>CM049602.1:5817591-6297591 GCA_026979955.1 Megalurothrips usitatus
TGGGAAAGCGAGCGCCGCACGGCGGCCAGGCGGCTCGCGGTCCGCGGCCCCGCGACGCGGCCGCGATCCCGGGCAGCGATTCTGCGCTCAGATGCCAGGCGGCGATGGCGGCCCGAGGACGCAGCGGAGTGACAACCGAGCTGTCGCCAGGCTGGCCGCAAAAAGCCTCGCTTTGTTTCCGGGGGCCGCCGCCGTCGGCGACGACACCTCGCAGATGATGGGACGCGTTCGGACCGGGGAAAATAGCGGACAGGGAGAAGCGGCGTTGTATTGAGATTGAGATTCGGGAGGGCCGCGGCCCCGTGTGCTGACATGTTTCTGCCCTCCTGTGCCCTGCAGATGGATGCGTCCCTACGGCGGGTGCTGCTGGTCCTCCTGCCGGCGCTGCTCGGGCCGTGCTCGGCATGGCCGTCTCCATGGCCTGCTTCGCATCGGACGGCGGCGGCGGCGGCGTGGCCCGGGAAGGCCATCGCCAACGTGCAGGTCCGGCACCGGGGCCAGTCCGGGCACCACAACCCCCAGCAGCAGGACCTGACGACAGCGGCCCAGACCTACGCCCAGTACGAGCACTACGACGCCCGGACGCCGCACCAGCCCATCAGCATGTACCAGGAGTTCCGGCTGCAGCAGCAGCACCCGCACTCGGCGCAGTACGCGGCGCCTGACGCGGCCGCCGCCACCACCACGTACTCGCCGACGTACTACACGGAGGCGGTGACGGTGCGCGCCACGACGCCGCCGCCCACCACGCTCCGCTACGCGGCCTACACGCAGCCGGCGCCCGCCGAGACCACGACGTCGGCCTCGTCGGCCCCGCAGCCCGCGGCCAAGAGCCTCCACCACCGCGACGAGATCCAGCACGAGCTGCAGATGCAGCTGTCCCAGCAGATCCAGGTGCAGCTGGAGCAGCTCCAGAAGCTGCACGAGCTGCAGCACAAGATGCTGCACCACAAGGCGGCCGTGTCGTCCACGACGCAGCCGCCGCCGCAGGCCGTGCAGCAGGGCTCGGAGCTCGTCCACCGGCAGGTGCCGCTCCCGCCGCTCGTCGAGTACGTGCCGCACCACAGCCCGCACTACCTGCAGCACCTGCAGCAGCACGTCGGCGTCCCGGGCGTCACCACGGCCAGCCCCGTGGCGTACGCGTCGACGCCGCCCAGCGTCACGCCGTCGCCGCCCCCGCTGACGGAGCCGCGGTACCCGGAGGAGAGCCAGCCGCTGACGTCCTTCATCGCGTCGTCGCCGCCCCCGCCCGTCGGGGACGCCATCAGCAACGGCTTCCAGCCCATGCCGGGGCCGCCGCCGGGGCCGCGGCACCCCGACGACTCGGCGGGCCAGGGCCCGGACGACACCGTCGACCTCAGCTTCCAGCCCTTCACCGAGGACGCCACCGACCCCGCGCTGCCCTTCTACCTGCTGCCGCCCGCGGAGGACAGCGACTCGCAGTTCAACCGGCTGCGCGAGGCGGTCGTGCCGCCGCCCGACGGCGACGCGGACGTGTCCGACGGCCCGTCCGCGCCGCCGACGTCGTCCGCCTCCCAGGAGCAGCACCTCGGCGACCATGTGGGCGAGCAGGACCACAGGCACTCGGTCCGTGGCAAACACAGGCTGAGACCTCCCCGGTGAGAACCACGGTAATAACAGGACAGCCGGCCCGGCGGCAGGGCGCAGTGTGTGTCGCTGCGGAGGCGGCGCCCCGAGTAACGCCCCTTTGTTGCGCAGAGGCAAGGGCTCCAAGGGCTCCAAGGGCTCTCTCCGCAGGCCCTACCCCGCCGCCCCGAGGCCCTTCGGCCGGCCCCGGCTGCGCCCGACAGCCTGGGGGCCTTCTGGGCTCTCCGGCCCTTCCGGACCACCCTCGGCGCCGGCGTCCGGGGAGGCGGCGGCCGCCGGCAGCGCGCTGCGCCTCAGGATAGCCTCGCCGCAGCTGCGGTTCCGCGACCCCGTCGTCGACCCCAGGGCGCCGCTCACCCTGATGGCCCGGCACCCGGGAGCGCCGGGGCGGCCGCCAGTCACCGTCGTGCACGCCGTGCAGAGGATACGAGTCATCAAGAGGGCGTGACTTTTGCGGACTGGTCACACCGCTATCATTTTTTGTTATTTATTTTGTTCAATAGAAAACGACGAAGACGCCGCGAAGATGTTACATTTCTGGTCCGGCTCCTAACTTATTCGACGGTCGATACCATTCTGTTAAGTTTGTGAATAAAAGTGACAAAAGCGGAGTCGCCTCTCCCATTCCGGGATGTGCGGCCGGCAGGACAAAAATAAAAATTATTTATTTAAAAAGATGCCTCGAGATTGTCTTCCTACGCCGGGGCCACTTTTTCTGCACACCCAATTGTGTCTCAAGGTTCAGCCGCGTGCCGCCGCCGGAGCCAAACAAAAGGAAGGAAAGGAAAGCGGCGTATTCTCCTCGCGGGGTCCTTATATGTGTCACATGTGCGGGCAGACGTCTGCACTCGGTGACAGAAAGAAGCCGTCGCGGCAGCAACGCGCGCCCGGTATACAAAACGACCTAAAATGTTTCGCCCTGGCGTCCCGTCCAGCCGTATAGTGTCATCCAGTTTTTTCAATCCGTTCGGGTTATGCAAAGCGCCGAAGCGGGCCGGCCAGCGTCGAGCCGGCTATCGTCTTCTCCGTGGTAATATAACGGTCCCCACGGGGTTGACAATAATTGGCATCCTTCTTGCACTTGAACCGTGGAGTGTGAAATCAGGTAGGCGGATCCCGCGAACACACCATGACCACCTTCTGCAAAATGCCACCGGTTGGTTCACGCACTCTCAGGAAAATAAAATATTATATTATTAGTATATTTGAAAAAACAACGACAAGTACGTGTAATACTTGAAAACAAATGATGGTTACCTAAAAAAAACAGAAAATCGAAATGAAATTTTCGTCATTTTGAATTTAGTTTTCCGACTGTGGCACCCCGTACTTCATACCAACGACGTGACTGGCACCTAATCTGATTTTAAAAACCAAAAACCAAAATAAAAAAATCGAACCATTGCCAGTTACAACAATAACCGTCAAAAATTACGATTTTTTTTCGACTTATTGCATTCCCTCCCTCAGCGTCACACGACATCGGCACACCATCAGATTAAACGCCTCCTCTTTGGCTGCCAACCGGACTACTTCCCTAACGAAGTGGCGTCTTCTTTTCTCTGTTTTTCTTTTGGTCCCCCAAAGCGGAGCGGATTGAATTCTGCATTAGATCCGGCTTTTTTTTTCTCAACGTGTTTTTGGCGACAGCAACTGATGTACTCAATGTCGCATCTTACCCACTGCCCGCCATACGATCTACGACTGCAAACGACGAGCAGTCGCGCAGGCCGTTTGGGTACCATTAGGTTCTCTCTCGCACTGGTGCCGCTCGCGTAGCACCATCTCTTTCTAGCCGGGCCGGATTCGACTGGCGGTCCACCAGAATGAGACCTCTGACCTACGACATCACACCACTGCCCTCGCATTCCCCCTCCCAGTATTATATATTATTTTTCAACTCCTAACGTCAACAGATATTTTCATGCGACAAGTACAGCTTGCTATACTTTCACAGCAATGATCTTGCACCCGCTGCGCATCCGTTGCCCGCGTCCCGCCCACAGCGCACACACACACGCACACAAAACCTTTCAGCAATGTCGGTGTGGCCTCGCGGCCTGAGGAACCGGACCACCAGACAGCAGCTCGTCAGTTCCAATATCGAAAACCTTTCATATTTTTACGATTCAAAAGTAAAAAAAGACAAAAGCTTTGTCTTCAACATTACAATTTTAACAGACGCCTGCTTCGTCCCACTTCAGTATAGTTTAACTTACCCTCAACTCCCGCATGACTCTAGGCGGCGGGTCCTCCACCACCATCACCACGATTCGGCGGTCCTTTTAACGACCCGATCACTTACAGGGAGAATCAGCCCGCGGCAGTCAGGCCGTGCCGTGCGGCGCCGCCGTGCCGCCGGGCCGCTGCGCGCGGGGTATCGACGGCCGTTTAGGGCGCTCACTCAAGCCTCGCGCCGGACGCCCGCACGACGGCGCCTGACAACGGCCGACGCCAACACCGGCCGCCGCTGCGAAAGTCAGGACGCTGACGGCTATGCACCGGGGGATGAGGCTTTCGTCGCGGACACGCGTCGCGGCCGCTCCCGCCGTCGCCGTGCCGCCGCCACGCCCTCGAGACCGCGTTGTCAAAACCTCCCCGACAAACGCCGGTATTCGAACCCGCATTTTTTGCCGACACGAGCGCACGCCGCTCGCAGAGTTGCGCCGTATACAATACCATATAGTTCTTGTACGACAAATACACTGCGAAAATATTCATCGTCATTTTTGCTGCCTCCTCTGGTTAAATCTGAAAAATAAAAAAATAAAAAAAGTCACAGAGGCAAACTTGTTCGTCCACAAACATGCACAGACAATTGTACGTTACTTTTTTTTAAACGGCAAAAAAAGAGGTCTTGACTTGGTCCTTGTTGAGACGCGGTAATGAGCGGGACTACAGCCGTGCGGGACTACAGGCCAGGACTACGATCGGCGGTGGTGGTTGTAGACTTGTTGCCGTCATGAGGCGCCAGGCAACGAGGCGGCGCCGCCGCGCGCGCCGGGAGGCCGTACATGGGGCCCCTGCACGGCACACTTGCAAGGCCAATAAGTCGATGTATCGCCCGTGTCGCACAGATGCAATTAGCGACGAGTAAGAAACGGCCCTTTATTTTCAAATGGATTACTATTTAGCTTTCCGTTCGAGGTTCAAAGAGCACACGTTCTGCGGCGAGTCGTTGACATGGGCAGTACAGGCAGGGTGCCGTGTCAGAAAATCCGTTTCGCACCGGTTGGGGACTCTTCGGGCGCCGAACTAGACTGGTCCACACGTGGACACGATCCCAGATGTAAGTCGCGCAGGGAGGACCCCTCCGAAATAAAAAAAAGTCGCCAAACCGTCTTCTAGCTCATCCCCACTCGTCGCCGTTTGGCAAATGGTTTTGGGCTGGCGGGCCCAGTCGTATAAAAGCATCTGCCCGCAGACCGATCAGCATCAGTCGCTCGTGTTCCATCGAACAAACAACCCAAGCTCAAACATGAGGGGATTCGTGGTAAGTGGCTCCTCCTCCAGGACGAGCACCCCGCCATCCTGGTGGCTCCGGCTCTGACGGCGGCCTCCTCTGCTTCCAGGTCGCCGTCCTGGTCTCCGCCTTGTGCGCCGCGGCTTTCGCCGCGGAGAAGCCCACCAAGCGTGGTGCTCTGGCCTACGGCTCCTCCAGCTTCGGTGGCTACGACGCTAGCCTCGGTGCCGCCTCCATCGGCTCCGGCTCCATCGGCTACTCCTCCGGCATCGCCTCCGGCAGCGGCCTCGGCTACTCCGCCGGCAACGGCCTCGGCTACTCCGCTGGCAGCGGCCTCGGCTACTCCGCTGGCATCGCCTCCGGCAGCGGCCTCGGCTACTCCTCCGGCATCACCTCCGGCGCCACCACCACCGCCGTCAGCCACGGCAGCTACCAGGCCGCCTACAACGTCCCCATCAAGCACACCGTCAGCCACCGCGACGAGCACATCTCCTACGGAGTGCCCCAGCCCGTGCCCGTCACCGTCGACCGCCACGTGCCCGTGCCCGTGCCCCAGCCCGTGCCCGTCGAGACCCCCCGCGCCGTGCCCGTCCCCGTCGCCCAGCCCGTGCCCGTGAGCGTGCCCCGCGCCGTCCCCGTTGAGGTTCCCCGCGCCGTTGCCGTGCCCGTCCCCGTCGCCCAGCCCTACAAGGTGCCCCAGCCCGTGCCCTACCACGTGCCCCAGCCCGTGCCCGTGACCGTCAACCAGGCCGTCCCCGTGCCCGTGCCCGTGCCCCAGCCCACCATCGTCCACGCCCCCGCCCCCGCCCCCATCGTCGTCCACGCCGCCCCCGCCGTCGTCCACGCCGCCCCCGCCATCACCACCTCCTACGCCGCCCACGGTGCTGACCTCTCCGGTCTGGCTTACTCCGCTGGCTCCAACCTCGGCTACTCCGGCGCTTCCTTCGGCTCCGGCCTCGGCTACTCCGGCGCCGCCCTCGGCTCCGGCCTCGGCTACTCCGCTGGCTCCACCTACGGCTCCGGCCTCGGCTACTCCGCTGGCTCCACCCTCGGCTCCGGCCTGAGCTACTCCTCCGGCGCTGCCCTCGGCTCCGGCCTCGGCTACTCCGCCGGCTCCACCTACGGCTCCGGTCTGGGCTACTCCGCTGGTTCCACCTACGGCTTCGGCGGTGCTTCCCACTTCTAAGAGCCAGAACACACGAGTCCCCAAGACTGATCACCTTTCACCTTAAGAACCCTCATTGGATCATCTTGTTGTTTGTTAATCCATTGTTTTGGGAACTAGTCAAAATGTTGACTTGCAACGGAATATAAAATAAATTTTTTCGGCAACGAATATCTGAATATTGTCACTCACCCCTCGCCTCCAACACACTCGCTCACTGCTCATTTTCAACTTTCAACATCTTTAACACCTACAACAACACCTTCAAAATTTTTGCAAAGCAATGCATACACACTTCCAAAACTGAGCATTTAAAAAATGTCTCCTGGCACCGGTCACCGCCCAGCCTTCGCCGTCGCAACGTTTTCGCCCCAGTTGCTGAAACCGCCTCACACAAAAACAACACAGAAACACAACACTAAAAACAAAAGGTCGACCGAACAGCCTGTTCCCGTGTGACTTCCTTGCTGCAGATGCAGTCCGTTTTGCGACCGGCGCTCCGCCCCCCTCTGCCCGCCTATTGCCTCACACCCTCAACCAAATAAAGCAGTGGGACCCCCGACTGGTGGCGGCTGACCCAGTGGCCCCGGCAGTAGCAGCTCGGGGCACTTTACGAAATAACTAATTAATGTGGTGACAGAAGCGACGCTTCTCGAAGAGCAGTTTCCGAGTGCCGGAGTATCGGGTCACTTGGAGTGTAGCAGGAACACATGGACGGTACACATCACCGCTCGCTCCAACATTTATTCCAACTCCCGCTCCACTGTGAAAAATTTGCATGTGCACGAGAAATCGACTCGAGGCAAACAAATTCTTGTTTGTGTATCGGAGAAAGAGAGACAGACAGAGCCATAGAGGCAGCGAGAAACGGAATGAGATGGGAAGCAGAGAGAGAGAGAGAGAGAGAGAGAGAGAGAGAGTGAAGGAGAGGGGGAGAGTCAGAGAGGGGGAGTGTGTGTGTGTGTGTGTGTGTGTGTGTGTGTGTGTGTGTGTGTGTGTGTGTGTGACCACTCCGCGAGGGAGCGGCCGACTGGATTTCACCAAAATCCCGTCCGATATTGTCGTTCTCATTCATTCACCGGCAGGCCGCGGACGCCGCCTTCTACCTGACCCGTCCTGCCCGCGTGGCGCGCCGGCCGACTCTCTGCTCCCACGGCGGCCACGCGAATCCTGCGGGCGCCGGCGGCGCGGACGTGGACGCATGAACCGAAGCTCGCGGACCTTTGTCACACAAGGAGCGAATCGCGACCGCGGCCTCGCCCTGGGACCGGTCATGTTTCCGGACGTCTGTCCCGGCCGTCCAGGCCGATTGGAGGGCAGCGGTAGCAGCGGCAGTGGCAGCAGCGTGACGCCCCTCCTCGCGCCCGCGGAATCCGGTCATATGTTACCAACGGCCCAGTCCTGTCCCAAGTCCGGCACGGAGCCCGCGGGGCCCCAGAGGCCCAGCCTGCCCTGCTGTCGCGCGAATGGTGGCAGCAGAAGCAGAAGAGAGAGAGAGAGAGAGAGAGAGAGAGAGAGAGAGAGAGAGAGAGAGAGAGAGAGAGATGCCTGATCCCGGAAAAAAAGCGGACCGAAACTATTTTTAAACGCGAACTGCTCTGCTGATGCTGCCCGTGCGAAGACGACTCGCGGCTCGGATTCAGTATAACGTGGACCAATAAAATGACAATGGCTGGTCGCTGGCGGCTGAGAAGAAGCGCGGCGACGAAGGCGGATGCGGCCCCCCGGCAGGTGCGTGGCGCCGGCCGGGCTAGGCCGACCCGCACGACACGCGGCGGGCGAGCACGACGCGGGAAGCCGTCGGCGCGGCCCGCACGGGAACCGTTAAAAGTTGATACCGCCTGACGTCAACCAAAATAAAAGAGACTGCCTAACCTGGCGACGTTGGTGTAACTTTCTGGTCTAAACTTGCGCTACCGCGACTATAACTTGTCAGCCCCGAACTCAGTGGGAGGTTAAAGTTGCAGCGGGAACCAAAGCATCGCATCGGTTGGGAAAAGTTGGAGGAGGAGGAGGAAGGACGGAGGGGAGTGGGGGGAGAAAATAGGTGGGCTAGTGGTGGTGGTGTCAGCGGCAACGGCCACGGGGACGGAACATTGGCTGCCGCTGCCGTGCCGGCCTGGCCCCTCGGCGGCGCCACCGAGTCTCGGCTGCAGCGGCCGGCGGCCCCACGGCGGTGCGAAGCTTCTCATGAGTCGCAGCACTCGACCCTTCGACCTCTCCCCGCTCGAGTGGGGCCGCCCGACACCTCCGGGGGCCCCGGGCGGGGCGTCGCATGAGTGCAAGAGAGACGCACTGCTCGGACGCGGCCGAGCCGGTTGCGGAGGGTGAGGGGCTGTGTTGGGTCGGGTCGGGGGTCGAGTGGGCCCGAGCCGGGGTCTCAACGCACAGAGTAGGGCTGGGTGTGAGAGAGAGAGAGACGGGACGCCCCGGTCGACGACGGCAGTGCAAGGGAGACGCCCTCTGCCGGGCATCTCTCTTGCACTGCCATAGGGGCGTCACCGTCTTTCTCACACTCACTAAGAGCGCCACCGTCCACGCAGGCCACGGCTGCGGCGGCGACGCCAGGGGTCGGCCCCGGGTCCCTCACCCCCACCTACCCCGGGACGGCAGGTCCCAAGCCGAAACCGCCCTGCCCCCCGGGTGACGCGCCGTTTGACTTTCAGCGGCTTCTGCTCCCGCTGGTCTGGCCTGCCCAGCCTCGGCCCTTTGCAGCGGCCACCTGACGGCGGCGGCGGGCTGCGTCCGAGCCGAGCTGCGCGCGTCGCTTTCGAACGCCGGCCTGGTGTCCTTGCGACACGCCGCCGCCGCTACCGCCGCTGCCGCCGCCGCCCCTGCGAGGCCGACGACAACGACGCCGTGCCCGCGGTGGTAACTGGCTGCCGCGGGTGCCGCGGGGCGGCGGCCGCGTGGGCGTGCGGGTAGCGGGGGCGGCGTGCAGCGTCAAGGCATTGGGGGTAACGACGCGGCCTCACGGCACGCCGCCACGGCACGCCGCCACGGCACACGGACACCGGGACACCGGGATTACCGAACACACGGATGCGGAGCCGAGCTCATACACAATAAATGCACGACATTATTGAAACGGCCGGCGCCGAGCCGCGCCGAGGCGAGCGCTCGCGGCGCGGTATTGTAAGTGCGGGCCGAAGCCGGGCCGGAGGAAGGTAAGCGCCGCCTCTCCTGTAACCGGTTCAGTAAAAATCCTCGAGTACACAAAACGAACGAAACTGGGTGTCTGCCGCGGCCGCGAAAGAAAAGAGGCGTAAATTTCAGGGACGAAAAATTTGGCGAAATGGCATTCCACGTGTACACGGCCCCAGTCCGACCCCGCCCCCGTATTTCATTTCGCTCCACTCCACTCCAACCCACAGTACTTTTTCGAATGGCCGCCCCTCCCACTGCCCCGCCGTCGAGCCGTCCCCCGCACTGTTTGGGGAAAACAGAGTTTACAAGAGCGCGCACCGCTGACTTTTCGCGAAATCCAATCATGTATGACCGACCAGCCCCCTCCCCTCTCCCTTCTGGATCTGACTCAATTGAGGATCGCATGGTGGCTGCTGTTTGAATGCACACCTCAGTCAAAGGAGGGGGGGCATTGACTGGGGCCGGACCGTAGCGGCCACCAAAAGTGAATGCAGAGATGGAGTGGTTCGGGCAAGAGGGAGAGGTGGGACCGGGGGGGGGGGGGGGGGGTAGGGTTAGAGGGGAGAGTGAGGATGCTCTGGGCATTGGTTCCGGGCGGAACGGAGTTGCTATTCACGAAGGCCCTCCAGTATTCCAGGACCAGCACTCGTGCACCTCGGCGGGCACACGGGGGCTGGGGGCGGGCTGGAGTGTCGCGGCTCCAAAGCGCCGGCCGACCCCCCGCCCCCTCACATCGCCGGCCGTAAGGTCAACCCGCGTCCATTCCGCAAATGAAAGCAAAAGTGACGGAACGCCGATTCCTAGGAAGCGCAGTGCGGGGCGATGAGGATATGTGGTCTATGGTCTGCACGCGGACATCCCACCGCGTACCAACCGGGTGAAAATAAAAATAACAACTGTGCTCATTTTATCCGTACCTTGCGGCACGAATAGTGATAGTTTTCTCGACTCACGGCAAGGAGATCGCTTGTAATTGATCACCTCGTGTGTCTCTGTCCCCCTCCCACTCCCTGCCGCGAACCGTAATGTCTTACTCCTTTGTCTCTCTCTGTCTCCCTCACTACCCCCCCCCCCCTCATCTCTCTCTTTCTCGCTCGCTCGCTCTCTGCCTCCTCTCGGTGTTTGCTTTAGTCGTGTGCTTCGCCCGATGCATTGGCCTGCCGAAGGCCCGAGCGAAGGCCCCAAGGGGGGGCCCTGCGGGGGCTCTCGGGGGTGGCTGGAGAGCCGGGGGCAGCCGGGGGGCCCCCGTAGGACGGACTCCGGAGGGGGGCTTCCCGCGTATAAATATGTGGGCGCGCAGGGCCGGCCGTCCCAGTGCCCGATAGTAGAGCCGCGTGTCGGCGTTACCCACGGCTGAACGCCCGCCCCCGCCATGAACGCCACGGTGAGCCGAGGGAGTACGGGTGCGGGGGTAGGGCCAGCCTCACAGTGCAGCGACGTGCCGCCGCAGCTCGTGCATTTAGCCTGCTCCTCTGATACGGTTGCTGCGGAGACTGCTGCAGCGACCCCAGCGCTTTAGGGCCTCTTCCGAGGTGCAGCGTGTTTCGTATGTGGTTCGCGAGTGTGCCGTTCGACGGTCTGTCTGTCGCCCGGTCCGCGGGTCTGTTCTGTGCGGCTGCAGGGAGGCAGGATGGTGTTAGGCTGCTGGCGCCCGGGGGGTAGGCCTCCCAACGTGCGGAGCTGCGCTGTGGACTGCGGGGCCGCACGGCGCACCGCTGGTGGCGCCTTCGGCCCTCCGGTCCTTTCCGCTTGCCGATTTTCTTACTTCGGTCGTCCTGACCGTCTGACTAAACTAGTACAGTGCAGAGTCCTTTCGACCTTCGGCGTCCGAGGCCAGGATTGTGAACCGACATTGACGGCCAGGTGCTGCTGCTGCTCCTGGCGGCCGCACTGCTCGAGGGGAGCGACGCCGCAGCCGCCGCGAAGCCCGCCGTCGCCGCCGCCGCCCCCGCAGCCCCGGAGCCGGCCCCCGGCGCCGCCCCCGGCCCCGCCCCCGGAACCGCCGCGGACGGCAAGAAGGGCAAGCGAGGGCTGTACGGGCTCGGCTACGGGCTGCCCGCGGGGCCCCTGGGGCCCTTCCCGTACGGACTGCTCGCGCCCGCCGCCCCGCACGGCCCCGTGGTGGAGCCGGGCCCGCTGCCGGGGCCTCTGCCGGGACCGGGGCCGTACCCAGGTAAGTCGGTTCATTAATCATTACTGCAAACCGTTAAAAAACAAATTCCAACTTGTTAACGACTAATGAATCTAATCCGTATCCACAGGACCATACCCAGGGCCGCTGCTGGAACACGGCCACGTCAAGGCCATCACCATCACCAAGGCGGTGCCGTACCCGGTGCCGCAGCCCTACCCCGTGACGGTGGAGAAGCACGTCCCCTACCCGGTCAAGGCGAGTACAAAAACGCCACGACGCAGCGCGGCCGGCCGGCGGGGTCCCCGGCGGCGGGGAGGGCGCGGCCAGCAGCGAAAGTTGCTCGGCGAGAGGACACCACCTGCGGCCAGGACCAGGACATCCTAGGCCGCCGCCCCGCCGCGCCCCGCGGCCGTCGACGCTCCAGAGCGCCTCGGAAACGCGGCTAAAGACGTGCATAACCGGGCGCCGGGCCGCTGGTCCGCGTCACCGGCTCCGGCCGCCCCGGCCATCCACGCCCGCCTCCCTCGGCCGCCCGCTACCCTCGTTATGGCCGTCTGCCCGCGTAGCGCGCTTCGTCGTCGCGAAGACCGTGGAAATAGTGATAATTAATTCCCGCGATAAACTGCCGGGGAGCCGTTGCTGCCGAGGGGTCGGTGTGCATGGAGGCGAGCGCGAGCCGGATTGCACTCGGAGGCTCGGGCCGCCCCGCCGGACCCGGCCGGGGCTCCCTACTCCTGGCTGGTGACGAGGTTATCTGCGTTCTGGACACAGTTATGTTTTTTTTTACTTCCGGATTAGTCATCTCCGGAGTACCCTATTCCTCCGCTGGCAGTGCCCGTGCGGCCCTGCAGCCGTGCGGTACCCCCTGCTTCTGCCGCCTCCGGTGCCGGCCGCCCTCGGTTCCGGCGCCGACTAACACGTGCGCGCCGAGTCGAACTCGATGCCCGCGCTCGTGTTTTTGTTTCCAGCCTGCGACAAGACCCCTTCCCCGCCCTCCGGACAGCTATTGTCCCCGGCCGGCTCTCCGCCGGCTCTCCGCCTCGCTCGGGGTGGTCGCGAGTCAAACACACTCAGGCTGCCGCTGCTGCCGCCGCTGCCGCTGCTGCCGCCGCCGCCCGGGTTTGTAAGGGCTCCCTTGTCCTTGTCAGTCCGAAACTACTCCCCCGTCACTCCCCCGGGGGGCTGTCCCATAAAAATATACTAACGCTGCGCGCTAAACTTTGTTTCCTCCGACAAGCTGTGGAGTGAGGGTGCAAGGACAGGCGCTCTGACAGAGAGACATACAGACAGACAGAACGCGGGCGCGGGCGGCGTGACGGACGCGATTGTTATGGGAAACGAATCGCAATCGGCCGCTAATGACAATAAGTAACCCAGATATACTTTAAATTTTAAATATTGTCAAAAATAAGAAAAATTTCTAAATCTGAAACTCTAGTATTTTGCGATAAACGTACGTGAAAACAACGCTCTGCATATCAAACCTTTCAATTTTGATGCGCTGGGAAAAATTTTGGATTTCCTTTACGTACGAAAATTTTGCTCCCCAAGTGAAATTTCCAACAACATTTCTGACAGTGTTCCGAGTTCCGATATTTCGGTGAATCGCACAGGTTAGGCCCGGCCCGGTTAGTGTCGCGCGTTGTCGCCGAGATCTCCGGGAGGAATCTGATGGCCGCGTTGCATCACGGGGCCGGCCGCCGCCGCCACCGGTCGCCGCGCCAGCGTCCCAGACTGTCCCAGACGCCCCCCCCCCCCCCCCACCGCTAGCACGACTCTGTGTGGACTGTCACGTGGCGCGGCCCTGCCATGCCGGCCCTGCAAACGGGACCAGACGTGGAGGCACGTACGACGCCGTGGCGCCGGTCTTGCCGCCCAGTTTTTGGAGTTTATTTCTCGCAATACACCGCGTTGGTTGCGCATTGCCTTTACAAGGTGATTTATGCTTCGTGTCGCATTATTTTTCTTTAAAAAAAAAGGGATTGTTCACGGAACAGGACAGGGTACCAGGCACACAGACCGGTCCAAGCAGCCCGCAGGCAGAAGCATCTACGCTGAAACTACAGTTTAAACTTCAGTGCCTTAAACTGTAGTTCCACTATCTGTAGTTTCGTTGAAGGTACGCTGACGTGAAGAAGTAGTTCCTCTCACTCGCAGTTTTGCTCCAGGGCAGACCTCCATGGACTTGAGAGCGTCGGAAGGAAAAATTACAGTAATGGGGCGTCGAATGGTGCAGTGATTGACTCGCAATCGCGGAACGTGCGAGAGTCGTCCTTCCAGCTCAAGGGCGGAGCGCAGACTGCCATGCAGCAGGCAGCCTGCACAAATTGTTTTTCAAAAAAGATACATCTAAACTACAACCAAAATACTGGTAAGTTTTCAAACGAATTCTCCAGGTATGCAGGTAGTGTCAGCGGGGCCTGCCTTTAATCCGAAGCCCATCGACAATTGCACTCACGCACGACACGCCACTGCTCTACCCCCCCCCCCCCCCACTCCCCCAATTTCCCCTTTCTCTCTCTCCCTCTACTCTCTTGTCATGCCCGCAGTGGGTGCCAGACAAAGACGGAGAGAGGAGAGCTGTGGTGCAGTGCGGTCCTAGCAGGACTGTCCAGTGACACGGTTCATTTGTCCCGACAAGCGCTCTCCCCCCCTCTCTCTCTCTCTCTCCCTCTTCATCGGTCTCTCACTCCCCCCTCCCCCCTTTCTCATCTCCTCCTTCCCAAAGGGGAGGGAGGAAGTCGAGTAATGAAGCCGTAACATTGATACCCCATCTGCTCCCCGATGCAGCTGTGCGGCGAGTGCTAAAATAAAAGACGCTCCCCTGTTGACGGACACGCCTCCCCGTGCCGACCGCCTTCCATAAAAGTCCAGCGCGGTGTGGCATGCGGCCGTTTATGCAAAGCGGTAAAAGTGGCCGCGAGGTCTGCGAGGCGTCCACTTGCCAGCGGCGGAGCCAGCAGGAGCCGGGGCAGGGCCGGGGCAGGGCCGCCACCGCCATAGCGCTCCCAGCCAGGTTCCTAGCAGGGCAGCATCGACACGAAGCTGCCGGCGGCGGCCGTGGGCAGCGCGGCGCAGCGCCGGCATGCTAAGTGAATCGCGGCTGCGCCAGTCAACTTGAGCTAATGACCTGGTCGGCAGCCGGCCCAGTAACGAGTTATTCAGGGGGGCAGACTGGCCGCCTCCCCGAACACGCTCCCCGCCCGGTTGCGTGAGTGTGTACGACGACCCGCACTGCACTCACCTCGTGCACTCGTCGCTTTTCCGCAGCTATTCCAGGAGCCGCATATGTTTTTTCGGTTTATCGCTAACCCACGTGCTCTTCTCTCTCACTCTCTCTCTTGCAGGTGCCCGTGGCGGTGCCGGTGGACCGGCCGTACGCGGTGCCGGTGCCCAAGCCGTACGCCGTGCCCGTGGACCGACCGGTGCCCTACCCGGTGGAGAAGCCGGTGCCCTACCCGGTGAGGGTGGCCGTGCAGGTGCCTGTCCCGCACCCCGTGCCCGTCGAGGTGCCCAAGCCGTACCCGGTGCCCGTGGCCGTGCCCAAGCCGTACGCCGTGCCGCACCCCGTGCCCGTCTACGCCCACCCGGCGCCGCCGCCGCCGCCGCCCCCGGCGCCCGTGCACCCGGAGCCGGCCCCCGGGCCGCTGCCGGGCCCTCTGTACGGCCCGCTGCACGGCCCGGAGCCCCTGCTCTCCCACTCGTACGCCTACCAGCACTGACCGGCGCCCCCCGAGGCCGACAAGGCCCTCGCCGTGGTCAGCACGACTGCCGACCGCCGCAAGTGCTGCCCTGCCAGGGCGGCGGCGCGGCCCTCACTGTGATACCGCGGTGTTCAGCGTTGCCTGTCTGTGTTCTCCTCGAGTCCCAGGCGGCTTAGCGTGTAATTGACATGTATTTATGTTGAGATGAATAATGAGTTATTTTTATTTATGCCGGTGTTCTCGTGTTGTTTCGCGTTTCGCATGCCGTTGCGGAGCTGCCATCTCTCCCATCCCACCACCACTCCCATGGCCAGGGCCCGGGGGGACTCTCTCCCCCCGCCCCCCTCAAGGACCCCTTCAGCCTCATGCCATCCACTCGGCGGCCACTGCGAAATGTACAAAAGAGTAGCGGCGTGGGAGTGGAGGGTCCGGCGGAGGCTGGAGGCGGCCCTGTGGCCCTCAGCGTCCACCGCGGGCCCCCCGCTCCGCCCCGAGGCCACGGAAACACTTCTCTCACCTGCACGCCACGCCTGCGTCTCCAAGCGGAGGCTGGGACGCGCTCCCTTCGCCGGGTAACGCAGTCGGCGATGGCGACTTTTGCTCCGCGTGAACGATGGTGGAAACAAAGACCCCGCCGCCGCCGCTGCTGCCATTGTCTGTGACGCGGCGGTGAAATGGCCGGCGTGGTAGTGTGTCGGGGTCAGAGGAGGTGTCTGCGAACTCGCCGCCGACACAATCAACAACAACGGAACGAGGTATTTTGTACAAGAGAAGGGCAGTCGGTTTATTTATAACAGTATACAAAAAAAAATGTACAAAACACAAGGAGATGATGATCACACAGGAACAACGCGCGTCTGAGATGAAGGTACAAATAGGATGATTTGCAATGATGACTGATGGTGACATTCGCTCAAAATGTAACCCACTCACACAGTATTATCACACGAATGAGCTGCACTCACACACGCACTCACGCACACACATACAGGCACGCTCAGTCTCTAGTAGTGGTCGTAGTGGCCGGAGTAGTGGCTGGAGTGGCTGGAGTAGTGGCCCAGGTCCAGGCTGGGGTAGTGCTCGTGGTGGTGGTGGTCCTTGACGATGACGGGCACCTCGACGGGCACCTTGTAGGGCTTGGGGATCTCGACGTGCACGGGGTAGGGCTTGGCGACTTCGTAGGGCACGGGGTGGGGGACGGCCACCTTGACGGGCACCTTGACGGCGACGGGGTAGGGCTTCTCGACGGCCACGGGCACGGGCCTGTCGACGTGCACGGCGTAAGGCTTGGGCACGGGCACCTCGTACGGCCTGTCGACGGGGACGTGCACGGGGACCTTGACGATGTAGGGGACGTGCTTGGTGACGGTGACGGGCACGGGCTGGGGGATGGAGTACGGCACGTGCTTGGTGATGACATGGGTCTTGACGGGCTCGTGGTGGTGGCTCAGGTAGTCGTGGCCGCCGAGGTCGTAGCCGAAGCCCGAGCTGTAGGTGTGGCCGAGGCCGAGGCCGAGATCGGAGCCTCCGTAGCCGTAGCCGAGGTCGTGGATGCCTCGCTTCTCGCTCTTCTTGCCCTCGGTGGCCTTCTTGCCGCTCTCGGCCGCAGCCAAGGCCAGGCACAGGGCGGTCACGGCCTGGAACACACACAAACACGTGGTCAGAGGGATCTTCAAATATGGCCGAGATCACTCGCTTCACGGAGAAGCTCCAGGGATGAGAGAGGGAGGGAGAGAGAGACAGGTGGCGAGAAACACGCCACACCGGCGCCAAACGGAACCCGAGCCGGCAATAGCTGCGCACAGATTAAACGGTTTCCCATTCCTCTTGGGCGTTCGTGGCACGGGGAAAAAAGGGGGGAGGGAAAAAGAGCCCGCCCTGCAATGAAGAGAAATAGAGAAAAAAAATGTCGGCCGCCCCGCCGTGATTCCAGCCAGCTTAATTAGAGGCGATCAAACAGCCATTCCCATCGCCGCGTAAAGCAAATGAGTCTCTGCCGTACTGTCCGCCGGCGTGCCTTGTCGCATCGGGACACTGCAGCCGGCCGCAGCAGCAGCAGCAGCAGCAGCCCGTTTTAATTAGCATCATGGCCGCACCGCGCCGGGCTCGGTGCAAATAAGTTGCATGTGGAAACCGAGCGGCGCCGCTCCTCTTTTTACCGGTGCGGGCGGCGGCGGCGGCAGCTGCGTCTTCATTAGCAGAGGGCGCCGGCCCTGGCCGCCTCGCCTGGCTCTGTTGTGCTCTGTGCTCGCCGCTGGCGCGCAGCGCCGTTTTTCGCGCGCGAATACGGTAAGACGGCTACGGCGGGGGGGGGGGGGGGGGAGTGGGAGTAGGCGAGGTGGAGAGGGGGGGGGCACGGCGCCAGCCGCGCGCGCGCTGCTCTCTGGGGCAAGGTCGCAGGGCCCAACACTCTCGCTCTCAGCGGCTCCCCCCTCCCTCCCTCTCTCACGTCCCTGAAGACCCAGTCACGTGATGCCGGGAACCCCGCGGCCGCACGGCGCCACCACCGCTGCTGCTGCTGCTGCTGCTGCTGCTGCAGGCCACTGCTGGGACCGCCGCCGCGGCGCTGGACACACGGCAACGGGCTGGACACGCGGCCGCAAGGTCGGACGAAATAGTGATTAGAGGGGGTACGAGCGAAGAGAGAGAGAGAGAGAGAGAGAGAGAGAGAGAGAGAGGGGGTTATGAGAGAGCGAGAACACTGTACCAGTGGCGGTCAGGCTGTAAGCGAAAAGGGACGCCGACCTGCGGGAGTGCGAGAGAGATGAGCGACCGGGGATGACCGGCCGCGCGCTTCTCTCTCGCACTGCGGTCGTCAAATGGGTCACTCCGTCTCTCTCTCGCACTCAGGCCAGTGCATTGTATTCGTCGAGGAGGGGGCGGAATATAGCGACAGTTGCGAAAATAGGATGCTGCTGGCTATAATGCGGACCTGCGAGATAGAGAGGTAGATAAATGGCTCGTGAAGGGTGTGAGAAGGGGAGAGAGAGAGAGAGAGAGAGAGAGAGAGAGAGAGAGAGAGAGAGAGAGAGAGAGAGAGGGAAGCATACACGCGTGTGCGTGCCGCTTACACCGCCTGCCCCGCCGCCCGTGCGTTACAGCCGCGAGTTGCCCAACAGCTACAACAACAGCGGCAACAAGTCCCAACATCATCAAAACGGAACGCGCTGGCAGCCGCGGCTGGCGCGGCCCTCGGCGGCGTTGTTCGAGAGCCGTACGGTTCGCGCACTGCCGGCGCTCGCACGGCCCGCGGCCGGCTGGACGCTGCGTCGTGTGTCCGGCCACCCTCAACGGGCGGCGGGAAAAACGGTAAAAAGTCCGAGGCAGCTGCGGTGGTGCAGCTGCAGCTGCAGGTGCAGCCCGCGAAACCACCGGGGCGGCAGAGAAAATACCTGATAGCATTCATGCCCAGGCTAAAGCCCGGTTTATGCGCGGCCGGACCGGGGGGATGTGCAGCGGGGAGAAATACGGTGAAAGAAAAATATGGGAGCGGTGTTACGGGGAAGCGGGCGAATCGATGCGGGGAGGGAAAAAATATATTCATCGCGCCATTTTCGTCTCCGGCTGAAAAGTCTCGCACCGGACTCGGTTTCTGTTATCACTATTCACGGGCCCCGCTGACGCCGTGATTATCTCCGGAGGGACGGGCCGGGCTCCGATGCCGGCCTCCCCGCCGCCGGCGCGACGCGGTCCTCCCATTTCGCAAATTAAACAGGACGGAGAGCGGCTCCGCAGAGGTGGCGCCTCGTGAATTTTTAAGAGCGGGCCGCCCAACGCCGCAGTGCGGCCGCCTGCGGTCCGCCGGGTAGGCAGCCGCGGGGCACGGCTGCGAGGCGGGTCTGTCTACCCGGCGGGCGCTCCCACACGCCGCGGCTCTGCACAGCAGCACCCCGTACTGTCGCACAGGGCGCCGCCCCGCCGGGGGGACCCCCACGGCAGACCACGTGGTGTGGGTCGCCGAGTGCCCCCCGTGAGTTATGAGGGCTTATCTTAACGAGGGGCGTCCTCGTCACCGGCGTGATGCAAGGGGTGGGGCAACGGCCGGCCACCGGTGTGGTCAGGGAGCCGAGCGAGGAGAACGGGAGCGGCCGGGGGAGAGGAATGCCGACGACTTATTCGACTACGGAAAACTGCGGAAAATGTACGGTGGTGTTTTTCGGGGGGGTATCTGGTCCCTAAATTTTCAGACAAAAAAAAATCCAAAATTTGTCTTAAAAATTTTCAGAAACAAATCTCCGAAATTTTCGAAAAATTTGTGGAAATTACATGAAAATTTTACGACTAGAAACCCTAGTTTTTCATCTTTGCATCTCTCTTGCCTTTTAACTGGTCGGGATCTCCCTATGAAACGCTTCACAGTGCAGGCCATGGCGTGTAGTAACGACGCCGAGTGTACGGCCGGTCAGCGCCCCCGAGACGAGACGCGGCGGGGCGGGGCCGGCGGGGCCGGAGGGGCCGGCGGGGCGCCCCGGCTAACAGGCCCCCCTCCGGGGCGGCTCCAAGTGACCGCGGACTGTCACCACACAATTGCAGCTCTGCTCCGAAGTGGCAAAATGGAACGGCGCGCTCTCTAGTAATCGCGATATAAAATAATGAACGCCGGCCGCATTACCGGATGAGGCGGTGGGCCGCGCGCACTCACAGGGAATCGCCCGCCGAGCTTCACCTCAAAGTGATGAATAAAACGCGATATCCTAGGTGACTTTGACCTACGCAGGAATAATAATATTATTATGATATTTTTAAAATGAAATAACTGAAATGGAACGGCCTTTTGTTAAAAAACTTTTCTTTTAGTACAAAAATATTAATTTGTACTTCTCGAGATCATTTTTTAGAGAAATCATTACTGGATATACACAAGGCTTTCCGTTAAAAGGCTTGAAAAAAAAAACAACCGCACGCATACGTCGAAAAACGCAGAGACGAAAGGAAACACTGTCCAGTCGGAAAAATGGTGCTTTCCACCGCGACGCTAATATTCCTTGGGCGCGAGGCTGTGGCTGGCGTTGTCACTCATACTTGCTTGTCACACACACACACGCACACACACTCGTTGACGGTGACCACTCACCAAGAACTTCATGGTGGCTGGTTACTTTGGTGCGAACACAACTACGACTCGGATGGTAGTACGTCTTCCATGCTGCAGCCCAACTTATATATAAGGGGGGTTGTGCAAGGTGGTGGTGGTGGCCGCGGTGGTGGTGGTGGTGGGAACGGGGGGTCCGGCCGGCGGCGGGGCGGGGAGGGGCGGCGGCGGCGCGCAAGTGCCCCGTGAGGGGAGGCGGAGGACGCCCCCTGGTGCCCCCGGCCCGCCCAGCCTCCCGGTCGGCATCGGCCGGGATGCATAGGAAGGCCGGTGCCCCCTCCAACCCTCCTCCCACCGCACGGGCACCTAGCCGCCCAGGGCGACCCGCGGCCGCCCGGCAGCGGCAGGCCCCCGACGTGGCCGGGCCCCGGCCGTCAGACCGTGGGCCGGCCTCGCGCGCCCCGCACGCCACCCGCCGCCCACGCCCAGCCCGGGCACGCTCCGCCGCCCTCCCTCGCCAGCAGTAACGCGGAAATCGACTCGAGTAATCGTGGTCCAGAGGGGTGACCCCCTTGACCAGAAACACAGAGGAAATTTTGCGAAAATTTGTTTTAAATATTTACGTTTTTTAAAAGGCAATCTTGTGTTGGCTACCGTGCCTGTTGTACCCTTTCACAACAGGATTCCAAAAAAATATCTTGTTATGATACCTCGAATCTGTAATAATTTTTCTCGCCCTGAAACATCGCAAATATTCGAAAATATCAGCTGTATTGACACCGTAGTGCCCACAGGCTGGCACCCCGCACCCCGCCCCTTGTTGGCTGCGGCTAGCAAGCCAGTGCAAAGAAAAAACGTGTTAGTGTGGCCGCGCGGGGCCGCGGGTTCTAAGCTGACGTGGACAGACGGGCATCGCTGCTGATGCGTGCCTGGTCTGCTCACAGGTGCCTTACAGGTGCGGCCAGGTGGGGCCAGGCGGGGCCGGGCAGCTGCGGCGTGCCTGGCAGCTGCGTGCTGCAGCGGCACTCTGTGACCGTGGCGGCCGCAACCCGAGCGGCGGGCCGCGCGAGCAGGAAGACCAGACACCTAGGCGAGCAAGGAAATTAAAGTTCCTGTAAAGAAGGAAAAAAAAGGGGGGCGCGCGTTATCGCAGGCGCACTATCGTGCGTTTTTCGGGCGCTCGCTTTGCCGCTGCGGCGGCGCACGCGGCCGGGGGCTTTGCGCCATCGCTGGGGGGCGGGGCGGGGCGGGGCGGGACCTTGACAGTGCCCGTCCCGCCGGCAGCATGGCGCCCCCTGCTTCCTCTCGGCCGTCACCTGTGCCTCCGGCTGCTCTGCGTGCTCGAGAGAGATGGAGAGAGGTGGGGGTGATAGAGAGGGAGAGAGATAGAGAGAGAGAGAGAGAGAGAGAGAGGGGGGGGGGGGAGACAAAGGAATTCGAATGTCACATGCTTCTCGGCCAGTCCGGTCCCCGTCCGGCGCGGGTCCGAGGCCGGGGTGCCGGAGGACACGGTCATCAGGCGGTGAGGTCGCCGTGAGCAGGGCGGGCTGCCTATCCGCAGGGCGGGCGACCTATTCGCAGGGCGGGCTGCCTATCCGCAGGCGCGCGCCTAGGAAACAAAACCCATTTCCATTCACGCGTGAGCCCTCGCTCTTACACACACGCACGCACACACAGCAACACTCTGATTGGAGCCGTCGTAAGTGCTTCGGGCCGCGCTCCTGTGACTGAGCCGGTCGTATGGTCACAAACGGTGCTGTAGCGGCTCAGGGGCGGCGCAGGGCCTGTTTGTATGGTCGCTGCGGGGGGTACAAGAGAGGGGAGGGGGGGGGGCAGTGTGTGATTTTGGGGGTGCGTAGGGATTACACGGCGGCGGCGGGCCCAGCGGGTGTGTTGTGTGCGCAGGATCTTAAAATCACACGAGCGTGCGCTCGGAGAACCACCCGCCCCGCCTGCGGTGCCTCTGGAGCGTGCTTCCGCCCCTCCTGACACTATGGCGAGCGGCGGACCCCGCTCCTCCCCCCACCCCTCTCTTCTTGTTTTCTCACAAGTGTTAATTATGGTAAAAGTAAATTAAAACCGGATCGTCGTAACGTCATACCTGAAGAGATTTTAAAATCATTCTGATGATCAAAACCAAACACCATTATTAACTTGTGATTTAAAAAAAAAATTCAGGATATTTTTTGTTATAATGTCTTGGTGATATGGGTTGTATGTGGCTAGTTCGGATAATCGTTTCCCGGTCGGGGTATATCAGTGTCAGGTCAGGTGCAGGCCGGGAGGCACAGCGCGCGCGCGCTTGGTTATGTGTGTGTGTGTGTGTGCGGTGACGACACTGCAGCCAGGCACAGCCAGGCTCGCGCACTTGCAGCCCGAGCTTGGCGTCCTGATGGGGTCGGCCGTCGCAGGGCCCCGCCGTGTGCCCCGCCATAGGCCCCGCCATAGGCCCCGCCATAGGCCCCGCCATAGGCCCCGCCATAGGCCCCGCCATAGGCCCCGCCATAGGCCCCGCCATAGGCCCCGCCATAGGCCCCGCACAGCAGCACCGTGAGTCACGGGTCATGAGCGTCGTGAGCCAATAATACGATCGCGGAAAATGAGACCTCAGTATGATCGAGGATCGGCGGTCCCGAATCAATTCTCTCTCTCTCTCTCTCTCTCTCTCTCTCTCTCTCTCTGTTTCTGTCTCTCTCTGTCTCTCTTTGTCTCTGTCTCTCTCCGTCTCTGTCTCTCTATCTCTGTCTCTCTCGCACGCACACACACGCACACACCATATCGCAACGTCTGCTATACAGGGGGTCGTACGCCGATGCCGAGCACAGGCACCGCCCCGTATGGACTACGTCGGTCTACCGACACACTCGAATCGTCCGCCTGTTGTCCCCCCCCCCCCTCCCCCTGGCCCCGCCCCTGCCGTGTGACGGCCGGACTGCTACTCCAGATAACTAAGTGGAGGGTGAGCGGGGACGATAAACTCGGTGCGCACAGTACTCGCGGGAGGGGGGGGGGGGCAACCAGGCGGCGGCGGCGGCGGCTGCGCACACGGCATCGGAACCGTTTCATGTCGACTGAATGCAATTTATCGCGGCGGGACGAGCTCGCCCGCGTCCTGCACACAGAGAGCACGCCGGCCCCGCGGCCCGCACACGGACCTGTAAATGAGGAAGCTGCTCCGAACGTGGAAACGGTTGCTGTGTCGCGCGCGTCCCGTCCCAACCTAATTATCCTCGGTCTGATGGAGCCGCGGGGGCGTACCGCTCTTACCCAGCGGCGGCGATGCACCCGCGGACAGGCGGCTGCGAGGCCGCCGGTGGCCGCGTGGTGGGCGTGGTGGGCCAAGACCGCCTAATTGATAATTAATAGGGCGTGTTCGTTAGCGGCATTAGTGCGAGGCTAGAAGGGCGTTGCGCGCTTCGCACGTGCTTCACGACGGACGCCCGGCGGCGCCTGCGCGGGGCTCCCCGATCACTCACGCCGGCCGCCGCCTGCAAATAGAGATGCCGCCGTTGTCTGCAGCCGTGGCCTCTCCTCCCCGTTGCTGCAACGCGCCCGCGGCGGCGGCCGGCGGATCGTGAAGGCGAGGGAAGAGGCCTCCAGAACGAGACGGCCGGCCAGCCAGTCAGCCAGGCGGGCAGCCAGGCGGGCAGCCGGGCGAGCCGCCCCGCCGAAAATTGGTGTGAGCACCAACGGCTGAGGCATGTAAACACCAACGAAGGTGAAGAACCTGCCGAAGGGGGGCGCGAGCGGCCCTGCCAGTCCTTCAGCCAGCCACAGTACGTCAATACACGTTCAATACAATGTGGAAGCCTCGCACTACACAGTCGGTGCAACAATTTTATTTTTATTTTTTTTCGGTCCGCGTTCTTGCCATGAATCAGTCAGATGGAAAGAGATTTACGTGCAGGAAACGCGCGGCGCGCCGCGGCCGCGCGGTCAAGGCCCGGTTTGCGAAGGGATCCCCCTTGTGAGTGAAAGGCCGATGGCCGCCTCGGCTGCCTCCGCCGCACCGCTTCGGGTCACGCACGAGCCGAGCATCGCGTCGCGTCGAATTTACTCGAGCAGTAGGCCAATGCCGGAGCGCGACACGGGATAGTAGGTCAGGATTCGCATGCGGGGAATGGAGCCGTGCGGCGCCAGTCGCTGTGCACTTGTCCCGGCAGCACACGCTCGCATTTTAGAATCAAAAAATATAAGTTGACGATTACGTAACTTTTCTTGGTAACAATGTCCACTGTTTACACCCCACTTTTCAGCCCTGACAGGTGAAATAATTCAGAAAACTCAATTTATAATTTTTTTTTCAGGCGATGGACATTTGTCAGCGAAGTCAGTCGTGATTTGCACCGCTTATCAAAACTGTCTGCGAAATCGCACGACCGCGCAGAAGAAGATGCGCGTGACGAGAGTGCAGGGCCTCTCCAGCACGGGTGGAGAGATGCCTCTCTACACCGTGCTCTCCAGGCAGGGCAGGCCACCGCTAGGGCAGTGACCTTGAGAAGGGACTCGTCCTTGAAGCTGCGGCCGGCGTGCGGACGGCGCGGCGCGCGGGCCCTGGGAACGGAGTGGCCGCGTTGCGTGACCGCACGGCACAGCGCATGCTCCCTGACGTCACCTCTGTCTCCCGACAGCGCGCTCTCTCTCTCTCCCGCTCTCCCCTCTTCTCTCGCACGCGGCGCGCCGTCCGTAGAGAGAGACAGAAACTGTCTGGGGGCAGACGACCTCAGAAACAAAACAGTACACCTCCCGCTCCGTTGCGAACATTATGCGTGAGAGGGAGAGGGATAGAGATTTGGGAGGAGGGCGGAGAGAGGGAGAGAGAGAGAAGGAGAAGGAGGGAGATCCCCTTTGTTTGCCCGTCACCACAAAGCTGTAAGGACAGCGCCCATGGGCCATGCCGGCAATTAAAACACATTAATTAGTCACCTACTACGCACCGGGTGCCGGTTTTCCGGTGATAAAACGCGCAATTCGACCGCGCGGCGGGAGCCGCAAACACCACAAACGAACAAATCGGGTCGTCATCTCAGCTTGATTGGCTCGCCTGCCTTGGCGGTGCAGTCGCTCCCAAAAGCCGGAGATCCGAGACGAAAAGTGGCGGCGGCGGCGGCGGCGCTGTCATTCGACGGCAGAGCCGATCGGACCGAGTTTGACGGTCGGCATGATTACCCTGAGGCTCCGTCCGGCGAGCGGGACGGGCAGCGGTGGGCATCGGGCGCCCAGCAATCACACGCTCGTGTTGTATAGATTCTAATTGCCTCATTTCCAGCCGCGGGCCTTCGCCTTCGCACAGGAAGCAATGAGGTAATAACACCAAGGCCGCCGGGGGCCTCCCCCTGGAACGGGACATTCTGTGGAGTCGGTCACTCCGGTGTCACAATGGCCCATCCCCCCCCCCCCCCCCCCCCCACCGCTCGGAGAGTATTCCAGTCTGTGTCCACCCCGGCTGCCGGCCGGCCCCTCTCACGCACTGGGAAGAAGACTTTGCTACGGGACCCAAAACGACACGTGACATGTCTTCCATCACCACGTAATTGGAATGTCTCGGTCGCCATATTAGGTTAAGCTCGGGCCAGGAGCAACGCAACACGCTGCCGGGAGTGACACGTGATTTTAGTCCCAATTTAAATCTAAAATAATCGCGCGGGCGGAAACCTAATTCCGAAAATTCTGTGGTCCGGCGTGGCCGCGCGGCGGAGGCGGCGTGCGGGCAGCGGCGGCCGTCGTGCCGCGCTTTGTTTTGCGTGGCGGGCCGCCATGCCGGGCCTCGTCGGGCCGCGTCCTTGTTGACGCCCGGAGGGCTAGTCAAATTGTGCGGCAAACGCTTTGGGAGCCTTTCTCTGTCAGAGACAACGACCCCTCGTTAATCTCCGTCACCGCTCCGGTGAGCCCAGAGGGGAGGGGGGGGGGGGGCACCTCGCGGAACGCCAGAGTCCTCTGTTTGCCTCAGGAGGAATCAATGAGCCCAATCGTCGCCAATACGTATACGGCCCGTAAACCCGTAAAGCCGTGCGGGGAGGCGAAACAGCGAGTTGCGATTTAGAACGGCGAGAGAAATGCTGTGCCGGTGAAGGGGTGGCGACGACGGTGTCTGAAGGCTGGTGGGCTGAGCTGTCAACTACTATTTATCGCAAACCGAGGGCAGGAAAAAAAACAAGAACGAGTCCCGCACTCATTTTACAACAAAGTTTGCGGCCTGGGCAACAGAGTTGTGTGCGCTTTGTCCACGCGAATACCTGCGAGTCTGCACGCCGTTCAGTAAGTTGTATCCTCAAACGGTTTTCAGCAGGCAGTTCCTTTTTTTGTGTGTTTTTTGTTATCAGCGCGTTTTGCACCGCACTGTCATTCCGAACACAGCCAATGAGGCGCCACACTCGCGCCGCACACGCCGTGCCGAGACGTGCCGCCGAGCGACGCCGAGCGCCGAGCGCGTTCTCAGCGCCGTAGCGCAATAATTACAAAGCACATTGTATGTGGCCTAATAATGTGGAAAAGTTGGCGACAGCGTGTGTGCGTGCGCGCGTGCAAATGGGCCGTAAGTGGGCGTGCGTCGCTGTTGCGTCGGCGGCTGCGGGGCACGCACACAGAAAATAATAATACACACGAGCCGAATTTGAGTTAAATTCGTTATCTCGAATCGGATGACACAAATCATTCTCAACACGACGGCGCCGGTTACTCTACGGAGCGACGCACGGTGCAAAAACCTCCAACAGGAGAAACCATCCCCGCCATAAGCTAATCCAGGCAGAAAAAGCGGTCGCATCTTCCGCCTGGAACGGCACTGCTCCACATCCTGTGCCAATTCCCTCCCTCCCCCGGGCCAGCCCGCGGATTCGCCGGGAACCGGTGCTCTACTGATCTCCTGTATATATAGAAAGAGCGGCAGGCAGAGTTCGCCAGTCGTAGGACACACTCTTCCGTTCTCGGTCAGCTCACAGCCGCACAAGCAAGGCACCATGAAGGTTTTGGTGAGCTACAACTGTTTTCAATATTTTCCGCCCTCTTTCAAAATGATTTTTTTCTTTTCCCGCTCTTATAACTGCTTTTTAAAATTGATTGATGGTGTTGTAATTGCCTGATTTTTCGATCGGCCCGCAGGCACTTATCCTTCTTTGCGTGGCCATCGCCGCGGCTCAGAGGAGGTACCCTGGAGTCCAGGGCAGGAGGTATGCTAGGCAACTCAGCCTGGGAGGACCCTCGGGCCCGGGCCTGCCCCCGCAGCCACTCCCCACACCCACCATCGTCGCCAGCGGGGAGCCCGCCTTCACGGGCGTCACCTTCCACAGGGCCGTGCCCGTGGCGGTGTCACAGCCCGTGCCCGTCCCCGGCCTCGTCCGCGACGTCCCCTACCCCGTGCCGGTGCCCGTGCAGGTGCCCGTCGAACGCCATGTGCCCGTCCACGTCGACCACCCCGTCCCGGTGCAGGTGGACCGTCCCGTGCCGTACAACGTGGTGCGTGACATCCCCGAGCCCGTCGAGGTCGTGGAGCACGTGCCGGTGGAGGTGGCCGTGCCCGTGCCCCGCTACCGCCCCGTCCCCGTCCACCACTACATCCCCAAGCCCGTCCCCGTGCCCGCGCCGTACCCCGTCACCATCCTCGTCACGGAGCACATCCACAAGAAGGCCGGCTGGCTGTGGTAAGCGCGCACTCGCTAACGCCCTGCGGCGGCATGAGCCGCGTTGCCATCTGTGATCCTTATGGACCTCCGGTTCTACTTAAATTTAATGTTCAGTCGTTTGCTGTTTCAGTAGCTTAATTTGTTCTGTTCGCTTCTGAGCAATTACTGTCCAGTCACAGCGAAATGTTTTCTAGTTATGTCTCTAGTCCGGGAATGCTCCCAGTTGTTTGAGTTGCCTCAAAGTGCCAACACTTATGTTAAGTTTTTGTTTACATTGTTAATTGTTTGACCGATGAGTTTAATAAAAATAATAATTTGAAACGTATTTCGAAGCCTTATTACAAAAAAAAACACAACCCCACCAATTGTAGCGTTGCGCTTTATTCGATTAAAAAAATACCTTTTTAGTACTTTAGTGCTTTCACGACATTCACTTTAACTTTGCTCGTGTTAGCATTATTTGAGAGAAATAGATGGGTCTTAAGAACGGACTTTCTCCCACGCGCTTCTCAACGTCCGTTGTCACCCGCGTCGGGGGATGACGTCTGTACGCAAGCAAATAGCGGACTTTTGTGACTTGGACGTGTGACAACGGACGCCGTTTTTAGGACGCAACAGAAAGCGGGGTTTCATAAAAATGTAAGCAGAAGGCAGCTAAAAAATGTGCAAATACGTTTTTAGGTCCTACAATATTAAAAACTTGTAGGGAGGCTACTAAGAGGTAAAATCTTGGTCTTATGTACGCGCATCAAGGATGCAATATTGATTGCAGTCCTGCTGGTTAGGTAAGAAATGTACATTGCATCCTATTCCTGCATGACAGTGGTGTCAGTGCTTTTCTGCATGTGTTGTTAAAATGTATGAAGATGTAGCGCTTAAGGTGTTGGGACAGAATGGCTTTCCTAATTCATATATGATTTTTTAAATTGTAGCGCTGGAGTGATGAAGGTAAAAGGTACAGAGAAAACCACACGGGTGTTTCATTTATAACATTTATTAACAAATTTCTTTTAACAGTTATATTCAACAAGTATTTATTTAAATCCAGCTTGTTACTGGATGGCACTTAATGTTTCCGGCGGGAACCCCAGGCGGCAAACACAACAGCTCGACTAGATTACATCGCATGGACTCAACAGCTGACTAGACTGCAAAAGGGTAACAAAGCAATAACGAAAACAGGGATGAAAATCACAGGTAGGCATGATGGAAGTGAGCATGATAACACGATGACAAAGTATGAAAATTGAGAAAATTTGAAAGACACTAGACACTCCTAATTATTTTTTTTTACCACCAGCCTCCCTTCTGGTGGATGTGCTCCTTGACGAGGATGGTGACGGGGTAGGGCTGTGGCACAGGCACTGGCTTTGGCACGTAGTGCGGCACGGGCACCGGCCTGTAGTGGGGCACTGGGACGTGGACATGGACGGGGACCTTCTCCTCGACCCGGACGGGCACGGGGATCTCCTTCACGACGTGCACGGGGACAGGCCTGTCCACCTGGACAGGGTAAGGCTTGTCCACGTGCACGGGGTAGGGGCGGTCGACTGGAACCTTAACGGGCACCTTCACGGGGTATGGAATTTGCTTCTCGACAGGTACGGGGACAGGCTGGGCCACGCCGATTTTGATGTCCTTGTGGACGGTGATAGCACTGACGACGGCCTCGCTCTTGGAGAGGACGGTTCCAGCGGGCACAGCCGGCCCAGCGGGTACGGCGGGGCCAGCGGGGCCAGCAGGGCCGACGAAGCCGCCGGGTCCGGCGGGGATGGCGGGTGCAGCCAGGTCGACAGCAGGGACAGCGGGGCCGGGCCCGAAGCTAGGGCCTGCAGAGAAGCTCGGCGCCGGTCCAGCATAGCTGGGGGCGGAGATGATGGGGCCGGCTGAGATGCCAGGGCCAGAGAAGCTGGGGCCGGCAGAGAAGCTAGGTGCTGGTCCAGCGGAGAAGCTGGGACCGGCCGCAAAGCTAGGTCCCGCAGAGAAGCTCGGGGCCGGTCCAGAGGAGAAGCCGTGCCCTGCAGAGATGCCGTGTCCCACGGAGAAGCTCGGTGCTGGGCCAGAGGAGTAGCTTGGGCCGGCAGAGAAGGTCGGGGGAGGCGCTGGGAAGCTGATCGGGGCAGGTGGGGGTGGTGGAGGTCCGTAGCTGGCGCCTGAGCCGAGGCTGTTGTGGTCGGAGAAGCCGTGAGCAGGTGCGGGTAGGAGTGCGGGGGCGGGCAGGGGTGCGGGGGCGGGCAGGGGTGCGGGGGCGGGCAGTGCTGGAGCCAGAGGAGGTCCGTACGAGTCGGAGATGCTGACGCTCGGGCCGTGGCTGTGGCCGCTGAAGCTTAGGGTGTCGTAGCCGTGGCCATGGTGGCTGTGGTGTTCGTGGTGGTCGTGGTGTTCGTATCCATGGCCGTGGTCATGACCGCCGCCATGGCCCAGCAGGCCGAGGAGGTTCCCGCGCTTGTTGCGAGTGTAGCGCGGGTGCTCTGCCGCCAGAGCTAGGACAACGCCAAAAAGGACAAGTGCCTGCGAACAAACAAAACGTTTCTGTCAGTTTTCTAATTTTAAATCTGAAAATGTGGTGATAAAGTTTCAAATATGCACGAAAACTTACCAAGACCTTCATGGTGCCTCGTGTGAGCGGCGGCAGGGAGCTACCAGGGACGATCGACGGGTGTGAGCCGACTGATGCCGAATCCGGGACCGCCCCACAGTTTTATACTGAAAGTCGCGGCCGGTGTGTGACATCCTCGCGCCCTGCTGGTGGGGGTCACGGGGCTCTGTTCCGCTGCGCCGATCGGACGCGGTGGCCCGGAGGCCCGCGGAGGACCAAACCAGCCCAACCCAGGCCGGCCTGCCCCGCCCTGACCTGCCCCGGCTCCGGCGATGCCCACTTCCGCTGTTTCGTGGAGTGGCCTAGGCCTGGTCAGAGCGGGACACCATCCCGAGAGCCATCCGGTGATGCGACGAGTCGCGACGCTCCCGGCGCGGCCCCGGCGGCACCGCCGGGGCCCGAAGGATCTTCCGAGTCCCCGGGGGGGCTCAGCGGTCCGCAACTCCGAACGCAGCTCCTCGCCGGAAGACGAGACGGGCGTCTGGTTTCGAAGTCGCCGCAGCGAATCGGGGCAGTAAAACGTCAGTCAGTCTTTACGAGTCGCAGCACCACCGCGTCATCCACCCTCATCGGCGTCGGAGAATGAACAGAACATGAACCCATGGAGTTGTTACAGTGTTTCTTGTCGTATTACAAACAATCTTGACAGTGCATAAATTTCTTTCGCCTTTGCTTTGCTGTAATGTCTGAGAAAATAATAAAGAGAGCGAAGGGGACAGTCGTCGTAAAATTTTTGTAACTACCCATATGTTAACAAGAACAAAATATGTTTGATTCTACCTTGATATCAAGAGTATCTATCTTGGTCATTCAGAAACGCCGCGCATCTCTAAGGATAGGCAGTCCCGCAAAGCGCTAGCTCCGTCTCTTTCTGTCCTACGCGTCCGAGCCGAGACAGAGGGGGACAGAGATGGGGCGTTGCGGGATTGCCTATCTCAGAAAGCGCACGGCGTTTCCGAATCACTCGGTAAGGAGTAGACTAAACCTTATCGTGCAAATAGTCGCGGGAAAATCAAACAGCACTCATAGGGTGAACTTAGGCTCGGCGGGCTTCAGACCCCACTACACTCTCATCACCAGACCCCCTGCGTGTTTGGAAACCCACTTTTAATTTACTCCCCTCATCTGATGTAGAAGAAATGGGCCGCCTTGTCATTCGGCGAGAGACTACAAGATTTACGTGGCACCGGGCCGCGCGCCGCTCGCGTCCCCGGATAGTCCCGTAACTCAGACCGCGGCCACACCTTCCACGGCTTTTTGGGTCGGCGGGTCGGCTGATGCGCCCGCGCCTGACCCGGCGTGTAGTTTTTTTTCTTCCCCCGTTCTGCGCGGCCATTAAGTGGAAGATGAAAACTCTGACACGTTCAGTCGCCTCCTGTTGAGTGGGAAATTGTTATGTAAAGTTTTGTGCGGCGGGGATCGAGAAGATGGGAGGAGAAGCCAGAAGGGGGGGGGGGGGGGGCTGACCGGCGGACACCCGTGGGAGCGGGGGGACGGGTGCAGCGGGGTGACCTGCTGACGCGTGCTCTCGTGGCATGTCGCGAGATCCGCCGTCCGCTTCCGAAACAACTGCCGGCGGCCGGCTGGGAGTGTGCCGACTCGCTACGGCGGCGGCGCGCTTCTCGCCCGCGCAGGCCGCGCCTCCCTGCCGGCCGCGCCTCTCTTCCCGATGTGCGAACTTTCAGCAACCGTCCATTCACGCGCGCCACCCCTTCCCCCGACTGCGAAATGAGGCGGGACGAGCTTGATCCGAGTGGATCCGCGCGGCGAGTTCCAGACTATGCGGGGCGACGGGGCGTCGCAAATCTGAGGGCGGTGTCTTTGGGGAAAAGCTTCTCTGTCGGTCGTCTGGTATGGGGACATACGGGATGGGCGTGTGCGACGTCACTCGTCGACGTCAGTTCCAGACCCCGATAAGCCACACACCAAAAGTACACAACGAATAGGGTATTTCGCCGTTTTTCGACCAGAAGCACAGATGAACATCGTAACGGCGAGAACCGTCACCGATATGATCTTTTCTTTGTTTATTTACCCCGCTAGTTGTACTCTTACAGGCACATTGACGTTGGCCGACAAGTGCTGACGGTTCATAGGTGTCGAGGCGAGAAGAGAGAAAGGAAAAGAGAAAGATATGGAGAAGGCGAGACAGAGAGAGGGAGAGAGGATAGAGTGGGGGTGATGCTATCACAGGATCGCCTGTCCAGGTTGGCAATAAACGTCACACTGACTCCGTCTAACGATAGGGCAGCCGATTCGGACGAAACGAACCGAGATCAGATGTGCGGACTTTGCGCAACGTGCGCCTCCCGCGGTAGCGGGGCCCCTGCCGGGGAAAAGTCTGAGGTCAGCGACGGCAGACGGCGCCTCTCTGCTCCGCGAAAATATCTCGGAAAGCTCGGTGGGAGACGAGCGCTACGCAGCTCTCTGAACACTAATTTTCTAGATTTAAATTCATCGTGTTTCGGTCAGTTTAATGAGACCGTCTATATTTTCACACGTTCCCGAATCCAAAATGACATAAAGATGGATGACACTGCACTGTTTTGGCGGTGTCGTTGCCTCATTGATCCTGGGTGGGCAGATGTTTAGTGTCTATTACGGTAATAAAACAGGAGACGTGTGCCATCCGTCGTGTGTGTCTCCTGTCCCCTACTTCATTCTTTTTCTTTTTTCTGCGCTCGCCATCGAAGACCACCGTGTCACCTGTCATCTTCAGGTTGCGAAAAGAGCTGCTGCAACTGACCGGTCAGCGCTGCAGTCACGCGGTCGGAGGCGGTCAGCTGACGTCCCATTCATTGACAATGTCTCGTCCCTGCGAAGGTCACTGACTTTGGAGGAGGCCGCGCCCCCTCTAGAACCAGAGTTTTATTTCTATAAAAGAAACAAAGATTCGGCACCTCGGCGCCACATCGCATCCAGTCCGCCGAGGGGTCAGATGCATCCGCAGAGCGCCACGATGAGAGTCCTGGTAAATTGACAACCACAGCTCTGACCACGGCTCACTCTTGTGCCAATCTGACCAGGATTTTGTGGTCAATCTCGGAAAACCTCCTATGTTTCAGTGCTTGCTTCTGCTCGCCGCCGCGGCCTCCGCCTCTGATGCTGGACAGGAGAGGAACAAGAGAGGATTACACGGCCATCTGGGAGGTCCGGTGCCAACGTACCACCCTCACGGACCCACCCCGTCTCTGGAGTCGCTGAGCGCCGCGCCGGCCCAGGCACCTGCTTACGCTCCGGCTGCGGTCCCCTCCTACCCAGTGGCCCCAGCGTACGCCCCCGCAGCCCCCGCACTAGGCTCTGGTAGCCTGGGAACCTACGCCCCGGCAGCCCCAGCAATCAGTTCTGCTGGTTTTGGAACGTACGCCCCAGCAGTCCAAGCCATCGGCTCGCCTGGCTTCGGAACCTCGTCGTACGCCCCCGCGGCATCTGGCGTGACCGTCCAGGATGGCAGCATACCTGTTCTGACGATCGTGCGTCACCAGAGGGTACTTGTGCCTCAGCCGTACGCAGTGCCGTATGAAACCCGGGTCCCGGTCAAGGTGCCCGTGCCTGTGCACGTCCCCGTCGAAAGGCCCGTTCGCGTCGAGGTGCCGCGTCCGTACCCCGTGTATGTCGACCGGGCCGTGCCCGTGACGGTCGAGAAGAAGGTGCCGTACCCGGTCAAGGTCAAAGTGCAGGTGCCGGTTCGCGTACCCGTTTCCGTTGATGTTCCTCGGCCGTACCCTGTCCCCGTCGAGGTACCGCAGCCGTACCCCCAACCACAGCCAGTGCCCGTCTACGTAAAAGAGCAAGTTCACCATGCCTCCTTCAGTGGACCGAGCTATCCCGCCTCAGCTGTTAGTGCACCGAGCTACGCCCCTTCTTTCAGTGCACCGAGCTACGCCCCTTCCTTCAGTGCACCGAGTTTCACCCCTTCCTTTAGTGCACCAAGCTACCCTACTCCGAGCTATCCACCCCCTGTTAACAGTGCACCGAGCTACGCCCCCTCTATCAGTGCACCGAGCTACACCCCTTCTTTTAGTGCGCAGAGCTATCCCGCCGCTGTTAGCAGTGGACTAAGCTACGCCCCTTCTTTCAGTGCCCCGAGCTACCCCGCCCCTGCCCCTGCTATCGTTGCACCTAGCCACCCCCCTGGACCGTCTCCTGCATTAACCACTCCCAGTTTCTCCTTGCCTGCTCCCACGACGCCTGCTATCGCTGCACCCAGTTTTCCTTCCTACGTCCCAGCCGCCTTGGCTCCATCCCCGGCTATAGCCTCGGCTCCAGCTCCGGGCCCAGCCCCGGCTCCAGCCCTTGCGCCACCTAAACCAGTGTACGGACCCCCCACTTGGTAGAGACACCTCGAGTAAAGAAGCGCTGTTATCTAGTCAAATTTGAATCTCGTAATCATATAAGTTCATTGTACATACCTCATATCTGTCACTACCATTTTGTTACGGCTCTTACTTATAGTCTCCTCTGTAAACCCAAATAAAACTCTGTTTCCTAGTGCAAAAAAAAAGACTTTTGTATAAAAACCCTATTCCGACGAAAACAACCCACAGAGGTGAGGAAGGTTGCGTAATTTAATTAGTGGTAATTTAATAATATGTTAAACAAGCGTGCGACTAGACGTATTTATTTATCACAGAAACAAACAGAGAAACTCGCTAAATTTACATTTCGATTTCTTAAACACTAAATAACGGAGTGGGAGATGATAAAACTGAAAGAACATATGGAAACAAACCACAACCGTGGCGTGCGCTAATAGTGTTCTACGTGGTGGTGGTGATGTTCCTCGTGGTGTTCGTCGTGGTGCTCCCCAACTGGGTATGGTGCTGGTAGGGGAGCTGGTTGGTGCTCAACAGGGTATGGTGCTGGTAGGGGAGCTGGTTGGTGCTCAACAGGGTATGGAGCCGGTAGGGGAGCTGGTTGGTGCTCAACAGGGTATGGTGCTGGTAAGGGGGCTGGTTGGTACTCCTGGGCGGGGTACGGCGCTGGAAGGGGGCCAGGTTGGTGTTCCTCGGAGGGGTATGGAGCTGGTAGTGGACCAGGCTCATGGTGTTCCTGGACGGGATATGGTGCAGGTTCGTACCCATGGTGTCCAGCCGACTCCAGTACAGGAGATGGCTGGGGCAGGGCGAACGGCGCTGGCTGAGGGAGAGGCGCGGGGTCGGGGTGCGGAGTTCGAACGACGACTGGGGCGGGCTGCGGCGCGGCCACGGGCCGAGGCACCTCCACGGGGACCGGGTATGGCTGGTGTACCTCCACGGGGACCGGGACAGCCACGGGCTCCGGCACCGCCACCCTCACCTCCACGGGCACCCGCTTCTCGACGACCACGGGCACCGGGCGCGGAACGGCCACCTCGTACGGCCTGGGCACCGACACCTCCACGGGTCGGTCCACGTGGACTATCTTGGGCACCTTCACCTCGTAGGGGACCTTCTTGATGATCTCGACCGGCACCGGGTGCGGGATGGGGATCTTCCGCTTCCGCGTGTTGAACTGCACGGGGATGGAGCCGTACTGGATTGTCAGCCAGTCCCGGACGGGGGGCGGCGTCAGTGCAGCGAGGAGGGCGGAGACCCCAGGATCACCCGGGAGTACTGGTTGGGGGGGCACGCCGTAGGCGGACGGGGCGTAACCGCCGTCGGTGGAAGCGATGGCTATCACCAAAAGCACCACCTAATAAAAATAAATAAATGAGATGTCAGATAAAACCTTAAAAAAAGATAAGTCAGTTAATTTTAATTGTATTTCGCTCAGAAAATTGGGCAACATTTTCAAATTTGGGAAAATTTAGCAATTTATTTTTTTTAAAAGTATACGAAAATTCACACTTTTTTGTATTGAGTACTAGCTGAATTTTTACTAAAGACGGATAATAATTTTTAAGTGGTATGGAAAAAGACTTCACAGGGCGACACGATATTGTCCGTCCAAAGTCGTGTCAAGAGCCGTGCACAAAATTTCCGATTGACTGTTTCACATGAGCATGTCAGAGCGCCGGGCTGCTGATGTTCTTACGATGTTTCTCATGTTTCTCGACTCGTCTGCTCCGCTCCGCCGCTGGACTGAAAGTGCCTCTGGACGCCAGGCGAACCACTTAAATAACAGAGGTGCCCCCGAGTGCCCCACCGCTCGCGCCAAACAGTGGGGATGAGCCAAAAACGACACACCCTATGGGAAATTCCAAAAAAATTCCGGCCACAATAAGATGGGGCTCAAAAAAAATTTCGGGGGCCCAGGTAGCAAAAACCCGGGCCCGTAAAAAAATAAAAACTAAGGGTCCCGGGCTGGCGCAGTAGAGCGGCCTGTTGCAAAATGTCATCGCGCGCATCCGGCAGCAGGCAGAGTAGCCGGCTGGAAGCTAGGATCGAAAGTGGTCTGCTGGTCAGCGAATCGGGTTACCCTCCGCGCCGTGTGTGAAAGGGAGAGGAAATAACAAGAAAGAATGATATGATAAAAAAAAGACACGCACGAAAAATATGCGGAAATAGAGAGGCATGTAGAATGCCTTCGCGTTCTGTTGATTTCGCGATGGGAACAGAACAATAAGACGAACACCACGCCGGCTGCAGGGCGTCGTACTCGTGCTCTGCCAGGAGTCGTTTCTGCTACGTGCGTTCATTCATTCGTCCGATTCTCTCATTCATTCTTTCATTCACTTGCCTCACCTGGAGACGAACTTACTTTATAGCCTTGTCCTCACACATATGGTGGCGGCGTGTACCCGCACCTGGTCCTTGGCGGCGGGCGGGGGTCCCCGGCGCAGCCAGCGTGGCGCCGAGACAGGGCAGAGCCCGCACCAACGATCGTGAAAACACGTACTCACGTAGACCGACACAGTCACCAGCGCCATGTCCGCGCGAACCTGAACCTTCTGCAGGCATTCGTTTGGCGCACGGGTCGAGTACCCTCTCCCCACTCTGACTGCTTCACACCACGCAGATTTTGTTTTTTGCGCGCCCCTTTTAAACTCTCCGTGTCCGCCGAATTTTGTTCGATTGTTCCTCGTTGAACAAGGGGAGTTATCACCCAGAGGCGGAAGTACACCTTGCTAAAAGCGCGCTCGCGCATGCGGCGTGTTTGTGTGTATGCGTGTGTGTCGCATTGTGGCGGTAACAGGTTACCACGGCCGAACGAACGCTCGGGCGAATGCCTTTCGGATAGGAGGCGAACCGGTATGTCGGGAGGCAAGTGAAAGAGAGCGGGGACCTGCGGGGCTGCTGGACAGAGGAGAGCAGGACAGGAGGGGCGTGCGAATACCTTTGCGGAGGGAGAGAGAGAGAGAGAGAGAGAGAGAGAGAGAGAGAGAGAAGAATGAGATCCGAGAAGGGCGAGGCGTGGCGTGCCGTGGGGGCGTGTCGTATCTTCCGTGCGGCCCCGGTGCACTTGCGGCTGTTCGGCGGCGCGCCCCTTCGGCGTAACGCAATCCCCTCCGGGTGCGGCAGGGCCAGGCAGGGCCAGGCAGGGCCAGGCAGGGCTGGTCCGCGAGTCCACAAACCACGTGACAGACAGGCCGTGAGGACCCGGTGCCGGGGTCCCGCTGCCAACTTCAGTAGGGGGCTTCATCCGGGCTTCGTCCGAGCTTCATCGGTGACAGCGACGAACTGGCGACGCCTTGACATGCCGCTGCCCAGCTTCACGTCGCCCACCGTCCGAACGGGAATTTCGATCGATACCCCGGTCTCGAGGGTCCACCATCGTAACGTCATTTATGCCATGTGTTTATGCCAGTGTATATTTTTTTAAAAAATTAGAAAAAAAAATAATAACAAAATGTACTGGGAGCGGCTGGCCGGTGCCCGAGGCCTTCTCTCCTGATCGCATGCACGGCCCGCATGCACCCCGCGTTCGGCACGCCGTTGCGACACGCGCGCACACACGCTGTCGCACATGTGCACACATGCCGGCCGGACCGGACGCTCCAGTTTACAGATATTTCGTGACGGCCCCGGCGGCGGCGGCGGCTGCCGGGCCGGCCGATCGAACACCCACCGCTCCCGCTTTCGTCGCCGGCACGCCGCCGCCGCTGCTGCCGCGGCGGCGGCGGATTCGGCCGACGGTCCCTTTACCTGACACCGCCTCCGCCGCCACAACAACAGCGACGTACGAAAAAGAGTGAAAAAAGAAACCCCGCTGGACCGGGGAGGGGTGTACGCTTGGCGTAACGCGCGTACTGACCAGCCTGCCCGCCGGCCCTCCGCCCCGCCCCGCCCCGCCCCGTGCCCCGCCCTGTCCCTGCACCCGATCAAGCCGTATAAAACCACGGGGGTCCGCATCGGCCGGCAGAACGCATTTAGTTCCGGCGCAGAACGAGCGTGCTCCTTACGCCCAGCGACATGAAGTTCATGGTGAGTTGTCGGCGGCCGTGTGTGAGGCCGTGTGCGCCCGGCCGCCACTCGGGCAGGGCGTCCGCCCCGGGCCGTGCGTGCGTGCGTGCGTGCGTGCCTGTAACGGCTCCCCGTGTGCTACGATATTCATTCGTTCGGGACAAACTTTTCCTGTTAGCTTTGCCTTGAGGACGGGGATCGTACACACAGCCCCGGGGCCCTCAGGGCCGGTGTCGGAGCCGCGCTGCCCCCGAGACGCGGCATCGATCCATGCGTTGTGGGGGATCGGCGACGATTTGCGTCCAGGATGATTGGATGGCGCTGTTATACCGTGTGTCTCCCTGTCGCAGGTGGTAGCTGTTATGTTGGTGGGGGCGGTGGCCGCGTCCACGGTCACCAAGGACAAGCGCAGCGTGTACGGCGAGGCGCTGGGCTACGACCTCGGCGTCGGCCCGCTGGGCGCCGTTGGGCCCGTGGCACCGCTGGCCGACCTCAACGGCCTCGCGGCTCCAGCCATCGCCCCTCTGCCCGCCCCGGCCGAGCTCTCCTCCTCCGTGCTCGTCGAGAAGCAGGTCGCCGTCGGCATCCCCCAGCCCGTGCCGTACGCCGTCCCCGTCGAGAAGCCCGTCCCGTACGCCGTCAAGGTCCCCGTCACCGTCCCTGTGGACAGGCCCTACCCGTACGCCGTGCCCGTCAAGGTGCCGTACGCCGTACCCGTCGACAGAGCCGTCCCCGTGCCCGTGGACCGCCCCTACCCCGTGCCCGTGGTCAAGCATGTGCCCGTCCCCTACGAGGTGCCCGTCATCAAGCACGTCCCCGTCATCAAGCACGTCCCCTACCCGGTGGAGAAGATCATCAGGGAGCCCGTGTACATCGAGAAGTCAGCTCCTCCCCCGGTTAAAATCATTGTCCGCAAGACCAGCGGGTGGAAGCTGGGGGGCGGCCTCCACAGCCTGGGCGGCGCCTGGGACTAGAAGACCAGCCATCGGAGGGCCGGAGGATGAACGGAGAGAGAACAAAGTCTTTGCTGCCGAAGAGGGTCGAACCCGGGCCAGTACCGAAACAAGACTAAAATTCAAACTTTATTTTTGTTGCTCAAACTTGCGTGGTTTTTTAAATACCGTGTTTGCTTTCGATTGTACTTCCTCATAGTCCTCGTTGGATTCGTTTCTTGTTTGTGATCTTTCTCATCTCTTTGTAAGTTTTGTTTGTTATCGTTGTTGTCCTTGTGGCGTGAACATGCCTAGTCACTGCATCATCAACACATCTCTACCACCATGTCATACTTCATACGTAATAAATATATTTTTCATGAAACATAAAAAGTTGTTCGCATGATTATTTTCCCCAGAAATGCTGTCTCAATAAGACTGCACTATTTTCGGATTATCAGCTGCTGCTGTACTCGGGAATAGGAAACAAGTTTGGAAAAGAGAGATAATTTTTTTTAGAGTAACAGTCAATTGCTTTATTTGCAACATAAAAAGAAAACATTTAAAATTCAACAAGACAACTAATTAACACTTTTCTGACTAGAGACGAAGATTGTGCGTTGCCGCTCCCAACTCTTTGGCCGTGGCTCACCACCAGTCGTCGTGGTCGTTCTTCACCTTGTAGGTCTTGTGCACGTACTTCTTGTGGATGTACTGCTTGACGGGCACGGGCACGGGGTAGGGCTTGGGCACCCAGACCTTGACGGGGTAAGGCTTGGGGACGTCGACGGGGTAGGGCACGTGCACGGGCACCTTGACCTGCACCCTCACGGGGTAGGGCACCTTCCTGTGCACCTCGACGGGCACGGGGCGGTCGACGGGCACCGGGTACGCCTTGGGGACGGGCACCTCGACGGGCCTGTCGACGGGGACGTGCACGGGGTAGGGCACCTGGACGGGGACGTGCCTCTCCACGGTGACTGGGTACGGCTGCGGGATGGGGACGGTCACGTGGCGGGTGATGGTGCGGGTGGGGACGCGGCCGTAGCTCTGGGACACATCCGGGCCGACGATGCCAGGGCCGCCGATGATGCCAGGGCCGGCGAAGCCAGCGCCGCCGAAGCCAGCGCCGGCAGCCGCAACGTCACCGCCGTACTGGATGTTGTCGCCGATCGGGGAGCCCGGCCCGGAGGCCACGAGCGGTGCTGGCGCCGGTGCTGGAGCCGGGGGGCCGTACCCGGTGTCCGGGGGGCCGTACGACGCCGATGGCGCCGGCCCGGCTGACGGCTGGAAGCCGCCCAGTTCCCCGCCGGCCGCCACGGCCACGCCGAGCAACAGGACAGCAGCCTGCGAACAAGTTGAAGAACGTTAAACATTTTATTGCGTTGTGGTGTTGCCGCCGCATTGGCCTCGGCCGTGCGGCCGATCGGTCGCACTCGCCCACGAATTAAGTCATCGCCAGCCTGATTCTCTCGTCCAGCAGCGCACTAGATGCCGCCCGATAGCAGGGGAGCTTTCCTCCAGCTGGCTGCACCCGAGCATCTAGATCGTAAGCCGCCTTCGGTTTCTAAGTCGTGTTTCCAAGTCCTGCCGCCGTCGCCGTTGGCGGCGCTGCTCTCGCCGCCGCCGCCGCACAACACTCACCACAATCTTCATCTCTTCTAGCGTGGGGTGATCGGATGTCTGGTCGGAAGACGGTTGTCGCCGACTGCGATGCTCCGACAGAGCGCCCAACGCTTTTATACGGATTCGTCTTGAATCCTCCACCGCCGCCGAGGATGCGACCGGGACCACGACGGGCCCCGGCCCCGCCCCACCCCGTCGGGGCCGTCGGGACGGCACCGAACCGAACCGAACCGCGGAATTCGGCGACGGCGACACTTCGAGGGGGCGGCGGCGGGGCGCGGAGGGGGGGGGGGGGGGCGGCGGAAGGAAGCCGCAGCAGGAGAAGAGACTCGGAAGATGACTATAAATCGGCCTCCGCTACCCCGGCTGACTTTCTCTGGGCCAGAGCAGGGGCAGTCTAGCCCGGCCGCGCCGCGCCGCGCCCCGCCCCGCCCCGCGCTTCTGTCACCGCCGCCGTGTTTTTGTTGTCCGCCGGGTTGTGTTGCATATGTAGGGGACCGGCGCGGCAGAGCGGCAGAGCCGGGCAGAGACGGGCAGAGCGGTACAGCCGGGCGGAGCCCCCCGCTGGTCCGGCCGCGGCGAGGTGGGTCAGGGAGCGGCGTTACGCCACGCGGGGGGGGCGCAGGGACAAGGCCGCAGGGCACCGCAGGGCTATGAGCGGGCCCTCCACACGGCGACAAGAGACCTCTGACGACGCTGCCGCCGCGCTGCCCGCACGACGGCCGCCTGGGGGAGCCCTGCGAGGGCCGGCGGAGGCCGGACCACGGAGGCCGAGGCAGGTGAAGGGCCCTCCAGGACCACTTTGGGCGCTTCAGAGACTAACGAGCTCAGCGATCTCGGCCGCGACTCCCCCGGCGGGCAGCGGCGAGGCCTGCCGTTACTGTACCGGCGGCCGGCGCCTTCCTCACCCAGCATGCGCGGCGCCCGCACGTCACGGGCACGTCGCACGTCAGCATCGCGTGGACGATCGATGCAAATGACGTGCACCGGCCGCGGCCGGCCCCGCGCCCGCGAAATGGACTCTTTGTCTCGGCATTTACACCTGCATCCCGCTCCCATTCCCAGAGACGATCTCAGCTGTTGCGGTGGAGCAAGCAGTCTGCCGCCGCGCTCCCCTCATAACCCACCTCCTGAGTAATTTCAAAACAAAAAAAAATTTCCAAACAGTTAAATTTTATTTATTTTTGCCCGTTTAGCTAATGGACGTAGTGCAGTGATCTGTAGATCCGAAAATGTCAAGGAATGTGTGGGGCCTTATGACTTGACAGAGCCCTGGGGGGGTGCGGGCGGCTCTCTCACATGCACACACGATCTGCGGCAGTCACACTCACGCGAACGCTGCCCCACGGGGAAGCGGGGGGTTGGGGGCTGGGAAGGAGGAGGGGGGGGGGGGAGGGGCTCACACGACACCACAGCAGCGGCGCTCAAACACACACACACACACACCGCCGACACACTGCGAAAGAGAACGCCGTGCGCTGCCGGTACGGAGTATTGTTCGCGGGTCGCGCGTGCTCCGTACGCGTGCTGCAGGAGGGCGCTATGCTGAATGCCACCTGTGAGAGCGCAGCCGCCGCTGCCGCTGCCGCCGCCGCCGCCGCCGCCGCTGCCGCTGCGGGCGCGCTGGGTGCGCTACAGGCTGTGCGGGCGACATGAATGTCCGCGGCCTCTGCCGGCTGAGAGGCGAACTCTGTGGTGAGGGCCCCGCAGTGCAGTCCGGCAGCTCCTACAGGACACCGGAGCCTCCACGGGCCAGGTAGCGGCCGCGGCTCAAGTTTTCGAGAGCCATTACGCGGCCAACGAGGCCCTGCGGCTGCCGTCTCTTGGCAGCCGCGACTCCAGGGGCGCCCGCCCCGAGGCGGCGGCCCCCAAGGTGGCCCTCCGTACCCTCCGGCCGACCGCCGGCGACAAGTCCTTTTCCCCGGTGCCCGCAGCGCACGGCCGCACGCCAGTAATTGGGAACAGTTACAACAAAGCAAAAAACATGAAATGAATTCCGAAAAGCATTGCAACGCTATGACATAAGTTGAACCATTAACTTCCTTTTACAGTTAACAATAATGTCAACATACGAACGTCTACTTCGATTCGTTATTTCGTGTTGTTCAGGTCGTTTTAAAACGACATCATTTTTTGTCTACAGTGTGGCCGCATAACGCTTTTGTTCCGACGTAAACAAAATGGAAAGTTAATTGGTCAATGTTGTTATGGCAGCGAGTGCCGAATCTGCCGGCCGGGCGGACAGGCCGAGCGGGCAGCAGCCACTGGGTTGCTGGGGCTGAGGCAGCCGAGCGAGCGCAGAGCAGTGGCGGATCCAGGAGAGGATCGAGGGAGGGGGAGGGGCGCTTCTTGCCTACCTTCAGGCGGAAAGTATTGCGGTTTTTCTACATTCCGTACGTTCTGGCGAGGAGGGGTGAAACGCCCCCCCCCTCCGCTCCTCTGGATCCGCGCCCGCAGCGCAGAGCGATGCGGAGGCAGGCAGCCGCGGCCGTCACGCCTGCCGGATGGTTTGCCCGCCCGCCAGGCGCCAGCGAGTCTGTCCGGCCCGCAGCACGGGGAGGAAGAGGAAGGAGGGCAGCCCGGCATGATATGAGTTTCTAGTCCCGAAATTTTCAAAGAAATTTTCGAAAAGAAAAGAATTTTCCAGGATATATTTTGAAAAAAAATTTCAAATTTTTTGTAAAATTTTGTAAAATTTTCTGAAATTTCTTCCGCAAAATCCCTCAAAATATTCAAGACTAGAAACACTGGGCGTGACGTGCGTACGGGCCCGAGGAGTGTCCCGTGGAAATATAATTAGCCGGCCTCCCTTCCCCATTCAAAACCGGCCGCCCCCTGGTCTCATGGTGCGCCGCCCCCGCCACCACAAAGGGGCCGTCGCCTCCTTCCCCCCGGGCCTCGCCGGTGGGGCGGCCCGGCCGAGTGTCGTCTGCTCGCACCGCCACGGCCTCTGCCTTTTGCCTTGTGCCCTGGCGGTCATTTTGTTGGCGCTCGCGTTGTCGGGCTTTGAGCCCAGTAATGTCATGAAAAGTAGGCCGCCGGGACCCGCCGGGGCGCGGGGCTAAAAACCGGTTTCCTGGCGTCGCGGCCCCCGTGTGTGTGTGTGTGCGCGCGCCGCTGATGTGGGAGCGCTTTGCCCGGCTTAGCGGCGACAGCGGCTGGACCATAGCGGCCACCCTGCCGGCCCTGCCAGCCCCGCCTCGCTGCGTGCGACGCGCGGGACAACGTTTGCAGGACGGCACCCCTCGCGGGCGGCACGCGCGTCGATACCCCCCGGCGTGACCCACGGTCCTGCACGTCCTGCCGATACCCCTCGGTGCCGCCCGGCGGCCCGGGGCCCCACGCATTACGACGCGGCATTCCGCAAACCTAACGCCTCGCGAGCAGACCAAAAAACCGTCTCATAATTCTTCGGGTTGACCAGGAAGCAGCAGCAGCAGCGGCGGCCGCCGCTGTGCCGCCGCGGCGTCTCGCATGGCGCCCCGCAAGGGCGGAGGAGAGCTGTGATAGCCGATGCCCCCGTGACGTAACCCCGCGAGGCTGCGCTGCCGCCGCCCGCCGCCGCCCGCCGCCACGCCCCGCGGGCCGCGTCCCGGTGCGGGACAGGCAGTCCGTTAGGCTGCTTAACGTCGGCGAGGTGTCGCCCCCGCTAGCGCTGCCCGCAGCGCGTTACGACAGACCGCAGCGCGGCCGGACCCTTCGCGGCGGCGCCCCGGTGACCCCTGACCTCGCGTAGCGCACGTGACCGCGCCTGGCGCCTGCAGTCTGCCGGGTAGGCAGCCGTGTCGCGCGCGTGTCGTGCGGGCCGGCCTACCCCGGAGCTCGCGGGCGCTCGGTGCTCCACGACGCGACGACGGCGCGAGGTGGGGAACGGAGACGTACGAGCGAGCGGGGATTCGGGCGCGCGCATGATGGACGACGGCAACCTTTGTGGCGGCCAGGACCTCCAGGACCTCGCCGGCAGGTGCGAGCACACACACACACACACAAACACACACACATGACCCGCCGGCACTCTTGCAGCTTGCGGGTATCAGTGGAGCCAGGCGCTGCCGGATGCCTCTGCCAAGAAATAAATAAGACGCCCTCCCATCGCACGGCAGGTCTGTGCCAACCGTTGCGGCCAACACAAATAGCCGCGCACCGGAGGCAAAGTTTAACGCGCTGCTCATCGCAGGCGGGCAGCGCAACGGCCGACTTTATCTACGCCTGCCATCCGGCGGCCGCTTCTGCGCAGACGACGCATGGGGGCGATGCTCCGCAGGGGCGTAGCCAGAGGGGGAGGGGAGGAGCGGTCGACCCCCCCCCCCCCCCACCTCCCCTCTGGCTACGCCCCTGATGCTCCGCGACGCACTGGACGAGCGCGACAGCGGTGCGCAGCACACACATGCAGCACAGAGTGTGCCGTGCCCACCATCCCGGCCATCCTGCCTCATTTCGACACACGCCTCCTTGACTGTTTTTCCCTGCCTTGCGCGCGTGTGTGTGTGTCTGTGTGTGTTTGTGTGCGCGCGCGTGTGTGTGTGTGTGTGTCCAGTGCGCCGCAGCTCCGGGCCGTGACGGACTAGGCTGGGCTCTATCATCTCCAGGCTGTTACTTGCACACACATGCGCACACACAGTCACACACACACACACACTCACACACATCGCGTCGTTAAATCTGCTGCACTTAGAGGAGGAGGGCCGGCGCGAGGCGGAGTGCCACGGGGTGAAGCTCGGAGCCGCGGCGTGCGTGCCGGAGCTGCTGGACCTCCGCCTTGTACGGCCGATAATCACAAGTTTGCTGCCTGCCTTATTCACACCGTCATACGTTTCTGTCAGCCCGTCTCTTCTCTCTCTCTCTCTCTCTCTCTCTCTCTCTCTCTCTCTCTCTCTCTCTCTCTCTCTCTCTCTGCGTGATGAGGCTGTGTCCTTCTGACCTCCTGGCAAATAGCTCCCCCAATCATCAAAATGCCCGCGGTATCGAATCGATGCAACGGCGTCGTGGTGCGGGGAGGGACCGAGAGAGAGACAGAGACAGGCAGGGGGAGCAGAGAGAGAGACAGATAGAGAGAGAGGGGAGAAGAGGGTCCTGTTCCGTTAGCCTCGCAGACGTGACGGCGGCAGCCAATCGCGGCGGCGGGATCGCCTGAACACACCTCCGCCCGCTCGCCGCGGCACCTCACCTGCCCTGCCTCGGCTAAAGCGAGCGCGAAAGTGAATCAACGCCATTGCCGCGCGGCGGGGGGGGGGGGGGGGGGAGGGAGTGGGGGAGTGAAAGGGAGAGTGAGGGCAGGGCGGCGGCGGCGGTAGCAGCGGCGGTAGCGGCGGCGGCGGCGTCGGAGGTAGCGGTGGCGGCGTCGGGGAGGTCGTTGACAGGACGTTCGCCGTGCCGCGTCCTTCGGGGGTCCGCTGGCGCCGCTGGCACGTACAACTCGTTACGGCCGCCGTTGGCGCTGCCAGGGAATGCGGTGCGCGGCCGCGCGGTGCGGTGGCCGCCGGTGGCCGCCACCCATCAGCCCGCTCGGCTCAGCGCGCACGCCGTGCTGATCTGAATGCGCACGCCACGCGGGAGAGGTGCAGCGGCGCTGCTGCTGCCCCCGGGGTCCTCCGCACGGGTCCTCCACGGGTCCTCACGGATCCTCCACGGGTCCTCCACGGGTCTTCCCTGGTCCTTCAGGATCCTCGCCGGCGCGTGATGGTAGCTCTAGAGCACGCACTCGAACCCGGCGAACCCCCCGCGCCGTGGCGGCGTGTCCGAACACATGCTCCCGAGCGGCCGCGCAGTCCAAATCACCTCGTTTATGGAGTTCAGACACCGGGAAAAAAAAATCATGAACGAGCCTGCAAATAACTTGTAACGGCCCCCCGGACTGATCTTGTGGGACCGACGAAGGGCGAGGAGGCGGGCGGTTCGGGAGAGAGGAGGAGGAGGAGGAGGAGGAGGAGGAGGAGGAGGAGGAGGAGGAGGAGGAGGAGGAGGAGGAGGGGGGGAGGGGGGGGCAGCGTGGGAAACAGTGGGAGCGATCGCACGGCGTTCACCTTCCGGCCGGCGGCCGCGCCGCCTCCAGCGCGGCACGGATTGGCGTCACCTGATCTTAACCCCCGGTACGACGACGGTCCCCGGCCGGCACCGGCCTCACCGCCGACAGACCGAGCTCCCCGACAGGGAGAAATCGACGTGCAACGTCTCTTTCTACTGCGATCGATCGTCAAGCTATTTGTGGACGCTCCCTCCTCACTCACCTGCTCCTGGAGACCCCCCCTATCCCCTCCCGGTCGTCGCGCGCGGTGGCGTCACCGCAAACACTACCGTTGCTGCGTCGAATGGGACGCCTACCTCCACGGCGCTCTGGTCTCCGCGCGACGACGCCCCGGGTCCCCGAGACACCGCCGCGCCGCCGCCGGAGAGGTCGGCCGCCGGCGCCGCGCCGGGCTCGCAGTCCGTTCACATTGTTTCGTCACTGGGAACTCTAATGACGACCCTCGGAGAGGGACACGAAGGTCGACATGTGTTGGCAAGACTGACGGAGGGCAGCGCCGGGCAGAGCCGGGCGTGGCCGGGCGTGGCCGGGCGGAGCTCGCTGCTGCCGGCGGGCCGTTCTCAGAAGCCACATTATCGCTGTCCCTTCGCTCTTTGGGCTCGACGCCGACGTCGACGGACGCGCGCAGGGCGAGGCGCTGCTGACGCAGGACGACGACGTCGTTTGGCTTTCCGGGGCTCCCGTGGGCTCCGTCGGGGGCCTCCGGGCCCGGAGCTGACGGAGGGGGGGTGTCGACAGCGGCGCCGGAGCCCGGAGTAGAGCACTGACCTTGTGGCATTGACTCTGGGGCCCCGGCCCCCTTCTGTCCCCGTGTTTTACGGGGAGGCCGCGGTTTTGCTGCTTGTCGCGCTATCCGATAGGGAATTTTACTGTATCCAAACCGGAACGTTTGTGTCCATTATCGTCATTTTATGATTACAATGCGTTGACTTCATTAACGACGCCTTAACCGCATCTGAGAGAGACGGAGAACGCCCTATTCGACTACGCTGCGCTTGAGGGCGATTCCGCCCATCTCACAACAAAGCAAAGGTCAATCGATGCGTTATTCTTTTTTTAGTAGATTTCGACATGTCAAAAATCCAACCCGACATGTCGACCGCAGATGCGCGCGCGCTCGTCGCCATCTGCTTATCCGCCGCGCGTTCCGAATCTGGAGTGAGAGAGATGCACGCGCGGCGAGGACAGAGGCGCGGAGCGTCCGCACGTGTGTGTGTGTGTGTGTGTGTGTGTGTGTGTTCCTGGTTGCGACACGGCGGCCGCAGTGCGCGGCCTGTGGTCACCGCGGCACTGCCTCACTCACCCCTTCTGTCTGTCTGTCCGCGTGCACGTCCGTCTGTCGCCGACTTTCTCAGATGTGCCCGTCGCCTTTGTGCAGCCGCCAATACCGACGGTGCCGCCGCCTCCGCCCCCTAATGCTACCCCGTCCGTGTCGCACAGCTGGGTGTGTGTGTGAGAGAGAGACGGAGACAGGGCTCCGGACGCGGCCTTGTCTATCGACAGCTATCACTGCTTCGTGTCGGTATGCTAAAGGCGCCTCTCTCTCTCTCTCTCTGTCTGTCTCTCTCGCACTCAGACCGTCACGGCGATACTGTCCAATAGCAAAGTGTGAACATGATCAATTACGGGATACAGTTTTAGGATTCTCGGCCATAGGGGTAGTGGAGTGCCACTTTTCTGGCTGGAGGTAGGATTTCTAAATAAGATCTGATTAAGGCGGAACTTTTTTTTTCGCAGGTCAACCAAGGCGATTAGTGTGCGTGTCGAAACCTTCCGCGTTGATCTGAGCGCAGCGTTGGCCGTTCGAGGAGAGGGAGTCGATTCGATATATCGAACTCGAGCCCGCGGGCCGGGCGTCGGCTGCCTGCATCAAACGCAGCGCGGCTCCTGGCATGCATGCGCCGCGCGCGCCGCACGCACCGCGCGCACGATCGGTATCAACAAACAACAACACCGCCAACAAACAACAACCGACACCAACAAACAACAAGCATCAAGCAACAACAACAAGGCACGCGATGTCGTCGTCGCGCGCTTTAATTCATAGTGTTCACGTTGTTTGTTATGGTTGATGGGCGGCGGGCCGCACCGGCAGAGTTTCGCCACGAGGAAAACTGGAGTTTGTGTGTGTGTGTGTGTGTGTGTGTGTGTGTGTGTGTGTGCGGCATATGTGGAGGAGGGGCGGGGGTACTGTTCAGCTGAGCGTAAGTGAATACGAGCGAACCCTGGCCATACAAGAAGCGCCGACAAACCATAATGCTTTTTAGAACAGGGAATGGGACTTTATCCATTTGCACGTCGCTCGTCGAGGGAGGAAGCCCGTTTAAAAGGGCTTCGCCAGATATGAGATACATGACCCGTACAAAACGTCATTTTTCGGTAACAGCCCCTGCGCACCCGGGCAGCTGCTGCGGAGAGACCCCATCGACGGCACCTCTTCATCGCCCCACACAGTGTCCTCTGCTCCTGACCTCAGACAACAAGTGCCACATGACGCTGAACCCCCCGCCGAGTCCGCGTCGTCGTCATCACGGACCAACGCCGCAGACGCAGCTCGGCAGCGGCCCTTGCACCACCACCACCACCGCCACCACCACAGCCGCCCCCACCTCTCCCATTACCACCACCACCACCATCTCCACCAACACCACCTCCGCCACCGCCACCACCACCACCACCGCCACACCGACCTACGCTGACGACGACGACGACGGGTCCGAAGCCCTCGTGACCGAGAAAAGTGCAAACCGTGAATTATTTCGTTTCGCCATCACAAACACCGCCTCGCACGCCATACGCCCCGCCCCGAGCATGAGCTCTGCAGCTGCAGCAGCTGCAGCAGCGGCCCGCCGCCGGGGGTTGTCATTGTCAGCTAAAAAGAAAACGGTGATGGCTTCGGGGTATTTTTTTTTTTGTGGGTGCGAAACACTACAGTATACAACGTTGGGTTGTGTGGCGTAGGAATCAGTACTTCGAAGGCTTTCCGTTTTCCCCTTCTCTCTCTCTCTCTCTCTCTCTCTCTCTCTCTCTCTCACACACACACACGACACACATACACTCGTGAAGCTGCGGCTGCGCATTCTGCTCGGCCCCAAAAGCGGGAACACGACTCCGGCCGCATGCCATTTGTTTGCAATTTATTCTCCTCCCGCTGTAACGAGCTCCCTCTCTATCCTTGCATCCTTCTGCCTCCTCGTGTGCGTGTCTGTGCGCGTGTGTGTGTGTGTGAGAGAGAGAGAGAGAGAGAGAGAGAGAGAGAGAGAGAGAGCGTGCATTCCCGTTCGCAGAGAACGCCTTCCGGTCAGCATGCGAGCGCGAGGTAAACTAAGCGAGAAGGCGGTGGCGGCGGCGGCGGAGTCTGCTGTGGTCGGCGTCGCGGCGATACCCCGCGCAGCGCCGGGGGTATTCTCAGGGCTCCGGGTGCCGCACGCCGCCGCCGTCTCCGCCAAGCCGGGCCGCCGCCGGCCGGCCGTTGGTTTCACAGCGAACTGGTTTGTTGCTACAGTTTGAGAGGAGACCGCCGCCGCGCCTCACAGTCCCGGAGGGTGTTTCACAAGATCCCGCCGCGTGCCCCCGGCGTGCGTGCGTGCGTGCGTGCGCCGTGCCGGCCGCGGCGGCGCCGAGGTGAGGGTCAGCCCGGCCATAATAGAGTCGATAAATGGGCGTTAGGGGGACAGGACGGGCGGCGCAGTGGGCCCCGACCGAGACGAGAACTTTCTTGGCGCAGTCCGCGGCTACAAGGTGGCACCGGCTACGGCGGTAAAAAATCAGTGCATCCCCGCAATTAAGAGAATCACTTCAACGAGCTGGACAAACGCGATAACTCGAACGTTGGCCGCGGCGAGGGTGGTGTCCGGGCCGTCCGGGGCCGTCCCAGGCTCGCTGCGTACCGCGGCGCCATAAAACCTGGCTAGCGGGTAGGAGGACACCCAGTGTGCCGAACACATTAAGAATCTACCGACACACAGAATATAAATATCCTTGAAACATGGACTTGGCCTGTGCATAGGCTCAAGCATGCTTTAAGAGATGTTTCAAAGCCTGCTGTTTAATTGGGAGTGAACGGAAACAGCACGGCGATAAAACGCTTTTTTTTTAAACGTAAGTATACGAGTTGAGAGGAAGGCCGCGGACGCTAATGGACAGGGGGCGGACGTCGAACGGCAGCCGGTAAGAGTGAGGCACCGGGCCGCCCTGGGCACCACCGGGCCGCCCTGGGCACCACCGGGCCGCCCTGGGGATCTCTGACTTCCTTCCCTGCCTCCGCCGCTGCTGCACCGCCACGGCCAAGGTCGGGGTCGGGCCGCGGCGGCGGCGGCGGCGGCGGCCGTATCCCCCCGAGTCCCGGATGGCTGGCGGCGGCAGAGCTGAAATCGGCCGCTGCCGCCGCCGCCCCTGGAGGAGAAAAGGGGGACTGGGGCTCGCGGAGCGATGCGCTCGCAGCATCGCAAGGTGGTACATCGTTCCGCTTCGGCGCGGCGGAGTGCTGATGACTGCCGCGCGGGAGAACGGCGACGGCGGCGCGGCTGCACAGCGATAATCCTAACCTCTGGGAACTCGGTCTCAACCTCCCCCTTCTCTATATCTCTCTCTATCTGTCTTTCTCCCTCGGCGGCGTTTGGGAACCATCCGCCGCAGGCATCCAGCTGGTGGCGGCCGATTGTCGATTGTTTAATCCTCCGCACGCCGCCCGTCCGTAACGCACACGGCGGCGGCGCCTTTCGATTCTAATTTAAAACGTCCTCGCCGCTTCCACCGCGCGCGCCCCTCCTTCCGGTGCCGTGGAAGAGCTCACGCGCGCGCGCGCGCTCATTTCGAAAAATTCCCGCGCCGCGCGCGGTCGCGGCGGCGGCGGCGGCACGCGAACACACACACACACACACACGGACGGGGACGGGGGGTATTGACAACACGCGTGCGCGTGTCGGTTGTGTGTGTGTGTGTGTGCGCGCGCGCGCGAGCTTTCCCGGCAATAAAAGCAAGCACGGACAGGGCGGCGACGCGCCGAGCACGCGTAATGCGGGGGCATCGGCGGTGTTTCCGGTAAGCGGCGGCTGGCGGCCACCCTGCTGCCGTCGTGTCGAGCTGGCGCCCTGCCGACTGCCGCCCGCGGTGGCGCGTGCCGCGGCGGCCGCGGCCTGCAGGGCGGCACCAGAGCACGCAGACCCGCGCGCGCGACAGGCGACGGTTGGACACACTGCAGCCTGCCCGGAGTGCAACACCGAGAGAGGGAGTGGGAGAGAGAGAGGGAGAGAGAGAGGGGGGTAGGGGGCGTGCGGGGGGTTAATTTGGAGCAGGGCACGCGCGTGCGCAACTATTATATACGTGCGAAGACGAGGCTGCGTCCGCGAGAGCGCCCACTCGCTCTCCTCTCTCTCTGTCCCGCCGGCACGGTTTGTCACGTACACACACATGCTCCGTCTCTTTCTCGGGTGCGTTCTGTCTGTGTCCGAGCTGGCCGCCGAAGAAGGCGGTGCCGTCGGCGTGCTCGCATGGGCGCGAACGCTCGCCTCTGTGGTTGTGGTCTGGCCGAGCGGTCCTCGCCTTGGGTCCCTGCAGTCCTTGCCGCCCCGCCACGCCCCGCCCCGCCACGCCCCGCCCCGCCCCGCCACGCCCCGCCACGCCACGCCACGCCCCGCCGCGGGTCCAGGCGATGCACGTTCCCATCCGCCGCCTCCGCCAGGCGTCGAAAGGAGCGCGAGGCCGACCCTCGGGTCGAGCCGTCGACGAATCATCGATAATATACGATCGAGAGTCACACACACACACACCGCCCGCCAACCCCAGTGCGGGCTGATCCCGTATAAAAAACGCTGCCACGCCGTAGATCTCCGTCGCACTCGTGGGCTTCCTCAGAAAAGCGAGAGTGAGAGGTCCGAGTAGGCTGTGTTCGGAATCTCAGTGCCGGTGCTGAACCTATTCTCAATGCATGGGAATAGGTTAGGTTAGCCCCGTGACGAGACGGCGGGGGTCAAATATTGGCCCCAAAAGCGTGACGACGTTTGTGGACGGCCCCTGACCTGGCTTAAAACAACCTAAACCGGGGCTCGCTGCGAGCTGAGGCACACATCAAGTCCTCCAGACTCCTGCACGGCCCCTGCTGCGCTGCTGTTTTGGCAAACACGCGGCCACTCTGTGCGCATTTATTTTTTTTTTTGGCATCCGACCGTTAATGCTAAAAGGTAAGCCGGAGTCAGGGCACGGTGCGGCGGGCGGCCGCATCAAGAAGAAGGAAGCCGGGCGGGCGGCGGCAGCGCGGAGGCGGAACCGACCCGAATGTTGGGCCAGCTTAATGCCCACAAAATAGGCGACTCGGTAAGAGCAGGCGACAAGTTGCACACAAGTCGACTTGGTCCAACCTAACCTGCTAGATGGGGTTGGGAGAAGTGTCCTCTGGGTATGACCAAGAAGATAAAGCCCGAAGCGGAGATCCGGCGCGGATGTCGAAGGGGGATGTCGCTTCAGACATCCCAAAATCTCGGAGCGCAGTTGTTGTACTGGTTATAGTACTGGCGAGAGAGACATAGAGAGCGAGACATAGAGAGCGAGAGAAAGAGAGAGAGATATAGAGAGAGATGAGCCGCCTCTGTTGTCGGAGCGTGGCCCGGCGTGGCCCACGAGGGATGTTGTAAAGAGCACAATGGGGCCGCGCTGCGGCGGCGGCGCTGTGGACGCGTTGCCCGCCCCGGCAGCCCTGGCCCGGGGGTAGTAACCGTGCCGATAACGAGTGGTTGGCACTGTCAACGGCAGCGCCGCCGAGACCCCCCCTGGACCCCCCGGGGACCCCCCCCCCCCCCCCCCGCTGTGGCAACGACGGACTCCTCCGCCGAGCCCCGCATGGCGCTGCTCCGCGACCGCCGCATGCACCGCCAGGCCGCGCCGCGCCAAGCTACCGCCGCTGCCGCCTGCCCTCCGGCCCGGCCCCCCGCCCGCCAGTGTGTTGTGTTTGACCTGAATTTCGGTTGGAAATGGCAGGGTTGGCGCGCTGCGCAGTGCTGCGCTGCTGCCGCGGTGCGGTCGTTGTTGCTGCCGCTGCTGCGGTGGCGGCGGCGGCGGCGGCGGCCACGTGTGCGGCGCGGGTAACATCAACACCAACCAACAGTCAGAGTTCACCACCGCAGCAGCGGCGGCGGCGGCGGCGGCAGCAACAACATCAGCAACAGAACGGCGACGTCCGGCGCGTCCTTCAGCCGGCACTGCAACGCCTCTTGATTGGTCAACGCTCTGGCGCTCTGGGTCTCGCCTGGGCTGGGGCAGGCTGGGGTCGGGCGGCCGGGGCGGCGCGCAGCCCGGCCCGCGCCGCCGCTCCTCCTCGCGCCGCACCGCGGTCGGGCAAGCGCCGGCGACCCCACGTGCTCGTGCTGTTGGTGTCTGCGGTGGAGGTGGCGCTGGCGTGGTAGGGGTGTCGCCCGCGCGGACCGCCACGGCCAGGAGGGAGGCGGCGAGGCGAGTGTGTCTGATCTATAAAAGCGTCGGCCAGCGTCGTTCGGCAGTCAGTGCTAACCGCACAACTCTAACCCCTACGTTGATAATCATGAAGGTTCTGGTGAGTAACAGCGAGAGTGCATGTGTGTGTGTGTGTGTGTGTGTGGAGGATCGAGCGTGTTCCAGCAGCAAGTGCCAGTGCCAGTGTTCCAACAAAGTGCCGCGGTGACCGACAAGTGCGAAAAGTGAATCGAGACCGACCGCGAAACGACCCTCTGCGGTCGGGCTTCCCCGGCAGTGTTTCGCGGGCGTCCGCGACAGTGGTGCCAACGTGAAGAAAGTGCCGTGCGACAAGAAGCACCGACCCCCTTCGCCCGTGCATCGATTGGAATACTCTAATAATGATTTTGTTCGTGTTCGCCCGAATCTTCCAGATCTGCCAGTGTCTACGTTACTCGCGATGCTTTTGTAAGACGATGTAGATGAAAATGCTGATGTGTTGCGTCCTGGCTTGTTTACGCAGGTCGTGATTGCTGTGGCGCTGGCGGTGGTGGCCGCGAAGGAGGAGACCAAGAAGGAGAAGCGTGGCCTGCTGGGCCTGGGCAGCTACGGCAGCCTGGACCACGGCCTGGAGCTGGGACACGGCCTCGGACACAGCAGCCTCGGCCTCGGCCACGGCTACGCCTCCTCCTACGGCCACGGCCTCGAGCTGAGCCACGGTCTTGGCCACGGCCACGGCGCCATCATCGGCGAGCCCCACGTCAAGAGCATCATCATCGAGAAGGAGGTCCCCGTCGGCATCCCCAAGCCCTACGCCGTCCCCGTCATCAAGCACGTCGGCGTGCCCGTCAAGGTGGCCGTGCCCGTCCCCGTCGACCGCCCCGTGCCCGTCCACGTCATCAAGCCCTACCCCGTGCACGTCGACAGGCCGTACGCCGTCCCCGTCGAGAAGCCCGTGCCCTACCCGGTGCACGTGCCCGTCAAGGTGCCCGTGGCCGTGCCCGCGCCCTACCCCGTCATCAAGAGCTACCCCGTGCACGTGCCCGTCGAGAAGCCCGTCGCCGTGCCCGTCAAGGTGCCCGTGCTCATCAAGGAGCACTCTCACCACGACTACCACCTCGACCACCACGACATCCACGATCTTCACTCCCACTACTAAGTCAATATTTGTCTCTCTCTTCCTCGCCTTTCACCTCCTGTTGTACAAAGTGTCACCTCCATGTCACCTCTAGAATAAATCCCCTTTTCTACCAAGTCACGCCTCTGTTTTCGGCCACCTCCTGGTGTAGCCTTGCCCTTTCCGCACACCGACGCAGCCAGCACCCCTCATCAGCCCGCAATTACCTGCCAGCAAGACAATGCCCCGCGAGGGCAGCGGGGCCGCGGGCCGCCGGGGGCGCCGGGGCCCCGCAGCCGAAGTCGAAGCTGGCGAAGCCGAGGCGGAGGCGGCGGCGGAGCCTAGGCGAAGCCGCGAAGCCCCGAGGCTTCAAAGCCTCACCGACGCGGCGCTGACATTCACGTGGAGAGTTCTTTGAGAGGATGAGTTATTCATGTGGCCTCCAGCCACTCACAACACGCACCGCCGCCTCGGCATGTGTCCCGCCAGAGTGCATGCCCGCGGGGGAAACACGCGCCTTATTGTGCACCGAGGCCCGAGAACGTCGAACCACCAAAACACAATCTCGATAAAAAAAAAACCGCAAAAAAAAATTAGGGCTTTTGAGTTTGATTGGAATTTAAATCGCGAGTAATGCGAGGAATGTATCGATATAAGTGTACGTCGAATTTCACTCGCGTTGCCCAGGGCTCCGCAGGCCACTCCACGGCGCACTGTCGAGCACGATCAAGCGTGAACGACAGGGGCCTGGCCGTGCGGGAGGAGGGGGGGGGGCTATTGAATATAGATACAATAAGTCGACACAAAGTTCGGCAGCCGTGCGCCCTGCCGACCCCCGCCACCGCCGCTCCAAACGGCCATTTTTCACCTGAAAACACATTATTAAGCCGAGCAAGCGCGCGCGCGAGCAAAAGTTTTGGGCGGCCGGAGTTTGTCGAAGGCCGGCGGGGAGCGAGCCGTGCGCCGTATAGTATGGATATGGAAGGGAATCTGTACAAATTAGAATCGGGCGGGGGTTAAGGAGCGGCGGCAATGAGATACAGTTGTGGTGGAGTTTGATGGCAACGCCCTGCGGCGTCGACCGTGAAGAGCGCGTGTCCGAATTGGTGCCGAATTTCCTCCTCCGGCTACACACCGGCGGCGGGTCGCGCCGAGCGCCCGCCAACTGTAGGGTAGGCAAGCCCGCACGGCACCTGTGCACGCAGCACCATATATTGCCTACCCTCCCGGCGCTCTGCGTGGCCGGACTGGCTTTTCTTCGAAAATATGTTGGAGCGATCTTATTTTTAAAAAAATAATAAAAAAAAATAGCTTGACACATAGCTACAAACAGAAAGGAGCGTAGTGTGGCGAGATTGTCACTAATTCAATGAAATTAATTCTGTATGCGACATGACATACTGTCGCGTTTATTTTTAAATGCGGGTGTTTGGACTTCGAATTGTTATCAGAGCTGCCTCGTAAATCACCGGTCATAAACGCAAAGTTCATAACGGTTCCTATGGCTATTCCTGTGTGGAAGGTAAAAGTGATGGTTGGTTTCGTCACTTTTTTCCATTTCTTTTATTTTCCCTCTCTCACACTAGGCAACAATCACGACAAATTAAATAAAAATAACTTACAAAGTAGCGTTGGTTATGTACACAGACTATTTACAGGAACATTGGTTGACAAGGCTTGGGCAGGGTGCGGCGCGGTGGGGCGCCGGGGGATCAGTCCCAGCCGCCGTACGAGGTGCCGTACGAGGATCCGTACGACTCGTGGTGGTGATGGTCGTGGTGGTCGTGGAAGTCGGCGTGGTGGTAGCTGTCGTGGTGGTGGATGTGCTCTTTGACCACCACGGGCACGGGCACCTTGACGGGGACGGGCACCGGGTACGGCTTCTCGACGGGCACGGGGACGGGCACCTTCTTGATGACGGGCACCGGGTACGGCTGGGGCACGGGCACGGTGTGGACGTGGTGGTGCTCGCTGACGAGCGGCTCGATGTGGTCGACGTGCCCGAAGCCCGAGTGGCCGAAGTCCAGGTGGCCGTAGCCCGTGGCGTAGCCGTAGCCGCCGTGCAGCTTGGAGGCGTAGCCGCTGTGGTAGCCGGACTCGAGGGCGTGCGCCGCGTTCTCGAGGCCGGCGGTGAGCGCGCCCACCTTGTAGCCCAGCTTGGAGGGGACGTGCAGCCCCGCCGAGTGCTGGCCCAGCTTGTAGCCCAGCTTGAGGCCGAGCAGGCCGCGCTTCTCGACGTGGGGCTGCGGGGCCGCGGCGGCCGCCGCCAGCACCGCCAGCAGCACCTGCAGACCAGAGAGCGCCGGGTCAGTGACGGCTCCGTCCGTCCCGTGTCGCTGGTGTCGCGGCTGCAACGGCACTCGCCTCACCGCCACACCGCCACGCCCACAAGCACGCCACCGCCGTGCTAATCGGCCGCCTGCGTCTCTCGCCACCGGTTGCCCCACCCGTGTGTTTGCCCCCCGCCCCTTCCCGCCGCTCCCTTCACACAATGAATCGCAGCAGCATCACGGAGCGTGGAAGAGTCACAGTCATCGCCCAATTTTCAGGCAACAAGGGGCTCGGATACGTTGTTTTCAGAACTAGACCTCAATCTTAAGATTTGACCCCATTTTTTTCTTTTTGAATCCTGGGATCAAGCTGAGGCCAACTCAGATCTCCGATCCCGAGACTGAGGCCTAGCCTCTCCAAGCTCCTGTTCTTGGACTCTTTGATTCTCAAGTGCATTACTGATACGCGCGTGCCGTTCAGATGCGTTGGTCTCGGTGGCCGCCTACGCCACGCAGTGGCCCGGCCGGCCACGCCTGTCCAGGCCAGGCCCCGCCCTGCCCGCCGGCCGACACACACACGGGGTGTGGAAACCCGCGTGGCCGGCGGGCGGGCCTGCAGGACCTGCAGGACCTGCAGGGCAATGCCGACGCGGTCAGCGGGGTCAGCAGGACAACAGCGGCAGCGCGGTCCGCTTAATCCGCTCAGCTTCACATCTCTATCAGAGGTCGGCATCGCGCCGTGCAGACCCCTCGGAGCTGGGAGAGATGGGGGGGGGGGGGGGGGGGGGGGGGGGGGGCGGCCCCTGTCAGCAGCACCGCCAGCAGCGGCAGCAAAAGAGGAGGAAAAAGGAGGCGGCGGCGTGTTTGCCCAACGCAAACTACTTTTGGACCGCCCGGCCCTCACCTCGGCGGCGGCAAGGATACCCACCCCGACGGTGACGGCGCGGCGGCCCGGCCGATGCACAACAGCGTGTTTCGGTACACACCCCAGGCCGAACACAAGTGGCGGGGGACCGCTCGCACGACAGACTCTTGTAAATCCACAAAGAAACACGGTTCTGGACGAACATTTGAAAAATTTTCCCGCACACCGCGCTGCTGGTTTTAAATGGAGGATCACGCCTCTGCCTCGCGGGCGGTCGGACGATATTGCATGCGAATTTCGACCCGGAAAGTTTGTCCACACTGTCACGTCACACACACGTCCTGCGGCGGGTCTCGGTCTAGTTATACCGATGTGTGCTCTGCGGCGGAGTGCAGCGGGCAGGCCTCACGTGCACACACACACACACACACACACACACACACACACGACGACGACGACGCACGCGACGCGGCCGCCACATGGTGGCTCGACGGGAATTAAAGCTGAGAGCTACAAAGTGAGTTCCGGCCGGCGCTGCTGCTGCAGCTGCGGTGGGGGAAGACGAATGGATCGAATTATTCGGACGAAAGGTGAACGCGGGGGTCACGCGGCGGGCTGCGCTGCTGCGGTTAACTCCGGCGCTGACTCATCCATCCCCCGACATACGCCCTCCGGAGCCGGCACCGGCCACCGCCGCCTGCAACAACGCCGCCACCGCCGCCTTTACGACCGCGATAAAAATGCCCACTTGACCCGCTTCTCCGATGCGCAAAGTAAACTCTCGTTTCAGTTTCATCTCCGCCCCGCAGCACCGCGCCGGGGACCGGGGGGCCGTAACTGAATTCTGCAGCGCGGGGGCCGTGTGGCCTGGGCTTGGCTAGGCTGGACCAGGCCTGTCTAGGACAGCGTGAGGGCCATGATTGATTCGTCTATGCGCGCGACAATTGCACTCATTACTCATTACTCTGGGACACTCACCAGTATCTTGCTGTTCATGACTGTAAATGGTTTGCGGGCCGCAGAAGACACACTGACGCGCCTTTTGCGGCGGCACTCCCTTATATAACGTTGCCCGGGGATCAGTGGCCCCCGCCCCGCCTCGCCCCGCCCGCCCGGCCCCGGCTCCGCCCCTCTCCCTTCCAGCCGGCTCCTGCCGGACCCGTCGGGTCCCCAGGTCTTTCCGTCCTGCGTGTGCTCAAGCACGCATTCGGGGGCGGGGCCGGAGGGGGCGGCGGCGGGGCTCGGAGGCGTCTGCCGCAGGGGCGGGACCAGAGGGGCCAGACCAGGGGGGGCTGCGGGGGATCGTCGTCGGGGAGGGGCTCGCGGCTGCAAGGGGTTTCCTCATAGCACGACGGCGACGGCACGGGGCAAGTCGACGCACGGGCTCCGGCGGCCCGGACCGCACGGCGTGGCCCGCGGGCTCTAAGTGTGTGCACAGGTCCGGGGGACCCCGCCAGGGTCAGCACAGCAGGCCGCGCCGCGCGGACCCCCTGCAAGGACCCGGCGAGGATGAGACATGTCTCCAAGAGGCGCGACTCCGCCCGGCTCTGCCCCCACCACGCCCCCCACCCCGGCCGCCCCTGGAGTTCCCCCTGAGTCACTCGGCAGTCGACAGCAGGGCCGCACCGAACGCCCTCGTCCGCCCGCCGGCCGGCGCCCGAACACAACGGACTCAGCCTGACGGCCAGGACCGCGATGATTACATGGCCGGCACGCCCTGCAGTGCGGCGCCCACCCCGACGTGACCGAGGGGGCGTTCCTAAACTACGTGGCCGCTTTCGGGGAAGGGCCGGGCAGGTGGTCACGTCCCTGTTCTAAATGCAAGGCCAAGGATCTAGACCATAATGGGGGGCGGGTCAGAATGTGCGGTCTAAAATCGGTCACGTAGTTTACAAATGTGCCCCGAACGCGCTTAACCATTTGGGGAGGGGGGAGGGGCGTTAAGAAACATTGTTCGGCCGCCGGGGCCCCATTGCCCTGTTAAGCAGCCGTGTGCTCATGTTAGGTCAGACGGCCCCATTAGTGCACTATCCAGGCATAAGAAGAGGAAGAAGGATAGGAGAATGAGAGAGAGCGAGAGAGAGAGAAAGAGGAGGTCGAGGAGGGAGGTGAAGGAGGGAGTAGGAGGGGTCCTAACGAACGACCAATAATAATTTATGCCACCTTTTTGCTTCGGAATGCCGCAGTGAGCCGTGCAAGGGCCCTGTGTGTGTGATGTCACAAGCAGACGACGTTAGGCGCGTTACGAGTGCAGGCAGGTACCGTTGCCGCAGTGTGTACTTTGTGAGGCTACGCTCCTATTTCGGCATCAACGAAATGTATAAAGTGTAAAGATTCTTTACATGTAGTAAATGATGATAGAAAATTTTACATTTAATTTATTTCTCTCTCTCTCTATTTCTGTTCCTCTTGCCTTCTCTCTTCACTTTCTTTGTCACTCTGTCTGTCTGTCTGTCTCTCTCTCTCTCCCTCTCTCATCCGATCCGACAGGCTAATCCACGGACCCACTCAAGGAGTCGTCGTCGCGCACCCGGGGAGTCGCGCGAAAATTATCGAAACACTCCCGTCGGATCCCCCGTCGTCGCGGAACGGGAAAAATTGCCCTGTAATCCCTATGGATCGCCTTGAGCCCGGCGCGCTGCTGATCCCAGCGGCGGCGGGGCGGTTCCACAGGGTCCGCAGGGGCCGCAGGGGCCCGGCTCACGTAATACTGCGCGCGGAGCATGGCCTTGACAGTGAAAGTCTCCCGTGCGGCCGGCACTGGCGGCCGGCCACGGAGGAAGTCCTGCGCTCCTCTCACCCGTTCCCTCTCACTCGCTCCCCCTCGCGCCGTCGCACTCGCCCCCTCTTCCTCACACTCCGGGCTCCGGGCTGCTGCCGCTGGAACGGGGGCAGGTCGCGGCCGGCCGGGTGGAGTTTGCCGCTGACGCAGCAGGAGCCTCGTAACTTTGGGGAGAGGTCTGCGGACATGCGCGGGCGGCCTGGGGTCGGCCGCCGCCGCCGCCGCCGCCGCCGCCGCCGCCGCCGCCGCCGCCGCCGCCGCCGCCGCCGCCGCCGCCGTGCTCTGTGACTCCGATGACGTTGGCGGCGCAGCTTGTCAGCATCATTTTTGTTGTTTTCGCGCTCTCGTTTCAGGGGCTCAATTAACTGTTTCGGAACGGTATGGGTCGTCGCAGTGTCGTCACCAGCGTGCACACGAGCGTGGCGGGGCCAGGGATGCCAGGGGAGGTGTACAATTACTGAACGAACGTTTTGGAAGAGTTACTTTATTTTTTTTTTTTTGTCAGTGAATTCTTCGTTTCGGACATGAGGTGCGTGTCTATTTACATTTCATGGGGATGGGGGTGAGCATAGGAACTGGGTGGCGAAGTGGTCGCCGAGCTGACTAGTAGTGGAGGTCGTGGACGTCGTGGTGGTCGAGGTGGTAGTCGTGGTGAGAGTGCTCCTTGATGAGCACGGGCACCTTGACGGGCACGGCGACGGGCTTCTCGACGGGCACGTGCACGGGGTAGCTCTTGACGACGGGGTAGGGCGCGGGCACGGCCACGGGCACCTTGACGGGCACGTGGACGGCGTAGGGGACGGGCTTCTCGACGGGGACGGCGTACGGCCTGTCGACGTGCACGGGGTAGGGCTTGATGACGTGGACGGGCACGGGGCGGTCGACGGGGACGGGCACGGCCACCTTGACGGGCACGCCGACGTGCTTGACGACGGGGACGGCGTAGGGCTTAGGGATGCCGACGGGGACCTCCTTCTCGATGGTGATGCTCTTGACGTGGGGCTCGCCGATGATGGCGCCGTGGCCGTGGCCAAGACCGTAGCCGTGGCTCAGCTCGAGGCCGTGGCCGTAGGAGGAGTAGGCGTCGTGGCCGAGGCCGATGGAGGAGCCGAGGCCGTGGCCCAGGCCCAGGCTGCCCGAGCTCAGGGTGTCGTACCCGGACAGGCCGCGCTTCTCCTTCTTGGCGTCCTCAGCGGCGACCGCCACCAGCACCACACAGAGGACGACCTGCGAAATAAACATTTCAATCAGATTCTAGCTCGACGAAATAATGCGGCCGCGTGTCCCACATTTAAAAAAAAATATTTGTCTAGCGCAAGGCCTTTTCAGTTCCCGCTTTAAAAAAAAACAAACAGCTCTGCTTCTGTTCGCAAGGGAAACAATGCCATCCATTCAGACGGAGCGCGTCTTCACACACCACGCTGCTTACCAGGCACTTCATATTTGCTGATTGCTTTTCAGAATTCGACTGTGACGATGCATCGGCAGTCTGGTGCTTTTATACGTTGCCCGCTCCCACCCGAAACCTGCGGGTCGGGTGGCTGCGAAATGGACCCGGGCGGGGGGAGGATGCGTGAGAGGGGGCTGTGCGAGGCTACCGGCGGCGGGGCGCGGAGCGGGCGGGGCACCGGTCCGCCAGTGCCAAATACTGCCCCGACCCGCAAACGCTTGTTTTATTTCGACCCCCGCACTTTTCGAGCGTGCCCCCCCCCCTCCCCGCGTGGGCACGGCAGGGCGCGCGGCGGAACGGCCTTGGCCTTTGCCTCTGATGCAAATTTCCAGATATACGTGTGCATAATTTTTCAGGGAGAGTCCACCGAGCGTTACACTAGGGCGCGGACCGACAGGGTTTGGCACTGTCACCCCTTTACACACTCTCTCGAAAATGTATGCACGTATCGTCTGTCAGAAACAAAAAAATTAGTCTTGGTGTAGCGATCAAAGAAAGCTTTTGCAAAATCCATCTCTTTACAACCAATACCAGTCTCGAATTTCCTAACAGTTTCTGAACAGACGTTCCGTTCTATAGCACCCGTGGGAAAATCAATTACAGCCCCCACAGGCCCGTTTTCCGGGAGCCGGGCCCGGTAAGTGCAACAAATCGTGGGGACAGCCTCGCTCGGCTCGCCCACGCACAGTCCCTTATTTCGATATAAGGCCGCGGGCGGCGTTCTGCCGCAGCACACCGCCGCTGGACACCTGCCCGACCACACACCATGAAGTCACAGGTGAGTTTTTTTTCGGTTCTGGATTGTTTTCCTTTATTCTTACACAAGCCCTTCGATTGAAAGGTCCATGTTGTGTTGCTTCTCCGTGATCCTCCCCGGCACCGTGTTTGATTCAGTTTGTCCTGCTCGTGGCTGCCGTGGCGGCGTCCCTCGTCGCCGCCCAGAAGGACGCCGGCGAGGCGGAGGACGACGTCGGCTCGGGCCGGCAGATCAGTCTGATCGGGCTGCCGAGCCTGCTCCCGAGCCTCCTGGGGGGCCCCTCCTTCAGCCTGTTCAACATCAACAAGCCCCCGATCCAGCTGGGCTTCGGCGGCGGCGACCAGCCCGCCGGCGGCGGCGGCGGCGGCGGCTTCCTCGGCCTCAACCCGTCGGTGTGGGTCGTCAACTCGGCGGGGACGTCCTCCTCCAGCGGCACCACCGCGGCCGCCGCACCGGCGGCCGCGGGTTCGTCCTGACGCCAGAGGAAAGCCAGAGCGGCGTCGGCGCCGTCCTCTGAGCCAGGCCGCGGCCCGGTCCCCGTCGGCATCCCGGCGTCGTCGGCGACCTCCTCGGAGGCCACGGAACCCGAGGCAAGGGAGTCAACGGCAACCTCCTCATGGTCTGCGATGCCACCCGAGACCAGGGGGTCATCCCCTGATCCGAGTCGCGCCCCGGTCCCCGTCGGCATCCCGCCGTCGTCGGCGACCTCCACATGGTCCGCGACAACGCCGGAGGCCAGGGGGTCGCCCCCGCTGCCCTCCTACGACACCCCCGTCGTCCGCACCTTCGGTGTCATCGGCATCATCGCGCCGGAGGACCGGGGGCCGTTCCCGCTGCCCTCCTCTGACCCCGTCGTCGTTCACATCGGCGCCGTGGGGGTCCTGTCGTCGCCGGCGCCGTCGGCGCCGCCCCACGACGCCGCCGCCCGCTAATTGTGGCACAGCGGAGCGACGCACCCTCTTTGTCCCCCGCTCTGCCCGAAAGGATTCGAGAAGCCGCGTGGAAGAACCGTATTGCTTCTTGTCGCCTCGTTAAGTTTCCACCTGACCTCCTCTCCCCGGGGCGGGCCGGCTGGCGCATCGCATCTCTCGGAAGATGATGGTCTCGCAGTCGTTTGCTATTCAAAGCGGTAGCTCCGCACCAATTACGGGAGGTTCGCCGAGGAGAAGGGCCCGGCGGCGGCCCGGCGGCGGCGGCGGCGGCGGCCCAGCGCTGCGTCACGGCCCGCCAGGTGGCTGAAGGCGAGTATTTATGTTCTCCGCCGTCTCAAGTATCTCTATTTTCTTTGCGGTATAATAAAGGCCCCATTACTATATCTCCAAAAATTGCGGAGGGTGTTAGCGTTCGCTGCGGGCGCCCGAATGTATTTTCTTTGCCTTCTGGCTTCTCCTTTTAACCCCCCACCCCCACCCCACCTCCCCTGTCCCGTGCCGTGTGTCTCACGAGCAGGCAGCAGACGGCAGCGCCCGGCAGACAGGCAGCCCAACGTGCGCGCGGAGTAGAGCCGCTGGGGAGGGCGCGCTGGAGGCGAGGACTCTAGGCTGCGACCGAGACTGCGACTTGTTCACGTGACTGTGACTTGTTCATGTGAGTGTGACTTGTTCACGTGACTGCGACTGTGTTACTGCATGACTGTCTGTAGTTTCCGTGACTCGATCACTTTGACTGTCATGCCGAGCACCACCACCGACACACCGAAGTGTCTTCTTCCGGGGGCCCCGGCCCCACTACGGGTCTCCAGATATTTGTAGCGGGCGGAGCGCTCAGGGGTACCGGCATGACCCAACGCCTTTACAAGGCCTTGCGTCCGAGTCGAGTCTCGAGTCCAGTCGAGTGCGAACGCCGTAAAAAGCCGGATGGCGGGCCTGTCGGTAAATCCGTGACGTCAGGAGTGAGCCGCATCACCGCTGCCGCCGCCGCATCGACGCGGTCAGTCCAGTTGCTGGCTGTTGTTGCTGCTGGAGAGGGCGGTGGAATGGACGGCGCGTTCCGTTTTTCGTGTTTCCTCTCCGCGCGTTCGGCGAAGGCGGTGCTGGCAGGAAGGCGCCGCGGGCACAGCCCAGCGCAGCCCGGCACGGCCAGGTGTGGACTGGTGTTTACACGCGGCGGCTCGGCCGATATATATATATAAAAGCGTTTCGAAAGCGTTGCACAATGCCGCTTGTTTACCGCCGTGGATTCCCTTATAACGCAGCCCCGGGCGGCACGTCGCCGTCGGCCTCCCGAGGGCCCCCGCGGCCCCCCGCGGCCCCCGCGGCCCCCGCGGCCACGGGTGTCGCCGTCGTGCGACCACCACCGACGCCGTCGGTTTCGCCCATCGCCGACACCGCCGCTGCTGTCACTGGCATGGCCTCCGTCCAGACACCCGGCGACGCGTCGTCTCTGGGCTGCGCCGGGGACATCCCGCTTTTCCCGCGACGCGCGGAATCCAAATCCTGAATCATCAACGGATCGGCATTTAGTACACGGGGAACGCAACACCGTCCATAAAGGAAAATAAGAACGGGGCGCAGTGAAGTTGTAATATTTATTCAACGCACCGCCGCCGACGCGGGCGCGCCGCACTTGTCGCCGCCGCTTGTTCCCACGCCCCCGGTTACGTCGGCACTCTACAAGTCCGCCCGCCCCGCCCCGCCCCGCCCTGGCAGCGGACACAGTTCCCTACAACGGGCCTACATATACGACTGCCAAAAAACACGGCTTTTCCCCGCAGGAGGCACGTGTGTGTGTGTGTCGGCACCTGGCTGCTGATGAGGAGAAGGTCTGGGCTGCGCCTCCCTCCCTCCCTCCCTCCCTCCCTCCCTCCCTCCCTCCCATCCTCCCTCCCTCCTCGACAAGCAAACTGCTCCGCCGCGTCGCGCACTCTTGTCCTCGGTCCCCGGCGGCAACTTGGAGAGCATGGTGCGAGCGTTCGCTAGACATGTCTGGCGCGCCGCTGCTGCTCCTCCCCGCCTCCTCCGCGGAGAGTGCGGGCGAGTGGACGAGCGGCGGCGTCTGCGGGGGGGCGACGCCGACGCCGATGCCGCGCGGGTGGGGGTAAAATACGCCCGAGTGGCTGCTCACTCACACACACACACACACACACACACAGGTCCCACGCCGTCCTAACGGCGTTACCTCACACACCCGCGGGTTCGATCTCCCGACCTGGCAATCACAATCTGTGCCCAGCGCGGCCCCCGGCCAACCTTCCTGGGTGACATCTGCCCCCTGTTCCCTCCTCCCCTCCCTCCCCTCCTCCGCTTTGCCCAACACGCCACTAATCACGTGCCGCGGACGCCTGGCTGGACCTTTCACTGTCGCGAATAACCGCGTGGCAGCGGCGGCGGCGGCGGCGGCGGGGTGACAGTCCTCGCCAAACTGCCACCCGCCACCACCACCGCTGCCGGCCCAGACCAGGAAACGAGCTGCCGTTTCATACGCGAAATCGTGGAATCGGTCCCGGAAAATATATAAACCGGGCCGCCAGCAGCGGCGCGAGGTCCGAATCCGCCCCGCCCTCCACTGTCCACCTCGGGGAGCACTCGGGCCGCCCGGCGGCGGGCAGGCGCTCCCGACTCGTGCGTGACGCGGGTGTCGGGCGGGCTGGCCTACCTCGGCGTTCGCAGGCGCTCGCAGCCCGTGCCGAGCCGCGGAGTCCAACGGAATAGTGAATGGGCCGGCGGGAGCGGGTTGGCCCGGCCCTACGCGCGTGTGGCCCAGATGCCTTGACCTATCGTGGCGACAGGCGGGGCGGGGCCCGGCGGGGGCCCCGCGGCGGCCCGCACTACCAGTGTGGGCCCTGCCCTGCCGCTGTTGCCCAAGATGACCCAGAACACGTCGTTTTCCAGCTCGTCTCCTCGGCCGCGGCCGCCGCGCCGCCGCCGGGGCGCGCGCGGCGACAACTCCAAAATTATTTGATCTCCGGGTGATGGCTGCACGCACAGCCGCTTGATTTGGACATCGACAGAAAATATGACGGGGGAGAGGAGAAAGGGGAGGGGAGCGGAGGAAGCTATTCTGAGGAATAATTGGGCTCGGCGGTGGCCAAACTCCTGTTGCAATTAACACACGTGGGTGATTACGACTAAAGGACACGGCTCACTGTAGGACCCCGAACACCTCAATAAACAAATAAATGGTTTGGGTGGGTGCGAAAACTTTGGCACCCCGAGGGATATTTTTCTGACGGTTGTCCGAAAACAAATGGACGCATAATACCTTTTTTATGCCATATAAATGCCATCTATGACGTCTACAGTTTCTGTCTATACCTACAAATGCGCAGTTTTGGGTGACCATTAGTTCTCTTTTTGTTGCGTGTCGACATGTGTGGCGTCGCAGATCTCCAGGACAACAGAATTTATTTCTTTTTGCTCGCTGTCCAAGAACCTATTCAAGGACTGCACGGCCGCCCTGTCAAGGGACCCCGTCCGAGGGTCCCCACTCCACCCCATCAAGGCACGCCATCAGCCAACACTATCGGAGTCACGACGGATCAGGTCCAGGCATTTGGGTGGCGCCCCTGTGACGGCGAGATACGTGGGTGTGTTGGCCAAACACCGCTATTTAGTGCCCCGACGGCCCAGTGTCGGTCCGAGCCCCCACCACCACACCCCCGAAAACACCTTAGCCAACGCCGGCGTCCGGGGCGGGGCGGCGGCGGGGCGGCGGCGGGGCGCCGACAGCGCCCGGGCAGCCCACTCTTTTACAAGTATATCGGTAGCCTTATATAAGACGGGTGGGGCGCCGACTTCAGTATCAGTTGAGTTTCGGGAACCGCAACCTCCACATCGAACAGAATGAAGTGCATGGTGAGTGTTCGGACAGAGCAGCCAGCGGTGGCCGGCTCCCCTACGTCAGCGTCGCCCACACTGGATTAATCATCGAAGTGACCAAGAGAGTAGCACGGCTCTCACGGGGTGTAACTTCAAGATTTTCGGTGGCTTTGCGGAAACATATCTGGGCGGAATTTTAAAATGGGAATTTTAAATGGTCGTGATAAACATGCCGAGACAACACTCACTTTCAGAGGGGTGGTTCAGTTTCTAACGACAGTTATTCTCTGCCTGCAGCTGGTGGTAGCTCTGCTGGTGGCGGCGGCGGCTGCCGGGGTCCCCAAGGAGAAGCGGGGCCTCGCCTCCCTCGACCTGGACAGCTACGGCGGCGGCTACGGCCACGGCTACGGCCACGGCTACAGCTCCGAGTACTCCGACCTCGGCCACGACCTCCACGACCTGCACGACGACCACCACCACGTCAAGACCCACGTGATCACCAAGCCCGTGGCCTACTCCATCCCCAAGCCCGTGCCCGTGACCATCACCAAGCACGTCCCCGTGCCCGTCAAGGTGGCCGTGCCTTACCCCGTCGACCGCCCCTACGAGGTGGCCGTCCCCAAGCCCTACGCCGTTGAGGTCAAGCGGCCCGTCCCCGTGGCCGTCGAGACCCCCTACCCCGTGGAGGTCAAGGTGCCCGTCAAGGTCGGCGTCCCCGCCCCCTACCCCGTCGCCATCAAGAAGCCGTACGCCGTGCCCGTCGAGATCCCCACCCCCTACAAGGTGCCCGTCAAGGTGCCCATTGTCGTTAAGGAGCACCACGACGAGCACTACGGTCTTGAGGGCTCCTCCCTCGGCCTGGGCCTCAGCTCCGGCCTCAGCTACGGCCACGGTCTCGGCCACGGCCTCGAGCTCAGCCACGGCTACGGCCACGACCTTAGCCACGGTCTGAGCTCCGGCCTCAGCCACGGCCTCAGCCACGGCCTCAGCCACGGCTACGGCTCCCCATACTACGGCGGCAGCCACACCTACGGCGGCAGCCACAGCTACGCCTACGTCCAGCAGGGCCACTCCTCCTACCACCACTAACACCCTCCTAGCTTAGTGCGCCTCATCTGTAAAGTCTCACCGCCGCCATTGTGTTGTATCATCACAAAATACTGTAATGCCTGTGATCAAAGAATAGTCGTATGAAAGTCAACTGAATCGTTAAATAAATGTATGTGATAAGAAACGAAGCGCGACGCCTTCCTTCTTTTCCACACAACCTCCCGCCCCCGCCTCCGGCCGCAGCCGGCTGCCCAAGCCGCCCGGCCGCCAGTGAAGCGACTTAGCTGCGCGTTGGGTTGCCTGCGCTCCCGGCGGTCTCTGCCCGGCCTGCCGTGTCCACCTCGACCGCTCACTCCAGACCGGCTGCCTCTGCCACGAAGTCACTAGTTTCATGCCTGCTACAGCAATGGATGGGTTGCCGTAGGTTTCGGTGCACAGTGAGCCGCTAGTTTTCCTTGTTCTCTGCCTGGTGTCACCACAACCTCTCGGTCTGTCCCGCGGCGACCAGCAGGCGGTGGGACGACGACGACGGACGTCGGTCTCAACGACACGCCGCTGATCGGTGTATCGAGAGCCCCGCTTCGATGTATCGACTCGCCGCCCCACATTTGCAATGCGGATGCCCCCGTCCCGCACCGCGGTAACTTTCGAACGCCGTCCGCGGCCCGCGTGCGCGGAGGCCGGGCCGGAGGCAGTCAGGGGCCGGCAAGGCGGCGGCTCTACTGGAAACGCGCGATAATGAACGATCGGCGATGCCGGGAAGTGGATTATACGCCGCGCCTCAGCGAAAAAGGTCACCGCTGACTGGAGCGCTGCATACCGGACCGGGCGGCGTCGGTACCCCGCGTCACCGGGCAGACATTGCGAGAGCAAATCGTAGACTCACGCAACGTACACAGTATACAAGTCGAGATATTAATCCTACGTCATTATGCCTCATTGCCGGTCTGCATCGCGTGCGACGCCCTCCCCGCCGTGTGGCCGCGGGGGAGGATGGCGGAGGACGTCGTGCTTGGTGAGCCGCTCCCGCCGCCGCCGACACATGTCCGCGGCCGCGCTCAGTGACTGACAGGCTCGCCGTGCTGCTGCTGCCGCCGCCGCGGCGGGGCGTGGCGCACTCTTCATATTCGCGGCTTGCATAATGGCCGCCGGTGCCGCGCAGAAGACACGCATCGCATCCGCGGGGTGAGGCGGGGCGGCGGCGGCGGCGGGGGCTGATTGGCCGATAGGGCGGCTCGGCAATGATGGGCGTCGATACTCCTCGCTGCCGGGACGCGCTGCACGACCGTGTGGAGCCTTCCGCGCACCACTCCCTCCTCGTAGGTGCCCGGCCCGCGCGGGCCCGCAGGAAAGGCAGCACCCACCGTCTTTCTCTCTTTCTTTCTTAAAAAAAAAGTCATATGACAGTAGAGCGTTTGAAGTATTGTAAGTTATTAATTTCGCGGGGTCTCCAGACGGACAGTGCCTTCCCAGGGAGGGGTGTGTTGACAGAGAAGTGGCCGAAAGTAAAGGCAGTTCGCCCCCTTCGATGTGCTCCCGGATCCGCCCCCTCCTCCTCCTAGCCTTAGGTCCTTAGACGCCTGTGACGCCTTATACACAGAACGCACACACACACACACACACACACTCGCACACAGTCCGGTCCAGCAGTGGAGAGCCACTTCGGGCGCGTCATGACCTAACCCTGTCGGCCCGTCCAATAGGCGCGGATTATCCCATCCTGGTCACGGCGGCGGTCGGTTCTCCTGCTTGCTCTCGTAGCCCGGCCGGCTCATGTCGCTGCGTGGCCCGGCGGGCTCGGCTCGCAGCTCACTGCTGCGCTGCAGATACCATCTTCTCCGCAAACCGCCGCCGCCGCCGCGCCGCCGCCGCGCCGCCGCCGCACGTTACAAAACGCAACGCCGGACCACGCGGCGCGGCGGCGGTTTTCGAGGCGCGGCACGACGGCGGCGGCGGCGCGGCGGCGGCGGCGGCGGTGCGGCAGAGCAGGGAGAGGAGGTTCAGGGGGGCGCCGCCAGGAGTCTGATCTGACCGCCGACCCGGCGACGGCGGCATGTGACAAGCCGCCGGGCGTGACCAGCGTGCGGCCGGCCGACGGGGTGGAAAACATTCTCACCAACATTCAGAGGACTCCCTGGAAGGGGAGGGAGAGAGCGTTCACCCTGCCGGGAAGCGGAGCTGCGATTCGAATTTAAAGCGGGAAAATGCTCCACCTTTGTAATTATTTTCTTTGCTCGCTGCTCAGAGCGCGGGCAAAATTATACCAGGTGAATCAGAAACGCCTCTCTGGGACATCACCATCACCGCAATCACCTCGGTATACAAGAAAACCTTTTTTCTGGGTGTACAGAGGGCACATTTCGGCGGTCACCAGGCGACGACGCGACGACCTTCTGATGCGCCGCCCAACAACGAGCGCGGCACAAGAGGGCCTCCTGCGGCCTGTCGCCACTCCAGCCGCGGAGCTGTCGCCCCTCCCCGCCTGCGGCCGCTGCAGCCGAGCCCGCTGCCCGCAGGTCCCGCGGGACGCTCGTAAATGTCAAGAGCGACGCGTTGCACGGGGACGAGATGGGCGGACGCCGAACCTTCGCGTCGCCGCTCTGGCGGCCCTCCGAGGAGTGTGCTGAGCACGCTGAGGGTCAGTGGGTAGAATGACAGGCACACTCTGTCACACACACACACACACAGGTTCATCCCCTGACAAACGGGCCTCACCTCGATGGGGAGGGGGCGGCCGCCGATACGTCCGTTACTGGTGCGCGCACCCGCGGGTCCGGGAGGCGTGCCGCTGACGCACCATAAGGCGAGCATGGCAGCAGTGGGGGAGCGGCGGTGAGGCCGGCGTGGTCGCCGCCGTGGCGTTCGGTCACGTGCCGTTTCGGTTACGCGAGTGAGCGGCCGAGCCGAACCCTGCGCGCGACGCGGGACCCAACTGGACCCGCATAGCGGGCGCCGCCGCCGCCGCCGCCGGGCGAGCCGCTCGGGACATACCTTCCGGCCGTTGTACAACGGGGCCGGCCGGCGGCTGTGGCCGGGGCGCGGCGCGGAGCCCCTGGCGGCGCGTGCCGTGCAGCCGCCGGCTTTAGGGAGCCGCTCCGGCAACGGCGGCTGCACTGCACGAGCGCCTGCGGTGGCCAGGGTAGGCTGGCCCGCACGCCACGCGTGCTCGCCGTGCCCGACATTGCCTACCCGGCAGGCGCTCCCGAGGCGGTCGCCGCAGAAGTTTCCGCCCTCGTCGCCGTGTTGGGGGCGGGCGGTGGAAGAGGGGGCGGAAGGAAGGCGAAAGAAAAGAGACGCCCCGGGCAAACAAAGCTGCCGACCGAGCCCTGCAAAATTACCGCAGAGCTGCAACAGGCCGTCGAGAAGGGAGGGGGGTGGGGGAATAGAATGGGAAAACTCGTCGATCCCGCAGTGCCGATTGGGACAGCGGCGGCGGCGGCGTCGGAGTCGGAGCTTCCAGTGGGAACACGTTTCCCGGGCGGCGTGGGGGTCCCCGGGGGGACCTCCGGCATCGCGGCGCACAATGGGAGCTGGCCATAACTCCATACCGAGGACCGCGTCGTCGTCCATGAGGAACTCGGCCTGCAACGTGTCGGGTGGCCGGCGGCCGCCGTTGCCGTTGTTTCACGCACAAAGTGGCGCGGGGCCGCCCGATGGCTATGGCGCCGCCGGGTCTGCCATCCCATAAGCACTGCGCCGCGGCTTGTGACGCCAAAGGCCGGAGCAGCGGGAGAGTCATGAGAGCTGCTGCCGCCGGGCTGATTCCGAGCGTTTCGTAGCTCTGTCTCTTTCGCACTCCTGAGGTGATACCGTAAGAGAGAGAGAGAGAGAGAGAGAGAGAGAGAGAGAGGGGGGGGAGAGAGAGAGAGGTCCGCGAGTTCACAGCGTTGTGCCGTGCTGGGCCCCGCGGGGCGCGCCGTGGTTGGTCAGCGTCTTCTTATCCGCCGTCGTGCCGCTGCCCTCGATAGGCTGCAATTGTAGCGGCGCCCGGGAGGCGATCGGCTCTCCCCGCCGACACGAGAGCCCCCCAGCAGCCGGCCCCGCATGCACATGCACCCGAGTGCACTGCAACAACTACTGCACGCGCGCCCGAATTTTTAAATTTCCCGCCAGCTTAAATGCCGGGGCAGCGGGCCGGACCGGTGAGCGGTGCGCCGAGAGGGGGCGTGGCCGGGCGTTGACCAATGGGAGAGGGCGCGTGGCACGCATCGCCGCGGACCCTGACCGCCGCTGCGACATTCTCCCGGAAGTCGGTTAATGCCTTCCAAGTAATCTCTCCTCCCTGACTAGTCCCAAAAACGCCGCCCTCCTTTAGTTTTTTTTTAAAGTTTGTTTTTTGTGATGCCTGTTGTTTGTGCCGCGGCGCGGCGGCCGTTGTCTCCCGTTCAGGTCCACCCCGGTCCTCGCCAGGGGGCTCGTCGCGTGGCCGCGGGGCAGACGGCCGTCATCCGGGAGCGGGGCGAGAACCGGGCGGCGGCGGCGGCGGCGGCGGCGGCGTCTCGCCTCACGTCGGCTCCGCGGGGACCGGCGGCCGTCCGCCACGCGGCGTCGATGGCGTCGCCGACGCCGTGGGAAAACCGCCCAAATCTGACCGACGTAACCGCGGACCGCGGCTGCCGCGCGTCCGCCGCGTCGGCCCCTCGCCGCCGTCCCGACCTCCTCTCGCCGCGGGAGGACGCCGTCGGCCGCCACCACCACCACCACCACCACGGACGCGCGTCAAGGAGCTTAGCGCAGGCCGGACGCCTCTCGTGCTTTTTTACCCGTCTGTCTGCCGGATTCCCTTCTCTTCTGCTGACCCGGCAGGGGTAGGATGGATGGGAGGACGCGGCCGATACGGTCACCTGCCTGAGCACACCCGCCCCGCCCCGCCCCGCCACGCCACGCCACGCCACGCCACGCCACGCCACGCCACGCCACTCTCTGCTCGCGGCCAGTTTGGTCCTTTCACTTGGCGGCTCCGTGCGGCGGCGGCGGTGGAGGCGGCGGCGGCGGCGGACAGTAGCGCAGCCGCGTCGTCTCAAACATATCGCCCGCGCAATACGGCACACAATGGGCCGGCTATACCCACGGCCCCCGCCGCCGGCCCGCCGCCGCCGCGTGACGTCACAGACAAATGGGGTGCAGTATCTGGCGGGTGGGATCAGTCGACACCCGCTCGCGCTGCGCCGCTACACCGCCGCTTTGCGGAACAAAATACTCCCGGCTCCTCCTCCTTCTCCTCCTTCTTCTCCTTCTCCGAGGAGCCCTCCGCCCCTCCCGTATCCCCGCCCAGGAGACCGTATTTGTCTTCGCGGGCGCTGCTGCCGCTGCGGCTGCCCCGCTAAAGCGGCAGTTACTTCGCCAATTGGACAGACAACGAGTGCAGAGTGCTGTACCTGCCAAGGAAAAAAACGGACAACACCGCGGAATTCAAAGCTTAGGAAATCGAAGAAAAAATATATAAATACAGACTCCGTTTTTTCGGGTGTTTTAAGGGGACTGTCTTATTCGTCCTCCGGTTCAGGGCAGACAACCTCCCCCTTTCCCTAATCGCAAATCAGGAAACATCAATGACCAAATAATCCGGCACACCTTACCACGTGCATAAAAATTATTCACACTGAAATGAATCAACCGGGTCACGGCGCGGTCAGCCCACGCGGTGCCCGCACTAAAAACGATGCACCGAGCCGATTGGAGAGCCCTTCCTGGGTCGGCTTCTTCTGCACCCGCATGTAACGCGCGGGGCCGTGCGATGCGGCAATTAAGTGGTGCGTAAAGACAAGGGGGCCGCCGCTCCGCCGCGGCCGCCGCTGCGCCCCGCCCTCCGCGGCAGATGACCGGTTGCGAGTCGGCCGGCGGTTCGGCGAGAGGCACTCCGTGGTGCTGGCCGGGGTGGGGGGCACCGGCGCGCCGCCGTCCCTGCCCTACTCCACTGTGCGTGCCGGCCGGCCGTCGTGAGGGGTGGGACAGGGCCGCCGCCGGCCGGGCCCGCGGCCCGCGGCCCGGACGCGGGCTGCTGCGGGGGGGGCCCCGGGGAGGGGGGCGGCGACGGCGGCGGCGTCTGGGAAGGGTCGGTCCCCGTCGTGGCTCCGCCGCCGCCGCCGCCGCCGCCGCCGCTCCAGCACTTCCTCGCGCTTATAAAAGTGCGGCGGCCCTGTTCGGGGCATCAGTCCCTCCTCAGCCTCCTCGCTTGCTATTCGCGCCCTCCTGTGTAGCCATGAAGACCCTGGTGAGTGTGTGTGTGTGTGTGTGTGGCGAGCACACAGTGCCGAGTGTGTGTGAGGTGACAGTGGCGTGTGTGTGTGCGCGCGCGCGGAGTGACAAGTGCAACCACATTGGACTACCCCAGCACGGATATACCACCCCTCGTCACCCCGCCGGAAGCGTCTGCGGAAGCACCGCAGTACCGAAGTACCGCAGTTAAAAATATGTATTCGAAAAGTTTCCTGCTTCTTCCGGGTTCTGTTTCTATTGGAATGGGTTGCCGCCCGGAAGATTTTCACTTGGAGTCGATAAAATTGCAAACAAGGACAGCTCCCTGAATGGAAATCGTAGAATTCCACCTCATTTTGAAGTAGGCATTTGTCAATCGCACCACTTCCGGTTCTTATTCACCCTCCTCGGATGCCCTCCGTGTAGCTCGTGTTCGGGCCGCGGTCTGTCATCGACATCTGCCTGCGTGCAGCGAGTGGAACACGTTATTGGCAGTCACGCGTGTGCGGCCCCCTCGGTGGCGCACGCGGCTGGCGCGGGACCAAAGCGTGGGGGAGTGCCAGTCTCTGGCGGGCAGCTGAGCCCAGACAGCGGGCTATACCGCTAATGCATAGCTGCGGGGAGAGCGGGCCCGGAAAAACAACCGATAGTGGAAAAGGGACAGAGGATGTGTGGGGGAGGACAGAGAGAGAGAGAGAGAGGGGGGGGAGGGGGAGGTAGAATGCACGTGCAGGCCGCTGCCCTTTGCCTCCGGTGCGCAGGCTGCAGGTGGCGGCCGCGGAAGCGGCACTCCTCCGGCCCCGCGTCGTCTGCGAAAACACGCGCTGCGAATAATCGCCGACACGGTGCGACGGGAGACACTATTCACAGTTCATGTTTCTGTGCGTCGGCTCTCGTTGGTTATATGCACGCACCTGAGTGTGCGACGTAAACTTTTGTGACAGTAATAATAACGGGCGGGGTTGTGATTAGACGGCAGCGCGTGGCCTGGTTCCGAAGGCTCGTTTCTTCGCTCTCTCTCTCTCTCTCTCTCTCTCGCTCTCGATCTCCCCTATAGCGACGGCCCACGAGTGTGACAGAGGCAGACAACGACGTCGTCCCTTCGGAAGCAGCCTGGCGACTTCCGGTGTCGCGTTCCTCACGGCGTGTATTCGCAGCGCCGCGCCTCCGAAAGTCCACGGGGATAGGGTTATTCACTGTATGCAACCCGGAACCGATGTACTCCGAGAGTCTGTTGTGCAGCTGTAGTAGGTTTTTACAGGGCCACTAACGCAACAGATTTTAAGTCAGTTTTGAGCGTTTAAGGTCTATTTAATCAATTTTCTTTTCCCGCTCCGAACCTTCGCTTCCGGAGCGCCGCATGGAGTCCCGGCGTAGTAAATCAGCCCGCCCGAATGGCACATCACTCCCTCGCTTCACCCGCCGCCGCCGCCGCTGCCTTCCCCGATTTCGTAAACAAGTTAAAAACTCGTGTCGCTCGCTGCGGTTTCCGCGGGGCGTCTCTGCGCGTCTGCCTGTAGCGCCACGCCGGCGTCCCCTCTGTCCCAACACAGCCGCCTCGACCCGACCCGGCCGCCGCCGCCGCTGCCGGTGTGTCAGGTAGTTATCGGGGTCCGCCGGGCGCCGCAGCCGCCGCCGGGTCGCGGGGTTATTAGCGCTGCCCTGTCATTAGACCAAGTTTGGGGCGCGCGACATCTCCCGGGGCGGCCTGTTTCTCCTCCTCTCCCTCGTCCTCCTCGTCACCGTCGTCGTCAAACACAATCAGAAACGCGGCGCGGCACCGGAGGGCGAGACAGGATGGGACGACGTCGACCCGCACAAGTCCCGTCCTCCTCTCTCTCTCTCTCTCTCTCTCTCTCTCTCTCTCTCTCTCTCTCTCTCTCTCTCTCTCTCTCTCTCTCTCTCTCGCGACGGGCTCCAGTGCAGGGACATAACCCTCAGGCGACCCGAGCATTAACATGAGCGGAGCGGCACCGGAGCTCACGACGCCGCTAGCGAACTACTCGTTTCGACACGCGGGCCCTGCGGCCCTGCGGCCCGGGCGGTCCGGGCGGGCGGGGCCCGAGGCGCGTAAACCCTTCCCGTCCTTTTTTTTTGCCCCCCCCCCCCCCGCTGTTGCATGCACGCGCCGGCGCCGCGTTGACTCCGTGCCCCCCCGCGAACTCGTGGCCGCTGTAAAGAGGCGGCCGCCTCCGAGCCGCGCGGTCTCCGGCGACCCAGTAAGAAACGGCCCGCATCCGTTATCTAACCCGCGCTGCAGCCGGGGGGCGGCCGGGGGGCGGCCGGAGGCACGGAGAGTGAGTGCATGGCGCCGGTGGCCGCGGGCAGATGAGGTGGACTCTCTTTGAGCGGCGCGTGACGCGGCCGAGTGGCCGCCGGGCGCCGCCGGGCCCGCGGCTCTGTTGGGTAAGGTCAGGGCGGCCGGCTCCAGTCACGGAAGGTGACCGCGGCGCTGACGGCGTGCATGTCGCCGCCCACCGCCACTCTCGCTGCGGTGTGTGATCGGAACGTTGTCTCCTCTGTCCGCAGTCCTGCGTGGTGGTGGTCGCCGCGCTGGCCGCCGCCGCGGTGGCGATGGAGGCCCCCGCCAAGGCTGAGGACCAGCAGCAGAAGTCAACAGCAGAAGCGGCTCCGGAAGAGAAGAAGACGGACAAACGCGGCATCATGGGCCTGGGCTACGGCATCCCCCTGTCCGGCTACAGCGGCCTCGGCCACGGCATCGGCCACGGCCTCGGCCAGGGCATCCCGATCATGCTGAGCTCGGGCTACGGCCACGGCCACGGCATCAGCCTCGGCACCCCCATCCTGCTGTCTGGCCTCAACGGCGCGCACGCCACCCCCGCCATCCTGTTGGCCGCCACCCCCGCGCACGGCGGCGGGTACCAGCTGACCGGCCTGTCCGGCCTCTCCGGCCTGTCCGGTCTGTCCGGCCTGTCCGCGCTGTCCCTCGGCGGCCACCAGCTGTCCGCCGGCAACGGACACGGACCCCAGACCGTGGTGCTGACCAAGGCCGTGCCCTACTCCATCCCCCAGCCCGTGCCCGTGACCATCACCAAGCACGTCCCCGTGCCCGTCAAGGTGGCCGTGCCTTACCCCGTCGACCGCCCCTACGAGGTGGCCGTCCCCAAGCCCTACACCGTCGAAGTCAAGCGGCCCGTCCCCGTGCCCGTCGAGAAGCCCTACCCCGTGGAGGTCAAGGTCCCCGTCAAGGTCGGTGTCCCAGCTCCTTACCCCGTCGAGATCCCCAAGCCCTACAAGGTGGCCGTCGAGGTGCCCAAGCCCTACAAGGTGCCCATCAAGGTGCCCGTCTACGTCAAGGAGCACCACCACCACCACGAGGAGCACTACGGCGCCCCCGCCGAGTCCTACGGACCCCCCTCTGAGTCGTACGGACCCCCCTCCGAGTCGTACGGCCCTCCCAGCCACGAGAAGTACGAGCACGCCAGCTCCAGCTACAGCGAGGACTCGTACCACCACTGAGTCAGCCCTAGTCGTGGCCGTACCTTGTAAGTCCCTCACCTCCTCATCATCACCATCCCCACCACACACCCTTCATCGCCCACCAAGTTGTTTTGTTGTTGACTGCTGTTGTTTTTTTGTTGACTACTTTTGTAAATAAAATGTATTTTATACAAGTTTTTAATTTAAATCGGGAGGTGTTTTTTTTCTTTTGTCTCCCGTTTTCCAATTGCCTATCCTCCGCGCTGGCGACCGCGGAGGGCAGAGACGGGAGTGGTCAGCACGGGGTCAGTAGGGTCAAGGGGGGGGGGGGACTGCGCTGCGAAAACACCCGGCCAGCCGGTCATGCAAGCACCGCCTGCCTGGACACAGCGGCGTAGACGCCCCTCTCCGGGCCCGCTATCAACTTCCGGATGTGAAAACACCGGCCGAAGCTAACGTGCTGGCGCTTCCCACAGCAACCGCCCGCATGACCAGAACCTGCTGCTCCTCACACGGGCTCTTGATTAAGACGGCCAGGTTTGTAGCCGTTTCCACGGAAAACAGGGATATGTGATTTTCAACCTATCGCCCCCCCTTCCGGGCGCTCACACACACACACACGTACGCGATGACCATAACGCGCGTGTGATGCAAGCCATTACACATCCCTGCTGTCGGTGCGAAACTGATGGCCGCGGATACGACGACGGGCGGCGCTATGTGAGTCCGGCGAGGTCCGGCACGGCGGCGGCCGCCCTGCTGCTGTGGCAGCTCGGCCACTGATGACCGGAGACTGCAGGAGAGGAGACCGGTTCCGGCCGCCTCGCGTCTAGCTTTCTCTCGAAAATCTTTTTCGAAGAGTTATCACGTCCAGACGAGAGGAGGAGGCGGCGGCGGCGGCGGAGGCAGCGGCGGCGGCGGTCAGTGCGCATAGCGACGATTCGCACGGGGGAAGCAGAAAACTAATTAGCAGCCCGAAACTCTTCTCCCTGCGGCCGCAAGGGTTCCTCTCCTACCGCACGCGAAGCGCGGCGCGGATAAAAGGATCGTTTTCTTAAAAATCGTTTTCCGTTTCATCCATAATTCACTGACGATCGCTGCGCGTCTCCGCTTGCTATACACACCCTCCGGGTCCTCTTTGACTTTAAGTAGTGAGATGAGTTAGCACCCCCCCCCCTCCCCCCACGGGAGCGTGCGGCCCGCGGCCCCGTCGCCGACTGAGCAGTATATATTTGGGGCGCCGCTCCAACGAGCACCGTCCAAAACTTTATCAATACGGATTGCATAATTAATAACGCGAAACGTGATCTTGCGTTCGATTATAGCTGTTGTCTCTCTCTCCCCTCCACCCTTCCGCCGTCCCATCCATCTCACTCTCTCTCTCTCTCTGCGTATCTAAACATCCGTCTCTTCTGCCGCGTCCTGTGGTGGACGGTGGCGCCGTCGTGGTAGGCCTCCCATCCGACTCGGTGGCGCGCGTGAGATTCTTGCAGGAGAGGAGGGGGGGGGGGGGGCGTGTAGGACTAGGAACTGGAAGGTTAGGAGGCGGGGTGGGGGTTACGGCAAAGGCCTAGAACGGAGCAGTGAGGGAAGTTAGCGGAATGACCATAAACCTTCGGTGCGGGAAACCAACATGCTTGCTCCTACTACACGAATTTCGTGGAAGGGACGAGGGTGGACGTCGGAGCGGCGGCGGCAGCGGCGCCAGCGGCGGCAGCGGCGGCGGTGTGTGCGCACGCGCGGCACGCGACCCGCGCGTGCCTGCGTACGTACGTGGCGCGTGCCAGTCGCCGGGCCCGCCGCCATTGGCACAGGCCGCAGGCCACGGTGAAACTGCGGGGCGGACTGCGGGCACATCGATGCGGCGCGGGGCGGACAGGCGGCGAGGGCCGGCGTGCGCCTCTCAGGATGTGCCGCCAAAGGCGCGATCTACAGCGCGTCCAGCAGCGCGGGGTCTGCGTGCGAGAGAGAGAGACGGCACGACGCCCCACTGTACTGCATTAGCGCAAGTGAGATGCTGTATGGGGGCGTCCTGCCTCTCTTCGCCCGCAGTCCACCGCAGAGACAGCCGCCAATACTGGAACAAGGAAAAACAGAACCTCCCCGCGGTACATCACTCGATTTCTCATAGCGAAGACTCATTTTTTTTTCTTTCACGAAACACGCAGCGGCGCCGGCAGACGCGGGCTGTCACGGGGAGGGGAGGGCTGCCGATACCCGGCTTTAGAACTAATTGGGGGCGGGCAGCGCCGTGCTCGCGTCGCCGGCCGGATAAACTGCAGACCAGCCTGACGTCTCATTCCGGCCGCTCTGTCTATCTCTGTCTCGATCACCTCCTGCGGGACGCAGTCGCATGAGTGCGACAGAGAGACGGAGCCATACCATACGAAAGCGCGGCAGCTCGGACTCGGCCTGTGAATGACGACGGCGGCGGTGCCGCGAGCCGCCATTTGCCACACGGCCACACGGATCAGCGGGAAACCGGGGGGCATAGCCGGAGGCACGCCTCCCGCAACGGCTGTTCTCTCTCTCTCTCTCTCTCTCTCTCTCTCTCTCTCTCTCTCTCTCTCTCTCTCAGAGGCGGGTCCAGTCAGGAAGTCCGCCGCCGCCACGCCCAGAGAGCCGCCACAATGTCCACGTCTTTAATTGTGTATCATGCACCGTTCATGAGAGGAGGGGGCACTACTTCTTCCCCTCCTCGCTGAATTCTCGAAAAGTAATGCTTGAAACTGGAATCGATTGTTTTTTGTTGATTCGCAAAAGCTTGTAAATCAAGTCTAGCTGGCTTCATACACGAAAAAAAATGGAGGAATCGCGCCGTAGCAAAAATTTGGATCATGACGCTAAAATTTTTAGCTCTCTATCTAACTGAACCACAGCGTGTAGCGCCGTGGTGGGTAGGCTGCACCGGGCCCGCTCGGCAGCCGCGCTCGGCGGGCGCGCCTACCCTCCGGGCGGCTGGCGGCTGGCGGCCGGGGGAGGGCCGGGGGAGGGCCGGCGGTGGACACGGAGGCACCGGGCGGGGAGGAACAGGGGCGGCAGTGCGTTCCGGCCGGCGCCCGCTAGAAAGCAGCGGCACTACCCGTATAAAAGGCCCGACGCGGGGCGCAGCGGCAACGCACTCGCTGCTTCCGCACGCCGAGCAACATGGGACTTCTGGTGAGTACAGCCGTTGGCGCCCGCCAGCGAGTGGCCAGTGGCCGATGTCACTCTACCGTCATGCAAGTGCACCAAAATGCTTCCGGACCTTTTTTAAAAAAAAATCCTCTTTTATAATCCTTCTGAAACGGAACGATTGGGGAGGTGCACGGTTGGCAATACACCGCGCGATAATGTTTGCGATGTGAGCCGCCGCGGTGCGGGGCCATCCAGGACGGCGTTCTCTGCGCGATATTCGCAGCGCGCACGTGCGAGTATCGCCAGGCGGCGTCATTCGCCCCGTGCAGCGCACCGCCCGATTAATTCCCGGCCGCCGTTAAAGGCGAGCTCGGATTAAAAACAATTACCATCTTGACCTGCTTCGGCGCCGTTTTTGCGCTCCACTCCTCCCGCGCCGGGAGGTGAACGTTATGGCATATGCGGCTTTGCCCTCGCGCCGCTGCAGCTGCGGCCACGACGATTTTACAATGTTGCGAAGCTGTCACTCATAAACCACCGAGGCAGTCATCCGAGCTGGTCTGGTGCGTTCATTACCGCGGGGGCAGCGCGGCCCGGGCGGCCGCGTATGACAACGGTAACGGAGTGTTTTTCTCCGTGAATGGCGAATGGGAATCGGCGCGGGGGGTAGAAGCGAGCAGGCGTTTGTTTGTACAATTATAATTTTCCTGTGGAACGAGGACGGCGGCAAACCTGCGGTCGTACAGAATCAGAAGTGAGCGGTCTTATGTTCAGACTGGAGGAACAAACAGTTGGACCTTAACTCCAAATCATACAGCTCGACTCTCTCATGGCCGGCTCCCGAGAGTTTCCGGCCCAGGCAAGGCGACTTTATTCTCCAGCTTCCGTTTCCAAGCCCAACTGGAGGTCTCTATTCCGCGGCCACTAACCCCAGCGCCGCGCTGCGCTTCGGTCTGCGCGCGTGTTGCGTCACGAGTCACGTGACAGTCGCGGCGCACGCCGTGCCAAGTAAGGAGCGGATCACTTCAAAGTCCCATCCCATTCCCTCGTCGTCTACTTTCCCCCGTGTGTGCGTGTGTGTGTGTGTGTGCGTGCGTTGCCGCGCCAAACCTCCCGGCACCTCAGAGTTATTGTATCGAATCGTTGCGTTTCGAACCCAAAATCGTGTTTTCCCGAAATGCTTAAAAAGAAAAATTCACCCTGCGTGACTGTACAGAAAACCCCTCCCCGTAGTGCGTCCGAAAAATTCGCCCTCGATGGCGTGAAACTGAGAGCGGTCTGTGACACACAGGGGCTGGCGGTGCTGGCTGCGCTGGCCGTGGCGTCGGCCGAGGAGCTGGACCAGGAGACGGCCGAGTCGGAGGTCCAGGGGCGCGCGCTGTTCGCCGACGCTGGCCAGCAGCTGGGCCACGGCCTCGGCCACGGCTACGGCTTCACCATCCACACGGAGCACAGCGACCAGTACACGGAGCGGGACGACGTCCTCGGCCTCGGCGGCCTCGGCGGCCTCGGCGGCCTCGGACACGACGGGCAGCACGCCGAGCCCGCCAAGCAGTACGTGAAGCGGGTGGTGGTCACCAAGGCCGTGCCCTACTCGGTGCCGCAGCCGTACCCGGTGACGGTGGAGAAGCGGGTGCCGTACGCCGTCAAGGTGCCGGTGCAGGTGCCCGTCGATAAGCCGTACGAGGTGGCGGTGCCCAGGCCGTACGCCGTGCCCGTGGACCGGCCCGTGCCCTACGCCGTCGAGAAGCCCGTGCCGTACCCGGTGAAGGTGCCCGTCAAGGTGGCCGTGCCGCATCCAGTGCCGTACGAGGTGGCCAAGCCCTACACCGTGCCCGTGCCCGTGGTCAAGCCCTACAAGGTGGCCGTGCCCGTGTACGTCCGGGCCAAGGAGCACGGCGTCAAGAGGTGAGCATGGAACCGAAACAACAACATCGTGGCACGGAGAACTGCATTCGCATGCAGTGAAGTTGCATATTTGTACGCGTTTGTGTCGCTAATGTGGAATCTGCGCGGTTTTTGTTGGCAGCGACTTCCCACACGTGAGGTACATCCCTCAGTACGAGCCGCAGCCGATTCCGCAGCCCCTGCCTCAGCCTGCTCTGCCGCAGCCGCTACCCCAGCCGTCGCTACCCCAGCCGCTACCCCAGCCGTCGCTACCCCAGCCGGAACCCCAACAGCCGGACCTGGGGGCAGCGGCACCCGGTCACGGGGATGACCACTTCGGCGGCTACAGCGAGCTGCGGGAGATGTACGCCTCGGTGACCGCGGGCCCCAGCGAACTGGACGCCAGGCTGGCCGAGCTGAGGGAGAAGGGGGGCAGCTTCAGCTACGTGTACCGGCACTGAGCGGCACCGCCGCGGGCAGCGCTGTCAGACGACCGCCGAGAACCCAAGACTGAACACCGGCTGAGCGAGGGGAGCCGTCTAGTCTGCCGCCGTTGTTACCGACAGAGGCGCGCCGTCCTCTTTGTTGTTGTTATTTGTTACATAGTTGCATTTGTTGTTGTTACTTTGTTGTTGTTGTTTTTTATGTCGTTAAGTTTTTGTTATTGCTGGCGCATATGCAATAAACGCGAATTACGCCAAGTGTTTTCGTTTTGTTTGTTTTCAAATGGCTTTAACCTTTTCCAAAGCGGCCATTCTAAAATTGGTTTAAATTTTTTCGAACAGTGTTGTGATAATAATTTGAGGACCGAAACCCTCCCCCTTATTCGCGATTAAATAAATGAGGGTCCAGCAGCGGCGGAGGCGGCGGTACTCACCCGCTTCTGACTCGATACTTCATTTCTGGTGCATGGTAATGAGGGTAACCCGACCTGAGGAGGGGTGGAAGGGGTGGAGGACTGTGGGCGGCCCGGGGGCGCCATGGAAGACCCGCCGAACCGTACGCCGCCCAGTTTGGCCGCGGTGTTTCGCCTCGCCCGCATTCGCCCGGCACAGGCTGGGGAAGACGAGAGAGGAGCGCGGGCGCGCGCGGTAAGAAAATTAAAACAATAATTTGGCATAATGCTGGTAAGGCAGCCGAGCCGGGCCCGGAAGGCGTCAGGCTGGCCTCCGAAATATTCCTTCTGCCGCTCTAAACGTACACTCCTACATCTGTTCCTCCGAAATTGAGAAGCGCGAGGGTTTCATGGCTCGCATAATTCCAGAGTAGTACTTCGAGGGTAAAGAGCTCTGGATGTTTGCAGGGACCCTCGGAATTTGAAGTGACACTGACAAGTAGTTAAACATCTTTTTTTAAATCACCCATTTCTCATGTAACACCGCGGTCTGAATGCTAGAGAAGGGAGCAACAGACAGAAGATTTCGGACCGATATAGTATACTGTTTCGCTTAATGAATGGTAATGCGAAATGTGACGGGGGGGGGGGGGGGAATCCATCGCTCCGTTCAAATATCGGCGCCAGCCGCATATCTGAGGCGGCCTCGCCGCAGCAGACCTCGCACTACTGAGGCAGGTACCCGCGGGTACCGTGCGACGCGGCGGCGGCGGCGCACTTGGCGACGACCGCGCGGGCGCCGCGACCTCGGCGAAGGCCGCCGTGGGTGAACCTGTTACTTCACTTTCCGGGCGTGGCGGGGCGTGGCGGGGCGTGGCGGGGCGTGGCGCCTGCCGTGTGTGTGTGTGTGTGCCGCGCGATAGGTATGCATGGATGCAAGGAGACGGGGAGAGTGAGCGGGGGGATTGGATCGCGCCCGTTAACGTACGCATAAACCTTTACTACTGTTGTCATCATTACTGCATCGCTAACGCCGCGCGGTTCTCTCTCGGACTATTCATGTGTGTGTTTATGTCTCCTTAATTTTCTGACGACGATTAATAACCTTCTGGTGGCGCGCCGCGGCCGCGCGTGCAGCCGCGGTGCCAGCGGCCGCCTCGGCGTGTCGTCGTCGGCGACCTGGACCGCAGGGGGTCCTCCAGAGGAGCCGCAGGCCTGGGTCGCGTTTCGGCGTCGCGCGGTGAACGCGGTGCCCACGGCGGCGGCGAGGCCGCGGCGCGTTGATTCCAGCGGCCTGCATATCCCCCGCGGGTACTACTTGGCTTTCGGCCACGCCGCTGCGTGTGTGTTCTGTCATCCCGCCCTGGGAGTCCGCCCCATAACCCGCGGCCCGGCGTCGGCGTCGCTACTCCGGTGCCAATACTGTCCGTTATTTTCTAGCTCACGGCCGCGCGGCGTTGTCCGCCTGCCCCGCCCCGCCCGGAGCAGCGCGCGCCACCAGCAGCATCGGGTTGTCATGTGCGACAACGTAAGTACGCCGCGGTCCCGCCGTTAAGAAATCACGGACGGTGTCGGTGCTGCAGGGGGCGGGGGCGCGCCGAGCATTATGTTTCACGAAGTGTGCGAACTGTGACGGCGGCTGCTGCGGTGGTGCAGCCCCGGGCCCCCGTCCTGACCCCTGCCCACCCGCGTCCCTGTCCCGCCCCTGCCGTCGCATTGACGGGTATCCACTCCCTCGTTAGCCGGCAGTATTGGATTGCAGGCCGACCCCTGCGGGTGCCGTCGGTCGGTAGCGAGGACCCCCTCATCCGTCGGGCCGGCGGGGCGCGGCCGCGGGCTCTCCGAGCACCGTACCGCCCAGCATCGGAGCACCGTACACGGAACTGATTGAGTGTTTACTCAGCGAAAGCATCAACCTTCATGCCCCAGTAAGCGCCGAGCCGCGCCCCGCCCCGCCTGTCGGGCCTGGCAGCACCTCGGCGGCGGCGGCGGCGGCGGCACGGCGGCGGCCTTGGGATGCTGATGCCGCCTCCTGCCTTGTCCGGCTGATTCACGGCTGCCGCTGGCAACGGCCGCGCTTTAAACCCCCTCGCTGCTCCGGCTGCCCTCCGCGCGTCGTCAGGCCGAGCCGAGCGTCAAGCCAAGCAGCCGACGTTTGATCTAGTCGCACACGGGCTGCGGCGCCGCGGCGCGGAGCCAGCGCGGCCTGTTGCTCTCCCGCCCGCTCTCCCTCCGCCTCTGCCAAGGCCTCGCAGACACTCTTCAATAAGTCGGGCTGTAAACACGGCCGGCGCCCCCGGAGCCCCCGGAGACGCAGCCGGCCGGGGGAGTCGGCGCGGGCTGAAGGGACCGGAGGGGTTGCAAGGACGAGCGAGGCGCTTTAATAATTTACAACGTTTATTGGCACACTGTGGGAAACAGGCATGTGTTTGTACAGGCGGTGCACACTGCTCCTACGGGTTCGCGGGTGCGCGGACGCGTCGGCGTGGCGCCGGCTCTCCTGCGCCCGGATCTCGACAGAGAAGGCGAAAGGCGTCGAAGTCGGGGAGGAGGAGAGGCAGGCCGGGCCGAGCCGCCCGCCGGGGGGGTCGAGATCGCCGCTGCAGGTCGCTTACCAGTGGCCGTCCAGGCCGTGGCCGTGGCCGAGGCCGATGTGGCCGACACTCTTGACGAGGATGGGCTGCGGGACGGCGACGGGGTGGGGGACGGCGATGGGCCTGTCGACGGGGACGGCCACGGGGTGGGGGACGGCCACGGGCCTGTCGACGGCCACGGGGACGCCGACGGTCTTGATGACGGGGTAGGGCTGGGGAACGGCGACGGGCACCTTGACGGGGACGGGCACGTGGACGGGCACGGGGCGGTCGACGGGGACGGCCACGGGCCTGTCGACGGGAACAGCGACATGCTTGATGACAGGGTAGGGCACCGGCCTGTCGACGGGGACGGCGACGGGGACCTGCAAGTGAGGACGAGCGGGTTAGACGCGCCGACGGAGGGTGTTCCACAGCACCAGTCTCGGACCTACCTTGACGGGCACGCCGACGTGCTTGATGACGGGCACGGCCACGGGATGGGGCACGGCTACGGGCACGGGGCGGTCGACGGCGACGGTCCTGACAATGGGCTCATGGATGCTGACGCCGTGTCCCAGGGTGCTGAGGCCCAGGCTGCCGACGGCGACGCCGTGTCCGAGACCGAGGGTGCTGACGGAGCCGATGCCGTGGCCCAGCGACAGGTCGGACAGGCCGAGGGTGCCCAGACCCAGGTCCAGTCCACGCTTCCCCTTGGGCTTCTCTGCCTTGGAGTCCTTGACGTCCTCGGCGTACACCGTCACCAGCGCGACGGCCACCAGGATACAGAACTGAGAACGGTCACACACGTTAGCAGGCACACGGTCCGAATGTAGGAGAACGGAGCGGCACTGTATGGCGCGGTCTCCGCCGGTCCACCAGTGCACTGGTCAGCTGGCGCGGGCACTTGCACGCACTCGATCACCACACACCCGACGCGCTCCGCGCCGCACTGCACCCGGTGCTTACCAGGGACTTCATCTTGAGGCAGGAAGGTGTCCACGGGGAGACTGGCATCGAGGCTCCTCCCTTGCGGCTTTTATAGTGGCGCGCGACCCGATGCACCCGCACTGGCGCCGCCCCGTGCCGCCCGGCAGCCCGGCAGGCCTATGCACCGCACAGCTCGGCGCGGCGCGGGCAGCGCATAGGCCTGCCACTGCATCTGTAGAGGGGCGGCGGGGCGGGGCCGGGGCGGGGCGCGGCGGCTGGCGGCGCGTGGCGGCGCGCGGCGTCGGCGGGGCGTCGCCTGCTAGGTGGCCGTGCCGCGTGGACGCCGCCAACACGCCGATATGCGGGGCTAAAAGTAAGTCGGCGTGAGGGTCGATCGAAGACGAGAAGAAAATGCGCCCGACCTTCGATGGCCTCCGCCTTAATACACCGGTGTGCCGCCTCCACGCCGCCGCCGCCCTGGAGTTGTGGGAGGCGCAGCACACCGATGCACTTTTGCAGTCAGACCTGCGCCCTCAGCCCGCTCGCTTAAAAAAAAATTAGAACGACATTTTTTTTTGCGTGCACACCTTGCTTTTTGTTCAGACCAATAACATAACACGTTCTCTTTTAAACCGCCCGCGCACCACAATGATTTGACAACGACGACGCGGTAACCCGTCGTCAGTCATCCCGGAGGGCTCATTAGAGCGACAGCTAATACACGGCGGCCGGAGAGGGGAACAGAGGGGGGTGGAACGGGAGGCGCGGGGGTGAAGTTTATCGACCATGATCGCTCCGCCGCACCGCTGGCTTCCTCATACTCTGCGCTGTGCGCCGCCCGTGTGCCGCCGCGCTGCGCTGGTGTCAGCGCACAACAGAGACAGCGGCGGCGGCGCGGGCTCACTTAGTCCGTGTCGCATCCGGGAGGGATGTGAGGCTCCGGGAGCAGCAGCTAGCAGACGGCGGCGCGCCACGCACGATATAACAAACCAGGAGTCCAATGTCGTCACAAAGTGCACAAAGGCCAACACGTAAAAAAATATAACTTGGCGTTACCGAATTTGTCTGTTAATTTTGGGACAATTGCAAAATTTAGTTACAAGAACTAAAATTTTGCCAAATTTCGTTCGAGGAACTAATTTTTAGTTGCATAAGCAAAATTAAAAAAAAAAACAGAAATTTCGCTGAGGGAACCGAGAATTGGTTGTCTTAACGAATTCTCAGTTCCCGTAACTGAATTGGCACAAAAAAGGGTTTACACATAGTTGTGTTGGCTCTTATTAAGACATGTATTCAGCTGCATACGCGCATTGTTCATGTTCCTCCAAACAAAATCCGTTTTTCGTTGGATTCTGCTGAGCGGGCACTTTGCTCGTCGACGTGTTCTGATAACGTTGTCGAATCTTAATAATGAGGGGCGGCTGGGAAGTGACATCACTGCGCGGCTGCCGCCTAGTGCGTTATCGGCTTGGGCCCGTGCCAGTGTTGCCTCAGCGCCGCCGCCGTGCACCGCCGTGCGCCCGCTCTGCCTGGCTGTGCCGCACCGCGACCCAATTGGAGGCGGAGGTGTCGATGACACACGGCGAGCGGTGCGGGGCCGCTGTGTACGCTGGCTTAGCTTTGGGGTTGGCCGGGTTGGGGTTGGTCAGGGTGGAGTGCATAGCGGTGTGTGAACGCCTGCCGCCTGCCGGAGGCCGCGGCCCGCACCGCACGCACGACAGAGGAGTGTCTTGCCTACCTGGCAGGTGGTGTAGTGATGTCGGCCGAAACAGGTTTGCCCCGTGTGCTTGGCGGGTGACCCCTCGCTGACACTGCTCCTGAGTGCGTGGAAGCCATCGGCAGTCAGAGAGAGAGAGAGGAGTGTGTGTGTGTGCTTAAATGTGCCTATTAAATTCTCATCCGCCGAGCAAAGCTCGCGTTCTCTGCGCCGTTTTGTGCCATTGTGCTACATGAATTACAGGCGGCCCCCGATAGCACCGCGTAAAATGACAGACGAGTTGACAGGCCCTCCGCGCGAAGTCCCGAAGCCGCGAGGTGATTTCTATCGTGGTGTCGGCCGCCTCCCGGGAGGCCCCCGTGCCGGGTCGTGCGTGCACGCGCGACGCGCCCTTTGGCATTCTGGTATGAGAATGTTCGCCGCGAGGCGGCGCTGATTTACAGCCATCGCGCTTCTGACCAGCGCTTGCTCAACGCAGGGATGAGACGCCCCGGGTCACGGCGAGGATCGCAGTGTGGTCATTATTATCCTCGCGATGGGGCTCCGGGGCCCCGGCTTACGAGAATTATCGGCGGGAATTTTTGAAGGAAGGGGAAAAAATGAAGAGACGCGTTATTATATTGTTTTGTGGCATGGCGATGACTTTATTACCATGACTGCTCCGACAGCAGTTACGGATATGGCAGCGAGTTAACTTACGAAGTTGTACTTTCTCAATACAAATTAAAACAAATAAAAAAAAATAGCGACAGCCGCTGTTGTCTACAGGTAGTGGCCCAGGTCGTGGGCGTAGCTGTCGTGCTCCTTGATGTAGACCGGCACCTTGACGGGGACGGGGTACGGCTTCTCCACCGGGACGGTGTACGGGACGTGCTTGACGACGGGGTAGGGGGCGGGCACGGCCACGGGCACCTTGACGGGCACCTTGACCGGGTAGGGCACCGGCTTGATGACGGGCACGGGTACGGGCCGGTCGACGTGCACGGGGTAGGGCTTGATGACGGGCACGGGCACGGGGCGGTCGACGGGGACGGCCACGGGCACCTTGACGGGCACGCCGACGTGCTTGATGACGGGGACAGGGTACGGCTGCGGGATGCCCACGGGGACCTGAAACACAGAAGGTGGTCTGAAATTCCCCACTCAAATTTTTTTAAAACGATAACACGCAAGGAAAAATGCGTTGAAACATCGTAGTTTAGAGAATTCCCCGAGCGGAGACCTCACTGGAGATCGGGACGTCTGCTGTCGAACTCTGGCTCGGCTCACCTCCTTCTCGATGGTGATGCTCTTGACCCTGGGCTCGCCGAGGATGGCGCCGTGGCCGTACGACAGCCCGGACAGCTCCAGGCCGTGGCCCAGGCTCGGGCCGAGGTCAAGGCTGCCGTGGCCGTAGCTGAGCTCCCCCAGGTCCAGCCCGGACAGGCCGCGCTTGTCCCGCCCCGCGTCCGCCGCCCACGCGGTCGCCACCAACGCAAGCACGATCTGCGACGCAGGGGAACAGGTCAATCACTCCTTAGCAACGTCGGATCCGATCAAACACAAACAAGGGGACGGTTAGTTTCGGTGCGGGAGAAACCGGTACAGTGTTGTACCACATTTTGACTTGACGTTCTTCGGAACGTCACGCGCGCGCGGGACCCCGTACGCGGTGGTCGAACGTTCCCCCGATTCGGACTCCGCCAGCAGCACTGGCACTCGCGGCGCACGGACCGGCGCACCGCGACGCTCCGCGACGCACTCACCAGCGAACGCATGGTGCACAACTTCCAAACGCCGACTGCCTCGACAGATTCGCCACCAGCCGGGGCTGTCCGTCTTTATATAGGCTCCGCTAAACTATTGCGGCACCGCTGCACCTGCCGCACTCGTTGTAGCTGCTGCTGCTGCTGCAGCGGCGGCGGCGGTGGTACTGCAGGCTCCACACACACACACACACACACACACACACACCGATGCGTGTACGATCGGGCCTGGCCCGTCTAGGCCGGTATGCACACTCGTGGAATAGGTCAGTGAGACCACGTGCAAGATACACTGGCAGCGTGGACACGCGCGCACGCACACACGCGCCACGCGTTGAGATCAAAACAGTGTCGGTGAGGGGGGCGGCGGTGGCCGGGGCGGGGGGGGGGGGGGGGGGGGGGGTGCGCAAGGGAGGGAGGGGGGCTGACACTGGGGTGGAGCCCGGGCGGTCACAGCAGCAGGGCGGTGGCGCACACGGCAGGGGCACAACTCGTTGCCAGACTTGAGGGGGGGGGGGGGGGATGTCGGGTCGGGGGAGGGGGCGGAGAGAGAACTGGTGCGGTACGGCCGGGCCGCGCCGCGTCGGCTGATGCAAGCCGCGCGTGCCGGCGGGCAGCCGGGAGCGCCTGGCCTGGTAGGCAGCGGGGGCCGGGGCGCGCGCGCGTGCCGTGCGGGCGGCCTACCCCCGCCGCCCGCAGGCGGCCCGCGAGCCGCTGTCTAGCGCAACACGGGCTCATCCCGGGCGGGGGAGAGGGTTGTGTGTGATTGTGCACACATGTGTGCCCCTCTGCGGAGGGCCCTCTGTGGCGCACGTCAGCTCCGCCTGCTCTCTCTGCTCTGCCCCGGGCCGATATTATGGCAGCGGATCGTTTGCGTAGGGCGCCCGCCGCGCCGCCGCGTACCCCGTGTATGTGAGAGAGAGAGAGAGAGAGAGAGGGTGAAAGAGAGAGAGAGAGAGAGAGAGAGAGAGAGAGAGTCTGTGTGCCCGCGGGCGTTCCGGCCCCCCGCGCCACTTGCTTGCTGGAGTCATAGGAGCGGGCAACGGGCCCTGAAATAAGATCCGTCTTGCCCTATTGGTCAGACCAGAGCCGGGGCTCCGAATCTGGAATTTCTCTCCCTCTCCCCCCCCCCTCTCTCTCTCTCTCCCTCCCTCTCTGGGGATGCGACGACGGAGATTGCCTTCGTTGCGGGGCGGTGCCCGGCATGGGGTTGGTGTGCGTGGGTGACCCAGGTTTGACCTTTCATTGCCCTCGCACACGCGTGGTATTCTCGGGTCCGCTGATACACGTGGTAAGCCGGGAGGGCCGCGTTACAGTGTTACAGTGACCCCTGACCCCGCGGGACGCACACGTTCAACACGAGAATATATTAAAAGGACACCGCCATAAGACGATCCCGTGTTCTCGTTTGCGCTGCATGTCACGTGACGTGCCTCCGCCCCGGCCGCGCGGGGTGTGGCGCGCGCGGCGTCCACTGCCGGTGCCGGGTTGGCCGGCACCCCCCGCGTTCGGCGGCGGCCTCGGCGCGTGCCACACGACGGCGTGGGTGGGGGGCCGCCGTTGGCCGCCATCGGCCGCCGCCGCCGTCGCGGTGTATTATGCAACGACCAGCGCTCACGTCGCATCTCTTGCCCAAGGGAAGGATTCGGAAAGGCCGACGTCGGCGCCCCGGACACTGAGAGGCGAGCCGGCGGGGGAGACTTCCGACCCGGCCGGTCTCCTGTGCAAGCGCCGGGGCCAGGCCGCGCCGTGGAGTGGAAAGGGTGGTAAGAAAGCTCAGTCTATTAATTTTTAAAAAAATTGGTGTACTTAGCAAAAAATAGTTATTTACATATTTTTTTAGCGGCTTAACTAGTGAGGCAGGCTAGAAGTGGTGATGGTGGTGGTGGTCGAGGTGGTGGTAGTCGTGGAGGTGCTCCTTGTAGAGGACGGGCACCTTGACGGGCACGGCGACGGGCTTCTCGACGGGCACGTGCACGGGGTAGTGCTTGATGACGGGGTAGGGCGCGGGCACGGCCACGGGCACCTTGACGGGCACGTGCACCGGGTAGGGGACGGGCTTCTCGACGGGCACGGCGTACGGCCTGTCGACGTGCACGGGGTAGGGCTTGATGACGGGCACGGGCACCGGCCTGTCGACCGGCACCGCGACTGGGACCTACACGAGCCGAAGAATAAAAATTAGTCTAAAGAAGCTGCAGCGCCTCAATTGTTGATTTGAACCCAGGACCGCTGCCCGTCTACGCACCTTGACGGGCACGGCCACGTGCTTAATGACGGGCACAGCGTACGGCTGGGGCACGGCCACGGGCACCTCCTTGGTGACGGTCACCGTGTGCACGGGGTGCGCGTGCACGGGGACGTGCGCCGGGAGGCCGTGGTGGTGGTAGTGGTCGAGGGAGTGCCCCGGCAGGCCCAGGCCCAGGACGCCGCGCTTCTCCTTGGCGCCGCCCTCGACCGCCTCGTCGGCGGCCACCGCGCCGACCACCAGCAGCAGAATCACCTGCAGCAAGCACCGCGGCCAACGAGACCGCAAGAGAGGCAAGTCAGACGGTGCCAGGCGCCGCTCTCTCCGCCGCTACTTGCAGAACACGGGGTATACTTCACACCCGCCCCCAGCACACTGAAGACGCGCCCGACGTATGTCCGTCTCACTCGCTCTCCCTCTCGGCGTGCGTCGCCGCGTCTCACTTTACAACCGCCGCCGGCGACGCGCATCTTCGGTCTCCACCGCTCGCACTCACCGCGTCGAACATGCCCATGCTGTCGACTTTGAACGCCCACGCGACTAAGCAAAGCCCGGCCGTGCGTCCTGCCGTTATATAGCCGGAGGCGCTGGGTGACAGTGGGGACCCCCGGGGGGGATCCCAGCCGGCCCCGCGGGGGTCCTCACACACGTCGCCGCGGCCGCCCCCTCCAGGCCCCTCCAGGCCCCTCCAGGCCCCTCCAGGCCCCTCCAGGCCCTTACAGGTGTCCCCCGGAGGGCGCTCCCCCCCTCCACCCCCGTCTCCTAGTAGTGCAGCCAGCGGCATAGCAATCGAGACCTCCCGCACCACCAGCGGCACGGCCACGGCCACGGCGGCGGCGGAGGTAGCGGCAGCGGTGGCTGCAGCGGCGGCAGCGGCGGCAGCGGCACCACGGACAGATCGCCGCGTTGATTACAAAAGGTTGTGAGCTGTGACAACACAGACAAGACTGGGCAGCCAAAAAAAAAAAAGAGGAATTTTTGGTAATCGTAAAGAAAAGCATGGTCCGCACCCTGTTCACGTGGAGGGGTTAGAACCGCGAGGGTTGTGATAGTGTATGTCGGTAGGGGCTCTCCCCATTTAACCCCCCCCCCCCCCTCTTTTTTCTTTTTTTTTGTGTGATCGAAGAGTCTCGACAATTCGAACCAAACCGGCATTTTCCATGACGATTATATCACGTTCTCTGTGTTGAAAACGACTTCTTTTCGTTCGAGTGGCAGGTGGTTGAAGTAAGCTGCACTCTGTTTTCCAGTGCACCGTGTCGCGGCACGCAGCAGGTACCACAGGTACCGCGTGTACCCGCGCCCAGACAATCTGGCATCTTTGTACGGTAAAAGGCAAACGCAGTCATACGGTGCGCGGTTCTCCTGCTTGCCGGGCCCTTCCCCTCGGAACACACAAGGTCTGAGAGCTATGGGAGGCAGCGCGAGAGAGTGAGAGCGAGAGAGAGAGAGAGAGAGAGAGAGCGTGAGAGAGAGACAGAGGGAGAGAGAAAGGGAACGCTGCGCGTGTCTTTGGTCAGCGCGAGTGGCAGCCTCCGGACACACACACACACACACACACACACGCTCATAATAATTTCTCGTGTTACACCTGAAGATTACCTCAAAGGCTTCTGTGTTTTGAGCCGGCGGCACGTCTGCCCTTAGCGGTGTGGTCATGTGGTCGCGTGGCCAGCGGCGCCGCCGCCGCGGTCGAGGCGCCGCACCGCGGCATTGCCAAAGGTTTCAAGGGCGCCCCCGCACTGCAATCTGCGGTCGTCCACGGCGGCATCGTTTAGAAAGCAGTTAATCGCCGGCGCAGTAACACTCGTGTGACTTTGTGTCGGACCATTTTTTTTATTATTCCCGCGTTTCGCCTCCTCCGTCTTTGGTTGCCGCCGGTGCGCTTCCACTCGCGCACGCCATCCGTCCACGTTTCCTCTCTGCGCCATCACAATCGGAACTTCTAATAAATTACGATAGGAGCGGCGGCCGCTAGTGGTGGCTGAAGTGGCTGTAGCTGTAGGAGTGGTCGTGGTGCGGGTCGTGGTGTAGGATCTCCTGGTGGTGGTGGACGAGCTCCGGGTAGTGGTGCGCGTGGTGGTGGGGGTCGTGCTCTTTGATGTAGACGGGCACGGGGTGCGGCACGGCCACGGGCCTCTCGACGGCCACATGCACGGGGTAGTGCTTGATGACGGGGTAGGGCGCGGGCACGGCCACGGGCACCTTGACGGGCACGTGCACCGGGTAGGGGACGTGCTTCTCGACGGGCACGGCGTACGGCCTGTCGACGTGCACGGGGTAGGGCTTGATGACGTGCACGGGGACCGGCCTGTCGACGGGCACGGGGACGTGCACCTGTGGGAACAGAATGAACGCGAAGGTAGAAAAGTGAGTCGGACAATACCGGGCTAAACTCGTACATTTACTCAGCAATAAACCTCGTGACAGTACCTTGACGGGCACGGGGACGTGCTTGACGACGGGGACGGCGTACGGCTGCGGGATGCCGACGGGGACCTCCTTGGTGATGACGACGCTCCTGACGTGCGGCTCGCCCACCAGGACGGCGTGGTGCTCGTGGTGGAGGCCGTAGTGCAGCGGGTAGGGGTCGGCGAGGAGGTCGTGCAGGCCGCGCTTGTCCGTCCGGGACGTCCTCCCCGCCCCCGGAGCCGCGCCCTTCCCGGCGGCCTCCTCGGCGGGGGCCGCGGTGGCCGCGGCCGGCGGGGGAGCGGACAGGGCCGAGGCCGCGCACACGGCGCACACCAGCAGCGCGCCGAGCGCGTGAGCCTACAGGTCCGTTAGGGTACGTGAGACTTTATTTTTTTTCTGAGAGCTGAGGCCTCGGCAAGGTCCCGCGTGCGCCGCTCCGGACGCAGCCCTGGCGTGTGCGTGTCCGGCGCCACCGTTTACTGACATCCCCAGAGATTCAGGAACGCACTCCCCGGCTCCCGGACACTCACGTACTGATCGGTCGCCGATCACCGCCTTACAACAAGAGTACGTTACGGGCGGCGCGTGGCCAAGGCGGCGGTGGCGGCGCCGCACTGAGGACTCTCTACGTGACTAATGGTTATCGGGCGGGGTCGGTGCCTCGGCGGAGCCGGTAGCGCCGCGGCACGCGACACGGCACGCGACGGACAGCCCCCTGACAGCTCAAGAGCGCCGTCATACTTACGTCCCACAATGATCCTTGCACTTCCTCTTATTTTAATCATTTTCAAAAATAAAATAAATTCCCCGAGAAATAAGAAAGTGACTTCACCGCATGGCGAACCTTTGGCACGGTGTGCGGACACTCTGGCCGCAATTTAGCTTCTCTGTCCCGCACGCGCGTCGGCCCCGACACCGCCCACTCACTCACTCACTCACCCTCAGCATGGTGGTGGTCGCTGGTCTACTACTGTACTCCTGGAGGCACTGACGGACTTGGTCCCAGAGCGGCTCCCGGAGCGGGCGGCGCGCTCCCTTATATACCCTCCGTACACAGAGCAGGGCCGGCCAGGGCCCGCGGCTCATCATGCTGGCCCCCTCCCGGCCCCGGCGGGGCCCCGGCGGGGGCCCGGCATCCAGCGCGCGTCTGCAATTGGAGAGGGCTCAGGGCTGCGTCCGAGCGGGGCAGCGCAGAGCTAGACGGATGGTGCTGGGTGCACGGCCAGCAGGGCGAAGGGGCGGGGGCGGCGGGGGCGGCGGGGGCGGCGGGGGCGGCGGGGGCGGTGGGGGCGGCGGGGGCGGTGGACCGCGAGAGCGCGACCTCTGGACTATGTTCTGCAAGGTTTGGCGAAGAGAGGGTGCGAGAGGAGGGGGGGGGGCAATGAATGACAATCAAAGCGCTGGGCATTTATGGTGAGTTCAGGGGGAGGAGGTGGTGTTGGTTCTGCTGCAGCTTCGAATGCGAGGGGAGAAACGCGTCGACCAAAACTTGGTGCACTGATTTCAAGTTCTCAATGGATTTCCCAAGATGACGTGACTTTCCATGACGGAGTTGCACAAAATTTGTACACAGATTTCTTGAGGGTGAGACAAATAAAGTGTGTCTGTGTGCGTGCAGGTGTGAGAGGAGAGGGGGAGGAGGGGGAGGGTTGTAGCGGGCGGGAGAAGGAGACGCATTCAAAGAGATGAGCCAGACCTATTCCAGGAGAACGGCCGCAGAAAAGAAAGGCAGATGGGGGAAACGCGCCATGCAGCACTCCCAGAAGCGGCGGTGCGGGGCGGGGGCACCATCGGTCTGGTACCCGGAAAGACAAACTGCAGCGCCACCATTATAGGCATGTCGGAAGCAGGGGACCGCCCCCCCCCCCCTCTCTCTCTCTCTCTCTCTCTCTCTCTCTCTCTCTCCCTCTCTCCCTCTCCCTCTCTCCCTCACATGATGGAGATGATAGCACGTCAAGCACAAGGTGGTCCGACTGGGGCAGAATCAATTCATCCGCGGCCCCCTCTCCTCTCCTCCTTTCTCCCGCTGCTGGCGTTAGTTGTGTGCGTTTGGTCACAGAAAAACATCGGCTGCACATACTATACATACATGCGTATATATAGACATGGCTGTTGGGAAAATCGCAGTCCTGGCACTACGCCCGAGCCAGCAGGAGAAAAAAAAATGAAATAAAAGTGCACATGATACGTTTTGCGCGCGTTTAGCCAAGCTGATGGCTGGGAGTACGTTCTGCCCGTCCTTCGCTCAGACGTGCTACACATCAGCCACCGCACAGCCGCAAATTAGCCAATCCATCTCTCCCCCTCCCCTCTTCTCTCTCTCTCTCCCTCCCCCTCTCTCTCTCTCTCCCTCTCTGTTTCTTCGCGATCTTCACCCGCCCCCCTCTCTCTCTATCTCTCTCTCTCTTTCTATCCCATCTCCCATCTCTCCCTAACCCTGTTGTCGTCTCTGGCACCTCTAACTTTCCACCCCATTGCGATGCGTAAAGCAGGGATGGTAGTGCATGCCATTGGGCACGCACAGAGATGCCCCCCCCCCCCACCTCCTCATCTCCACACAGCAATGCCCGCACAAGGTCGATACTACGCGTGTGTAAAGTATTCACCCAGGCGATAGTTAGACTCGTTTTCTGACCCAGTTTCCACGCGTCAGGCGTCTCGGTCTGCGTTCGTCACGCGCCGCCCCGTGCCAGCGAGACACATTGTCTGTCCTTGTCTGACGACCGTCCGCGCGCGCCTCCGCTCCTCAGCCCCCCAACCTGGAAGGCAAATGTGTGAGGACGGGAATCGGACGGTCCAGGGGCCGGTTCCGGGGGGCGGTTCCGGGGGCACTTGCGGCCGGGGGTGGTCCCGGAGGTACCCGGAGGTACCCGGAGTCGCCACGGTCTACCGTACCCTTTGTACCCGTCCGGGAGGGTATGCTACTCGCCGGTACCCCCCCGCGCCTCGGCCACCTACCCTGTCTCAATTTTTCATCAGATTTCCCACGGCGGTGCCTCTATTTTTACGAGCGGGCCCCGCTATGCCGTGAAAGCCGCAAAAGGTGCGACCGCGCCGCCGAGGGACTGGGTCAAGGCGGCAGGGCAGACCAACACGAAAAACGACCAAACAACATGTACGCTTGCTGGAGCTCATCCCATGAAAGATACAGAAATTAAAAACTTATATTTAAAAAAAAACACAATAGGTATTTATATAACATATCATAATTTTTTTTACAGTAAGAACTACACAGTAGCAACAGAGTATCAACGTCAGCTGATGCAAAGAGGTTCTGTCGCGCCATGACTGTGAGTGTGTAAGTGTGTGTGTGTGTGTGTGTGTGTGCAGTGCGGTCACTCTGGGGGCATTCAGTCACATATTTCGAAGCTCTCCCCGCCATACATGACCCCTCGGTGCCCCTCCCCTCCCCCCCCCCCCCCCCCGCCCCCCGCAGAGGGTCCCGTGCCCCCTCCCCGCAGTACGGTGGTGGCCAGCGATCCGTGCGCCCATCCCAGAGTGCCTCGCGGTGCCCCGCTGCCCCGCCCCCGGCGGCGGCGTCACCCGCCGACCCATATACTACCCACCGAGAAATAACCTCTTGGCGCAACGGTCACCATGCAGCGGCAGCAGAGGGGGATGAAAGGATACCCGGGACGAGCCAGGACTGGCGGCGGCGACCCGGCGCCCCCCACACGGTGAAGGACCACGCGGGCGCAGCACGGACGTATGAGAAACTGAGGTGCGCGGAATGTTTTGGTCATCCATCCGAACTGACACTCTGTGTGTCTGACTTTCTCTGTCTCCTTCGTCTCTCTCTCTCTCTCTCTCTCTCTCTCTCTCTCATACTCAGGGGGGGTCTCGGGGCGCGGCCTCGCCCCGTCTCGCTCTAGACAGTGCGCCGCGCGGCCCTCTTGCAAACGTAACTTGTCCGACGGGGATGTTCCGGGCGGTATGCGCGGCGCTGAGGGTCTGAAAGCCTCCATCGAGGCCTCGAGTGATCGCCGCCCTCACCGAGCACCGCTGAGTACGCGCGCGGGGGGAGGGTGAGGCGGCGAGTAGCCGCGCTGCCGTGGTCCCACTCCCACGCAGAGAACACCATCAAAGGCGCGTTCAAGGAATCCCCTTTCCCGAATCCTCTCATCCCTTCTTGCCGAGCGCTGCTACTACAGACCTGCCGCAAAACGTATCTAGCATTTCTAATTCCTGAAAAAGAGGGGCGCGCCAGCGGGTCAGTACACCGTGCGACGTGCGGGCGTCGGTGTCGTCAGCGAGCGCCCCCTCCTCGCCCGAGTCCAGCAGCACCAGCAATCTGCACTCGGCTGCACTCGGCTCGGAACAAGCCCCTCCAAACAAGGAGAAGAGGCAAACTGGCCAGCACCGCGCGCGCGTCAGCGGCGGCGGCGGCGCCGTCGGCGTGGTGAAACGTCCAGAGCGCCGGGGTACCCGGCCGCGGCACAGGCTGCGCTCTCTAGCGGCGACTCGCGCAAGCTCGTCCGCGCCGCCACCACCGCGGGCCGAGCCAGGCCTGGCTGGAGAGGCTGGAGCGGCTGGAGCCGGCCGCGCCGCCCCGCCTCTGCGGTCAGCGCGGCCACAACCTTCAGGGAGATTGGTCAGTGTTTGCTATTTGATGCCGGGGCCGCGGTTATCCTGGGGGAGGTGCCGTGCGTGTAAACATGATATTATTCGGGGCCGTCCGCGTTCATCGAGCCCGGCGCGGCGAATTTCGGGAAGCTTGCTGCGCTCTCGCTGATGACATCCTCCGGCCTCTGCGTCGGGTCGCGTGTTTGCTGATCCTGCCGTGATGGATGCGCGGTACATATCAACAAAACTTCCAGGTGTTCCCGGGCCTCCCCTCCCTCCGGTCTCCGATTTCGTCGCCAAAGTCTGATGATGTGTGCCCCGGCCGCAGACGGCCCTAACCCGCGTGGGTAGGACACGTCCCCCGCGCGGCCCGCCTAGTTCCTGCTCCAGTTCGTCCACCTGCGCAATGTTAATCGATCTACTCTTGGTCAAGAGCGCTGACCGTTTGGACAAGGCGGCGGCGGCGGGCTGGCGGGGAAACCGGTTCAGTTGCTCCCGATCATCTTCAATGAGTGGTTTCGTTTTCCGTTTCCCTGACTAGACCCGCGCGCCCCGCGTACCCGGCTCCCAGCAGCGGGGCGGTCACGCCCCACGCCGGCTCGTGCAATATGAATGAGCTGCCATTCCGGCGGTTGCGACTGAGGGCCCGCGGTGGTGTATGGGATGTTTTTGCGTGGAAGGAGGCCCCGTCATTAACGGGAAAAAGGCAGGGTCATTAACGTGGACATAACGTTTATTAACTAGTTTCTCACGCAAGCGAGGAGGGGGCAGTCGTAAAATGCCAATAACAAACAAAAACAAGTGGTAACACAACAGATTCGCTCTCCTACACTTCCACGTCGAGCACAGTCTTGATTACGAGGGCGATGATGACATGTTAATGGCGATGATGGGACTAGATTACTCTAAGCACACACAAAACACAAAAATACTCAAAAAAATCAGGTACAGCCGAGATGGACTTTTCACCAGCCGGCAGGCTGAGGGGCGGCCGCGGGGGCGGGGTGAGCTACAGACACGTGGGATGAGTGCTGAGCATAGGCAGCAACGGGGGCGGCGTGCTGAGCGTAGGCGACGGGGGCAGCGTGCTGAGCGTAGGCAACGGGGGCGGCGTGCTGAGCGTAGGCAACGGGGGCGGCGTGCTGAGCGTAGGCAACGGGAGCGGCATGAGCAACTGCCACAGGAGCGGCATGCTGAGCGTAGGCGACGGGGGCAGCGTGCTGAGCGTAGGCCACGGGGGCGGCATGAGCAACTGCCACAGGAGCGGCGTGCTGAGCGTAAGCGACGGGGGCAGCGTGCTGAGCGTAGGCGATGGGAGCGGCGTGCTGAGCGTAGGTGGCGTGCTGAGCGTAGGCAAGAGGGGCGTGGGCTTCAACGTGCTGGCTGATAGCGACGGGAGCGTGCGCCTCGACGGTCTGGGTGACAGCGACGGGAGCGTGGGCTTCGACGTGGTGGGCCACGGCAACGGGGGCGGCGTGAGCGACGGAGAGCTCAGCGTGGTGTGCGAGGGGCAGGGCCGGCAGCGGGGCGGCGGCGAAGGACTGGGTCTTGAGCACGGGCACGGCGTGGGGCACGGGCACGGGGACGGCCACCTTGTTGATGACGGGGACGGGGACGGGCTCAGGGACGGGGACGGGGACGCCGACGTGGTGGGGGACGGGGACGGCGTGGTGCACCGGCACTGGGACAGCGCGCTCCACGGGCACGGCGTAGGGGGTGTCGACGGGCACGGGGACCTTGACGGGGACGCCGACGGGGAAGGGGCGGTCGACGGCCACGGGGACGGCGTGCGGCACGGGCACGCCGATGTTCCTCACGACGGGCACCCCGTAGAGCTGGGGCACGGGCACGCCGATCTTCCTGTTGACCAGGGTGTGGTGGCTCTCGGCGATGACGACTCCCTTGGAGTGGCCGATGCCGGAGTATCCAAGTCCGAGCCCCAGGCCGTGTCCATAGCCGTAGCCGGACGCGTAGCCCAGGTCCCCGAGGCCGAGTCCGTTGAGGGCCAGGGGTGCAGCGTGGCCGTGGGCGAGGCCTCGCTTGTTGACCTTGTTGGCCGCCTTCTCGGTGGCGGCGGCGACGGCCAGGACGGCGAAGAGGACGGCCTGCAAGGGAGGGCGGGTTAGGCTCAGAGCATGTCGGGGGAGACCGAGGCCTCCGATGAGGGGGTTGCCGCCGACCCTCTGGTACTTACGAACGCCTTCATGGTGCTGCTGGCGGGTGGGTGCTGTTGTTGGGGCGGTGTGCCTGGGTGGAATGATTTCCTCTAGGCCTTGGCGGGCCTTATATACGGGTCTAAAAGTGACGCCTAGCCATGGCCACACCACGGTCGACCCACGGCCGACCCGCGCGGCGGGCCCAGCCCCCGGGGCTGCATCCGAACCGTGCCGCCGTCGGGCCCGTGCGTGCGGCGGGTGCGTGCGGCGGGTGGCGAGGCGGTGCGGAGGCAGCCCTAGCGTGCAGCGCCGGCCAGCGCCGGCAGGGTGGGGACACCGCTGGACACCGCCGGCGACGTCCGCCCCGCCACGGAGTCCCGCCGCGGTGGGGGAGGCTGCAACACCTATTGACCTTGCGCCGTGTTACAGTTTCGGACAGGACGGGTCAGTGCGGACCGCCGCCGCCGCCGCTGCCGCCGACGCCCGGGCGGGGCCGCTCCGGGGTCCAGAGGGGACCAGTGGGGCCCGGAGCGGGCCTGGCCAGGCCAGGCGCGCCCTGTTCGCAGCGTTATTACCAAATGACGCCGACTGGCCTGGTTCCGTGGTCCCACTCTCCGACTTGCGGGGCCCTCGTATTGTCATGATGTGTCCTATGGATGACATGAAGCGATAGATTACGCCATACAAAAAGCCTCAACTAAATCACGACAAAACCATTGGTGTGGGGTTGTGATGTCAAAAACAAATATCGAAAAAACACAAAAAAAGTTAAATGCAACGAAACAATTTTTAAAAGGAAAATGTGGACTTCTACATTAATTTTTTTGTATTTTTTTGGTATTTTTTTAGAAGTATCAAGAGAATTACAAAAGAATCGTCCATACTGGAAAGGCAGCGAGAGATCTCCCGGACGCCCCGCTGCCGACCCCGTAACACACTTGGAGTTTGCAAAACATTTCGTAGGCGCGGCTCGCCGTAAAGAAGACGAGTTCCCGGGAAATCAAGACTAATTATAGTGCGTGAACCTGTGACCCGACTCGGGTCAGCAAACCGATGAACGTACATTTTTCATACTTTTTGGACGTTTCAATAAAGGCTTCATTTACAAAACTCGTCATAAATATTAAATGCCCACAGAAATATTACACCGGACGTAGAAATTCGCTAGTGGAAGCAGTACGTTGGCAAACAAATTATTGGGAGTTTTGACCGGCACCAACGGAGCCTAGCGCCTGCGAATGCTAGGATAGGCCAGCCCGCACGACGCCCGTGCAAGGAGAAGCGTTGTATTGCCTACCTATCAGGCGCTATGGGCGACAAGGGTGTGCCCTGGCGTCAACGTCGCGGCCGCGGTTGTGGTATGCAATTTTGTTCAACATTTATGTATTTAATGCAATTGAAGAGCCCGACTGTTCAATGTTCTTCTATGTCTGCGGGTAAACTTGTAACTGGTTCATATTTGACCATTTATTTGGACGTAGCCGATTATGTAATTTTACTCAAACGAATATTGGTCTTTTTTCAAGGGACCTTCTGGACGATCGATGATTGTTAACGATCGACAGATATGTAAGTGACGGGTAAGGGTGAGAGTCCAGGAACAAACCAAAATTTAGATGGTACTTATTTTATTGAGGCATTTATGAAATGCATACGAAGAGAGACACAGATTGATGAAAACACATTCACTCAAAAGCGTTCGCAAAAATAACAAAACTTTAGAGAAAAACACACTGGTCTCCGATGGGGGATGAAAAATGGTCGACTAGACATTGTCTTCTCAAAAAAAAAAAATTGGTGGACCACGCAACGCCACACTAAATCACAAAAATAACAATACACATACATTCACACACACGCACAGTTGAATCTCAGTCACACGCTAACAAACTACACATTTCACCACGCGTTGTAGGCGAGAGGGGAGCCGTAGGAGTGGCTCTTGATGACGGGGACGGCGTGGGGGACGGGCACGGGCACGGCCACCTTGTTGATGACGGGCACGGGCACTGGCTCGTGCACGGGGAAGGGGACGGGCTCGTGCACGGGCACGGGCACGGCGTGGGGCACGGGCACGGGGACAGCCCTCTCCACGGGGACGGCGTAGGGCTTGTCGACGGGGACGGCGTACGGGGCGGGCACGGGCACGGCGTAGGGCCGGTCGACGGGCACGGGCACGGCGTGGGGCACGGGCACGGCGATGTTCCTCTCGATGGGCACGGCGTAGGGGGCGGGCACGGGCACGCCGATCTTCCTGGCGATGGTGGTGTGGGTGCTCTCGGAGATCACCTTGCTGTGGCCGAGGCCGGCGTAGCCGAGGCCGGAGTAGCCGAGACCGGAGTAGCCGAGGCCGGAGTAGCCGAGACCGGAGTAGCCGAGGCCGGAGCCGAGGCCGGAAACGCCCAGGCCGGAGTAGCCGAGGCCGGAGTAGCCGAGGCCGGAGCCGAGGCCGAGGCCGGAGTAGCCGTAGCCGGCACCGTAGCCCAGGGCGGAGGAGAGGCCACGCTTGGTGACCGTCTTCTCGCCGGCGGCCACCACGGCGAGCACGGCGGCGAGCACGACCTGCAGCAGAAGAAGACGGTCATGAGCGGGCCGCTGCGTGGAGCCCCGGAGGAGAGCTGCTCGAAGGAGCGAGCTGATACTCACAAAGGTCCTCATGATGATGATGATGATGTGTGGAGCACTGGGGTTGGAATGATGACCGTCGGCCGGACTTTGGCTTATATACTCGGGGCCAAAACGTACCCCCGCCCGGCCGCCGCCGCCCCGCCGCCGCCGCCCCGCCGCCGTCCCCACACCCCACCTAGAGCACGGCCTCATTGTCCGTCTGGCCGGCCGGCGTGCGAGACCCTGGCCGGGACCAGGGACCACGGCCTTGACGGGAACCTGCTTCACGAGGACCTCACGGCCCCCGCCCTCTTCCCTCTCCCTTCCTCCCTCGCGTCTCGCCATGTCGGGGGAGAGTGGGAAAGAGAGAGAGAGAGAGACAGGGACACCACCAGACACCGGCACGCCTGCACGCCGGCTCACCGGCTCGCCGATTTTATTTTTTATGACGGCACACCGTGCTGACCACCAAAACAACTGCTGTCCGCGGTAACTGGGGCAGCCACATCTCAATCAGTGGACGCGGGCGGGTGGACGCGGGTGGCCGCCCGCCGTCAGCCCGCCGTCATCTGCCGGCGGGCGGTCGACGGCGCCTAGGGTGGCGAGTACGTTGGGTTGCCTAGGAGTCCGGCGCGGCGGCCGGCAGCGGCGGCGGCTAGGCGCGGCTGGAGACGAGTGCAGGCCGGGAGGCAGCGGCGCCAGCGGCCGCGCGCCCGGCCGCCTCGTCGTCCTGGATGTTGAACTTGACCCTCGCGGCGGGCTGGAGCCGCTGGAGCCGCTGGAGCCGCTGGAGCCGCTGGAGCCGGCCGGCGTGTTACCGCATCGCCGGGATCCGGATCCGGTGCTCCCCGCCCCGCGAGGAAACAGCTGGGCGCCTGGGAGCAGCGTCGGGTTGATGTACTCTGGTTGCCGGCCCGAACTGCGCCGCGGACGCCGTGGGGACGGCAGTCCGTTTACCGCACTCTAAAAAATAAAGTCGTTACCCGTGGTCACACAGTTTCGGTCGAATCTTCTGTACACCCGTTTAATTCGGCTACGTTTTAATTGCAAGAACCAAATTTTAATAAAAACAAAAACAAATCTTTTTTACTGACTGTCTTCTGAAACGATTGGCAGAAGATTAACGAATTACCCGTTATTGTTTGAGAACAGTCGGATTCAAGTGTCAGCCGTGTTTGAAAATCGGGTGTGCAGGACGGCGGGGCTCAGGACTGCGTCACACGCGGCAGCACGCGGATCAGGTGGGCGGCGGGGAGGTCGGGTTGCCGCGCCCCTCCGCCCCTTCGCCGCCGGCAGTGTCACAAATCTTTTGACAATCGCAATGTGCAACGTGATCCTCGCCGCCCTGCAACGGCCATAGCGGCACTCGTCCATTTTGCAACGGCGAACTGAGCCTCCCGAATCGACGACGACTACGACGACGGGCTGCCATAAACATCATTATTTCAGTGCGCTGCTTTTTCGGCGCTCGACGATTCGTCCTCAACCGAAAATAAAAGTCACCTTGTCACGCTGGTGGGAGTGGCCGTGCGTGCGTGCGGGGAGGCACACACTTATTCCCAGGGTCGTGGCGGTAATTAGACGGGCACTCGCTCTCCTCCTTTTCGTCTGGTTACCGGGCAGCACCGCACCGAGCCTCGGCGTCAGCGCGTCGCTCCGTTCCTTTTGGGATCCGAGTGCACGGCAGCGGGGCAGAACAGTGGGCCGCTGCTGCAGTCCGGTCCATGTGTATGTGTGTGTGTGAAAGAAATCAACGAAAAAGCATGTGCTGACATTGACCGCAGTATTTGTTATATATATTTTTAGCGAAGATCGTGTTTGGGACGACACTCCCGAATTGGCGCGGCGCCTGAATGCCGCGTCTGTCACCAAACGCCAGCCACTTATTCACACCGTGGGACGCCGTTCTTAGCAGATGTGCGGCAGTGCGTGGTCATTCAGCAACGCGCTTCAGAGGGCAAAAAAAAAAATTACACATATAAGATGAGATGCAAATGACACAGAGTGATACTAATAAGGTAGCCCCGAGACCTGCACAAATTGCCGTCGTGCAGGTGGCCGGCCGGGCGGGGCGGGGCGGGCCGGGGCAGTGTAGGACGGACCGCAGCCGGCCCCGCCGGCCCCTCCCGCCGCCCCGCCGTGTTGCAAGAATCCTCCCGGTCCGTCCCCGGTGCTGGCCGGCCAGCGGCCGCCGCCGGCCCCGCTCGCCGACCAGGTAATCGCTCTTGATCTTGGAGGGGAACTTGCTTTTGCCTGCAGTTTCGATCGTCTTTGTTGCGACCCCCTTTTTTTTTGCCGGCCGGGCCGCACACGGCCGACGCACCGCTCGCTGAGCCGCGGAGTGGTGTCTGTGGCGGCATGGAGTAGCGCGCCGCCGGCCCGGCGCTACCCCCCGCGCCGCTACTCCCCGCTGGGGTTGGGCCGGGGCGCGGGGGTGTGACGCGGATACGCCTCGCCGCCGGACGCGGGGATGTCGCCTGACACCGACCCAGACAGGGGTCTGTCTCACTTGCACCCCTGCGGCACGTCTCATGCGTGCGACAGAGACAGACACGAGAGCAGAGTTCGGTACGGTTTGCAGCATGAGCCGACAGCCGCGGCGCGGAGTGGGTGAAACGAAAGCAAAGCGGATTAGTGAAGTTTTCGCGCGCGACTCTGCTCCACCGCTGCCTGCTGCCCTTCGTCCAGAACCTTTGACGGTGAGGGCCGGAGGGCCGGGGGCACCCGAAGGCAGCCGGAGGCCAGTGGCAATTCGCTCTCGAACCATCACTCGGCCGGCGTGAGTCATCGCGCGCAGAAAACTTGCAGGGGCGGCCCTAATTGGTTTAAGAGGGATAGGCTCAGCTCTAGGCGAGACACCTCTTGTCTGGCGTGACCAGCTGACCGGTCCTTCCCAGACACGGCCCAGCAGCCGGCCACCGCTCAGCGCGCCACGCCACACCACGGCCCACTGCCCCGCACACGCACAGCGGCCACGCCCCAAAACACCGAGGTGCTATCATGCCTACGGTCTCTCTCTCTCTAATCTCTCGCTGTCTCCCTCACTCTCTTTCTCGCTCCGCTCTGAACTGAGTCTTGTGTACAAAATTCAATAAACTAATATTCGCACACACACGGACGCGCTCCGCCCCCCCCCCCTCTCTCTATCTCTCTCTGTCTCTCTCGCTGCTCTGTCCCGCGCGTGAGCTGAATTTTACACCCCGGAAAACAAAATAAAAATTGGTGGACGTGTGCGGCCCACGCACGCGCTACGCGCTCCCGAGGAACAACCCCTGAGTCGGGAGGGTCGCGAGCGCGTGAGGCTGCGCGCCTCGCCCCCCGTCCCTTCACAGTTTAGTATCACTTTGGAGAGTTTCCGGCGGGGGTCTCCCGTGGCCGCCGCTGCCGCTGCCTCTACCGCCGCCGCTCCTCAGCTTGCTAACTACGGGCCTAACTCACTGCCGACACCAGAGCTTCCCGACTGCTGCCGTGCCGTATAACTCTGGCCGGGCCTATCGTCGGGGGAGTGCTTTAGGGCAGCGTGCCGTCGGGCGGCCCCGGATGCAGGAGATCCTTGTCACCACCGTGCCAACTCGAGCCCCGGACCCCCGCGCGGCCCCCGGACCCCGCCGAGGGCCCCGTCGCCGGCGGCCTCGTCATCCGGTAACAAGCCCTTTGCGTCGGGCCCTCCCTGCCGCCGGCCCCGCTGGTGCTGCTGCTCAGCTCCGGCCCTGCTCTGCCCCAAGGTCGGCCGTCGTTACCGGGGCATCGAATGCTCGCGTCATTTCACTTTCGTATATATCTATATTTATGTGTGCCCCCCCGCGGCGGGCTGTCCTGTCCCGCCCTCGTGCGGCCCTCCTCCCACTCCCTGAGCTCTCCCTTCAGCCCAACAGTGCCGGCTGGAAGGGCGGCCCGATTAAGGGCGCCCCGCGCACGGCCCGGCCCTAAATCAAGCGGACGCGACTGCCCTTTGTTTGACGGGTGGGTCCCGCGGGGCGGCCGGCGCGGCGGCGGGGCGTCGCAGGACACCAGACACACACACACATGCAGGGCACGCGGCGACCTTCCAGGAGGCGCCATCGAATACGTATGTATCAACGCCACTGAATCATTCGTGACGCGGGCCGCGGGCCGCGGCTGCACCCAGACCCAGGCCGTTGTGCCGGCCGGCCGCCGGCGCTGCCGGTGACACGAATGACGGATGGAGAGTGATGGAGCACCGGCGGCGCGGTCCGGGCCGCGGGGGATGCAGCGGCGGATGCGCAGAGCGATGGACCCGCCGGGCCACGCCCACACGAGTGCAATCAGGCGGTGCACGCTCGGGTATCACCCGATCGGCCCACAACAACAACTGCCCCCTCTCCACCTCCACCTCACCCTCCTCCCCCGCCGCCCTTGGAGGAGACGGGGCCTGCGCACGCCGTCTCTCTCGCACTCCCTCACGACGCCCGGGCGGGTGGAGCAAGTGACCCACACTCACACTTTTTGGCGACGCAGCGGCCGCAGCGTCGGATCGTGGAGGGGCGTTGCAAAACGCGGCGCGAGGCGGCGGGGGGTGGGCGGGGGGCGGCGGGGGCTGCGATGCACGATGCCCCCCTCCTAAGGGTAGTGCTGCGCCGATCGGGTCCATATATAAGCGGCGGGGGGCGAAGCCGAAAGTATCACTCACCGACCGGTCTCACCGCAGAGAACAACCAACCCACTCTGCAACCATGAACAAGCTGGTAAGGGTTTGGCACCATTCGAAACCAGCTGCCCTAGGGAAATCCATGATATTTAGCGTCGGTTTTGATTTGAAGCAAAACGGAAAAGGGGCTGTTGTCTCACGCTCTCGTTACTGTTGAACAGGTCGTGCTCGCCGCCGTGCTCGCCGTGGTGGCCGCCGGCGAGAAGACGGTCACCAAGCGTGGCCTCTCCTCCGCCCTGGGCTACGGTGCCGGCTACGGCTACTCCGGCCTCGGCCTCGGCTCCGGCCTCGGCTACTCCGGCCTCGGCTACTCCGGCCTGGGCGTTTCCGGCCTCGGCTCCGGCCTCGGCTACTCCGGCCTCGGCTACTCCGGTCTCGGCTACTCCGGCCTCGGCTACTCCGGCCTCGGCTACGCCGGCCTCGGCCACAGCAAGGTGATCTCCGAGAGCACCCACACCACCATCGCCAGGAAGATCGGCGTGCCCGTGCCCGCCCCCTACGCCGTGCCCATCGAGAGGAACATCGCCGTGCCCGTGCCCCACGCCGTGCCCGTGCCCGTCGACCGGCCCTACGCCGTGCCCGTGCCCGCCCCGTACGCCGTCCCCGTCGACAAGCCCTACGCCGTCCCCGTGGAGAGGGCTGTCCCCGTGCCCGTGCCCCACGCCGTGCCCGTGCCCGTGCACGAGCCCGTCCCCTTCCCCGTGCACGAGCCAGTGCCCGTGCCCGTCATCAACAAGGTGGCCGTGCCCGTGCCCGTCCCCCACGCCGTCCCCGTCATCAAGAGCCACTCCTACGGCTCCCCTCTCGCCTACAACGCGTGGTAGAAAACATTCCGAAGACTGCAAAAAAATATTACATGAGACTGATATCACGTTTTGTAGCTAGCGTTTTCAAACTTGCAGGGAAATCTAGTCTAGCATTAATGAATTGTTTCCATACATGTTGTAAATAAATACACTTTCATCATATCGAACTCTTGTTGTATTCATCACCCACTTCCAACAGTCAACAGGAGCCGAGCATCGCATGGGAAACTGGTGCAATTTTGTTTGGGAATTTTGCACTGACAATTCAATATCACACGATGACATTTTGTGGCTTTCGCATATATTTAACTCAACACAATGCAATGCAATATATTTTTAACACATATAAAAGACGACCCAACATTCCGGTCTTGTTGCGATACAACTGATGGCGGCGAATACTAATTTCAAAAGACATAAAGTCGGAGCCTGTGAAAGTACCGGGGCTAGGGAGGAAAGATATTGAAAAAAAAAAAAATAACCGGGTGTTTGACAGAGGCAGGTGAAAGAGCAGCTGGCTGCGGAATAAAAAAAATTTAAAGTTTGCAAACGTTAAGTATTTACTTCTTTGAGAGATAAACACAATAATGTAAATATAATAACTATTTTTTTAAAAATTATGTGCTGTATGACCCGTTAAAGTAAAATATTTCCTGCCGAACGTGATTTATTTTTCTGCACTTACCCTGGGTGGCAATCAGGAAGAGTTATGTCGTTGGGGGCTCAAGGGCCTACCGCCATTCCATGGGCGCGGGCGGCGCGGGCGGCGCCATGGCCGGCGGCCCGGGGTCGATGCCCAGCCTCTGCCTGCTCCACCTGACCTGACCCGGCCCGCCGCAGCTCCGGCCGTTATGGGGCTCGAACGCCTCCGGTCTGCCCGTGGCCCGCCTCACAGCCCGCAGGTCGGCCCCTGCAGCTTAGGCAGCCCGGCACGCGGCGACGCGGCGCGCGGCCACGTTGCCTACCTCCGCGGCGGCCGCCGGCGCGTGGGGACGGCTGCTGGGTCTGAATGAACGCGGCGCCGTCCGCGCCCGGACTGCGCGCGGTTCATTTCCATTCTCCCGGCCGAGCGGCGGCCGGGCGTGGGCCATCTTGTCGAACGACACCCCGGAACCCGCTACATTTTCGTTACGAAACTCGAACAAGGGTCGTTCGAAGACGCGCGCCGCGTGACACTTTTTGTGGACGAAACGCGCCCAGTTCGCCGGCGCAACGGAGCGGGGGGTGCGCAAAAAAAAAAAAAAAAAAAATGGGCAGACGCGTCAGACGGCCGGAAATATCGGCCGCTTTCGCACGGTTCCTCTTCTGGCGTATAAAAGCGGGGAGATTCGCCGGAGCGGGCATCAGTCTCTCATCCACTCTCATCTCACCTCCATCTCATCCTCACCCCGGTCAGCATGAAGACACTGGTGAGTCCGCGGCGGCGCCGTCCTCCAGCCCGCCATCGAGTGCGCCAGGCGCCACGGCGCGGCACCGAGCCCGGGGCCCAGACTCGCTAACCGCCCGCCCTCTTGTTCCTCCACAGGTGGTTCTGGTGGCAACCCTGGCCGTGGCGGCGGCCGGCGGCTCGCCCCTCAACAAGCGCGGCCTCCATCCCCAGGAGTTCCGGGCCTCGCCCTGCATCGGCGGCGCCTGCTCCGGCAACGGCGGCTTCCAGCCCATCCAGCCATCATTCGGATACTCCGCCGGCGTGGCGACCAGCTACCAAAATCACGGCGGCTACCCGGCCGGCTACCCGGTCGGCTACTCCGGCTACTCCGGCGGCTACTCGGCCGGCTACCAGCAGCAGCACCTCGCGCCGCACATCCTCAACGAGCAGCACCACACCACCATTACGAAGCAGATCGCCCACCCGGTCAGCCGGCCCTTCCCGGTGAACCAGGTCCGGAACGTGCCCTACCCGGTGCCGCAGCCCCAGCCCTACCGCGTGGACAGGCCCTACCCGGTGCCCGTGCCCGTCCGCCAGCCCTACCCCGTGGACACGCCCGTGCCCACGCCCGTGGAGCGCCGCGTGCCGGTGCCCGTGCCCCAGCCCTACCCCGTGCCCGTCCGTGAGCCCGTGCCCGTCGCAGTCCGCCACCCCGTGCCCGTCCCCGTCGTCAGGCGCTACCCCGTCCCCGTGCCGCAGCCCTACCCCGTGCCCGTGTACGCGCAGGCGCCCGCCCCCGTCTACGTCCAGCAGGCCCCCGCTCCAGTCTACGCTCCCGCCCCCGCCTACGCCCCCGCCCCTGCCTACGCCCCTGCGCCCGCCCCCGCTTACGCCCCCGCCCCACAGTACGGTCCTCCCGTCGTCGTGGAGGCGGCCCGCGCCAACTTCGCCGCCCCCCCTCCCCCCGCCCCCCAGTACGCCCCCGCGCCCCAGTACCCCGCCGGCCCGCAGTACGCCCCCGCGTCCCTGCCGGCTCCCCCGCCCCCCGCCCCTCAGCCCGAGTACCCTCCCCAGCCGGCCTCCGAGGAGTACCACGGCCAGCCGTCGGGCCCCTCGGCCTGCAGCGACGGCAGGTGCTGACCACGCCGCAGTGTCCTCATCGCTCACCCTCATAACGTAACTCGTCGCAATTGTGTCGCCAAACATCGCCACCTTAATTATTGTTTACTCGTCATTGCTGCTAACATCTCATCTACGAAGAGACTGAATCATCTTTACTAACATTGTTTGTTTTATTTTGTTACGAGTAATAAAAGTTTTACGAAACCCCGCACTACTCCTGGTGTCTTATTGGAATGAAAGGCGGCAGGCATAAAAAGCCGCACACACACACACACACACACACACACACACACACACACTATAACCAGGGATGAGCACACCGTACTCCTCATCCCCTGCCGTCCCCGGTTGCCGCCGGCTGCCAAACCGGCCGGTCGGGCCCCTTTTTCAGCACCGCCGCCTGCCTTTGGCGTATCCTGCCCGGGAATAGCCTAGATCGGCAGCCTTCCCGGCCAGACTCTTGGGACCCCCTTCCGACTTGGCACCCGAGCACCGGACCGGGGCACCTCTTGTCCGGGCCCAGCGGCCTGGCTACCGGCCGCCGTGCGGCGCGTGCAGAGGCCTCGCAGACGCCAGATTCCTCGCAAAGATTTTCCCTCCCGCCCTGCTTACGACAAGGGTGGACATTGCATTTTTCTGAAAGGAAATAAAAATATGCGAGACACTTAATGCAGTTGCCTCTTTCTTCGCTTTCTGACGTCGGCGCCCCAACGTTTTGGCAGTAGAAGGAGGTGGCATGCGGAGCGCCGAGGACCCCACGCACCTTTCCCGTCGCGGATGAAAATAGCCGGAGGCACGTAAAAGAATTGTGAGCAGTAATAGAAGGAAAATGCCCCACCCACTCCTCACTCACGCGAAGATGACATCGGCGAATAAATAGGAGGGTCGTCGCCATCGTAACAGGCGCCGTCTCGAGTGTAGGGCTGTTCAGGACCAGGAGACACAAAATTCGACAGATGAGAATTTTACGGAATTTACCCGGCCAGGTTGCAATGCATACATATGTACAACTGTTTCCACATGAGACTGCAGAACGCAAAAGTTGTCGGTGAACCAGGATCAACTACATTCATACAACTGCCAGTATGAAAATAATCCCTCAACAATATTATGCTCGTACGATGTTGAACGCCGAAAGTACTATGTTCTCCGCCACTAGAGCACGAAAAGTGTCGCCTAGACTTGCTAATAAGATCCGATATATCCAAATCGCCTAGTAAAGCGGAAACCGGGCGCATTGCAGGCGATATCAAAAATAGATTTCAGAAAATGAAGAAGTTTGAGGGGAGTGCCACACCACCGTTCAAACAAGTGACCAAAAAATAGCGCTGTGCAGAAACCAGTTCAGAACAGTTGACCGTGGCAGCCCCAGGTTGACACACCCCTAGGTAAAAAAGAGGGACACATCTGACGCCACTCACCTCCGAGCGTGTGGGGATGCGAGGGTCTCGCGGGGTCCGATCCCCGGACGCCTATATAATCAAAATCACTCTGGGGAGAAGCATCAGTCGCATCCCAGTCATCCTAGGAGCAGCTAGATCAACCACCTGCAGCAACCATGAAGACCATCGTGAGTATCCACTGCATTCTGTGACTTCTGGACCGAACCGAAAGACAACAGAGGGGATTTCATCTGGTCCTGTGTTCTCTTCAACAGGTGCTGTCCGCTGTGGTGATGTTGGCGGTTCTGGCCGCCGGCAAGGAGCACAAGCTGGACAAGCGCGGCCTGGCCCACGGCTACGGCGGCGGCTACTCCGGGGGCTCCGCTCTGGGCTACTCCGGCGCGGGCTACGCTCTCGGCTACGGCGCCGGCGCTGGCTACGCCGCTGGCTCCTACTCCAGCGCAGCAGTTGCTGCCCCTGCCGCCCTCCCCGCACCCCACGTCGTGTCCGAGCATCACCACACCGACATCGTGAGGACCATCGCCAACCCCGTGGCCCAGCCCTACCCCGTCACCGTGGAGAGGAAGATCCCCGTGCCCCAGCCCTACGCCGTGCCCTACAAGGTGGACAGGCCCTACCCCGTCCCCCAGCCCTACGCCGTGCCCGTCAAGGTGGACAAGCCCTACCAGGTGGCCGTCGACCGTCCTTACCCCGTGCAGGTGCCCCAGCCCTACCCCGTCGCCGTGCCTGAGCGCGTCCCCGTGCCCGTCCACACCCCCGTTCCCGTCCCCGTGGTGAGGCGCTACCCCGTGCCCGTTCCCCAGCCCTACCCCGTGCCCGTCGTCGCCCAGGCCCCCGCCCGGTCGTCTACCATGCCGCGGCCCCCGTCGCCGTACACGCCGCCCCCGCCGTCGCCGTACACTCCATTGCGGCCCCCGCTATCGCTTCACACGCTATCGCCGCCCCCGCCATCTCTTACAGCAGTGGAAGCGCAGCGTCTTTCGCCGGTGCCAGCTACGGAGCGGGCTACGGCTACCCTCATGCGTTTTAATTTTGAACAGCTGTATGCTACAATAGTCTAGTCGTCCTTTGAAAATCCGTATGTGTAAATTTTGTACCCTACAATACTTTAGGCCCCCAGCATTGTAATCAGTTCCTATTTGTTTGTGATACCTTGTACCAACTTGTTCATTCATTCATTTTTCTGTGATCAATTACTGCGAATAAAAATTCACTAAACGTATTCACTACCATTATTCGAAACCTCCTTGGCTTATTTACAAGAAACCATACATCCCGGAGAAATTTCGTGTGGACGGGTAAGCAGCAAACAAAACCAATAAAAATCTGTAAAACAGAGGAATACTCATAGAACACAGAACGAACCTTGCTGCTACCGTACGTTAACCTATGTCGAAAAAGAAGTCTTTCCTCCAAATTTGAAGCATATCTATTACATAGTCAGCGCACAGTTGGCATCAGACCAGCTTCTAGCCATTAAAAAAAAAACGAATCGGAGTGCGCTAAGGTTGCGGATCCAGGCCGCTGAGGTCTGCAATGAGTGTATCCGCCGCGGCGTCAACCCCGGCCCGTTTGAAGAAGCGGTGGCCACTAGCGAAGTGTCATGTCCTATTTATTTATGTCCTGTTTCATGTCCTATTTATATAGGTCACACACCTTGGAGCTACCGCGTAGTTCGATCATTTGCCGTTCAGAGTGGCCGGTAGCGGTAACCTATAAAGAGCACCAAGACGTGTATTTTGATATGCGACACATAGGGCTGGAAATTAAAACTACGACAGCTAGAAATAAACTCAAGTTTGTTGACATGGCACCGGCAGGTAGGCAGAACAGGGGGCAGGCGTCTCTTCGCGCTGACACTTAATATAGTGTCACGTGTCTAAATAGTACGTATCAATATTACAAAATGGCTTCATTGAAACAAGTGGAAAGACGAATTATCGTTTCGTTGTCTTTATTTACATTTTTATAATAGTTTCTCGGAGGACGGCAGCCGGTCTGTGAGTTCAGCCAGTATAGCACTACGGGCTGGCTATCATTTAGATCTGCCACAATTAAGAAGAGCACTAAAACCGCAAAATACGAGTCCAAAAATTAAAAAGAAAAGGAAAACATTTTCCGCTTGTGAACGTTCCAAAGAGACCTATAGAAAACAAATGAGAGACGGCGTATAGGCAGTTTTTCAGCCGTATAATCTAGCCACACACTCCAGAGTTCTGTCAGCATGGTTGCCCTTGGCAGCCTGGCTTAGAAAACCCCCTCGGAGAAAAAGAACAACGCACCAGACGACATCGACCTGTGGATGCGTGGAGATGTGCGGTGCAGGGGGTCTGGGACCCGGATGCCTATATAAGCTGTATTTGGATCAGAGAGAATCAGTAGCATCCCAGACATCCTAGGAGAAGGAGAGTAGCCGGCTACAGCAAACATGAAGACCATCGTGAGTTTTAACTGTGCTTTTGTAATATTGCATTTCACTTTATTCAAACCGGAAACAAAGAAGAGCATCACGACGCTGAGATATGAAAAATCGAGGCCGTGGTGCTCCTGTGTGCTGCGGATGTCTGCCATGTTGGACGCCCGTATTGAGTACTAATAAAGTCATCGTTTCTCAACAGGTGCTTGCCGCGGTGGTGATGCTGGCGGTGGTGGCCGCCGGCAAGGAGCACGACGTGAAGAAGCGCGGCCTGGCTGGCAACGCCATCGAGTACTCCGGCGGCTTCGGCGCCAACTCAGTTCTCGGCTACGCCGGTGGCCTCGCGGCTACCCCCGCTACAGCCTACAGTGCCGGTACCGGTGCATCCTATGCTGCTGGTAACGGCGCCAAGTCCGCTGTGACCTACACGGCTGGCAACGGCGCCAACGACGCTGCAAGCTACGCTGCCGGAATCGGCGCCAACTCCGCTTCGACCTACGCTGCGGGCATCGGCGCCAACTCCGCCGTCGGTTACTCGGCCGGCTCCGGTGCAGGATACGCTCTCGGTTACGGCGCCGGCAACACCGCCGGCGTCGCGTACTCCGGCGCTGTGCTCGCTGCGCCCGCCGCCCTGCCCCCGCCCCACGTCGTGGCCGAACACCACTACCACGACATCGTGAGGACCATCGCCAACCCCGTGGCCCAGCCCTACGCCGTCACCGTCGAGAGGAAGATCCCCGTGCCCCAGCCCTACGCCGTGCCCTACGCCGTGGACAAGCCCTACCCCGTCCCCCAGCCCTACCCCGTGCCCTACAAAGTAGACAAGCCCTACCACGTGCCCATCGACCGTCCCTACCCCGTGCACGTCCCTCAGCCCTACCCCGTCGCCGTGCCCGAGCACGTCCCTGTGCCCGTCCACACCCCCGTGCCCGTCCCCGTGGTCAGGAGATACCCCGTCCCCGTTCCCCAGCCCTACCCCGTGCCTGTGGTCGCCCAGGCCCCCGCCCCCGTCGTGTACCAAACCGCCACCGCCGCACCCGCTGTTGAGACCAGCGAAGAAGAGGGCTACCACTACCCTAAGCCCGCCGTACAGTTCGAATAATCCACGGTAACTGTCTCTCATATTTACTTTCCCTGCATTACACTGAAACATTCAACAGCCAGCACGGCCTTGCAATTAAGTTCCTACCACTTTGTGATACTCTTTGTACAAATTCATTGAAAATTCATTGAAAACATTTTGTTCTATAGCCACTGAAAATAAAAGAATTTAAAGAATACACTGTATTTCTTTTTTATCTTTCCATAGATCTTGCCACACACACTACCTGAAATCCACGTCCGTAATAACAATTATACTGCAACCTGAATTTATTTTAGTAAAAGTATTAAAATAGATTAGCGCACTAAGTGTGTTGCCATTATCTTAGAGGTGGCAGATGTACCTTGTACAACCTAGCCATCGTAAGTCTCTTTACCGACAAGTCTCTTTATTTCGGGGAATAATAATAGTGTATCCTGGAGAAACTCAGACTGGATGTTAAGAAGAAGCAGCATGCTGTTGGCCGGTCTAGTTGCTGGGACCACATAGGAACTAAATGCTGCTAGCCAGTGTAGCGCAATAATAATATCAAAGGGAATAAAATTATTAGTACCCAAACGACTAGGCAATTTTAAATATGCCTTGCGCCGGAAGTAACTCTGGAATACATCCAGACCGGATTCAGAACGTAATTTTATAAGAGGTACCGCAAGGAGTATCTCCTCCGCGGGCGTCAACCACGAGCCAACTAAAAAAATCCTCAATTGACTCATAGGGCCGCGCGGAGTAGCTCCGCGGTATCTGACCCTACCAAATGGTCGTGACACATCGTCAGCAAAAGCTCAGCTTCGCAAATTTAGCTGCCGGTTCGTGGTTGACGCCTGCGGCGGAGATACTCGCTGCTGCGGTACTCCTCATAATACTGCGTTCTGGAGCCTTTTTGGACAAGGCCTATCGACTAAGAATTAGTTATTATGACCATACTAAGAAAATTGGTGAAATGTTCGTCATTTTCTTTTTGAAATGTTTACAGTGCGAAACAGCTGCTTGTAGTAGTATTGTGCATCTTCAAGTATTTCAGTGATTTAATGAAAATTAAAAGAACGTATTACGTGGCGTTACGTGAGGGCACAGAATGAGAAAGAAGCGAAATTTTAGACCTGTCAAACCACCATCAGCCCCCGGCGACTGGAGCTCCGACGATGTCGCATTGACACGAGCTCATACTTTTTTCGCGGTGAGGAGATTGTGTCTGCACTAAAACGAGCAAAAGTAAAGACGCCAAGTCGCGGATCCGTACCCGCTACTCTAGTTGGCACAGCCGGAACGGGCGGTGTTGACAAAACCCGTCGGAAAAAGGACAACTCGTGGGATGATCCTGACCTTCACTGCTGTCCCCTGGAAGGGGGATCGAGAGCACCTTTATATACTGTATCTAGACCAGGAGGGATCACCAGTCGCATCTCAGCCATCAGAGCAGCAACAGGTCCTCCCAGAGCCAACATGAAGCTTTTCGTGAGTTGAAGCAATGGAGCACCGAAGAACCAACAGAGCACTGATCCAAAGTGACACAGCGAGTCAAACACCGTTCTCTTCTTTGCAGGTCTTGTCCGCGGTGGTGATGCTGGCGGTCCTGGCCGCTGGCGAGGACAAGAAGAACACCAAAAAGCGAGCCATCGACTTCAGCGGTAGCTACAGCTCTGGCTTCGGCTCTGGGTACGGCTCCGGCTTCGGCTCTGGCGCTGGTCTCAGCTCCTACAGCTCCGGCCTCGGCTACAGCTCCGGATTGAGCTCCGGCCTCGGCTACGGCTCCAGCTACGGTTCCGGCCTCGGCTACGGCTCCAGCTACGGTTCCGGCCTCGGCTACAGCTCCGGCTACGGTTCCGGCTACGCTGCTGACCTCAGCTCCGGCGCTGCCTACTCCGGCCTCGCCGCCGGCTCCGCCTACGGCTCCGGCTACGGCTACTCCGGTGCCGACAACTCTGCTGTCAGCATTGAGTCTGCTGCCATTGCTGCCCCTGCCGCCCTTCCCTCCGCCCACGTCGTGGCCGAGCGTCACCACACCGACATCGTGAGGACCATCGCCAACCCCGTGGCCCAGCCCTACACCGTCACCGTCGAGAGGAAGATCCCCGTTGCCACTCCCTACGCCGTGCCCTACAAGGTGGACAAGCCCTACCCCGTCGCCCAGCCCTACGCTGTCCCCTACAAGGTTGACAAGCCCTACCACGTCCCCGTCGACCGCCCCTACTCCGTCCCCGTCCCCCACTCCGTCCCCGTCGCCGTCCCTGAGGCCGTGCCCGTCGCCGTCCACACCCCTGTGCCCGTGCCCGTCGTCAACAAGGTGGCCGTCCCCGTCCCCGTCGCCGCCCCTGCTCCCGTGATCGTCCACTCCGCCCCCACCGTCGCCTACAGCGCTGGCAGCCTGGACACCTCCTTCGGCCACGGCATCGCCCACGGCTCTTTCGGTGGTGCCTCCCTGGGTGCCTCCTACGGCGGCCTCACCAGCTACAGCGGACTCGGCAGCTACGGCGGCCTCAGCACCTACGGCAGCGGCTTCGGCAGCTACGGTAGCTACGGCAGCTTCTAAATCAACCACTGGCATGAGTTTATTTCCCCAGACCTGTTCTTATCAACAGAACTGTAGGATCCGTCCACACTTACTAGCCACCTGAGATGCATTTTAAAAAATCATAAATAAAAATACCACCACCAAAATTATATGCTATTGTCTTTTCCTCTGTCCAACCAAACGTCACCTGATGGAAAGCACTGATACTGCGACATTTTTAATACATCGCATTTGCAGTTTGTCAAAAACAAATGCTATTCTGAAAAATAAACACACACAATTAGATACTACTCATGCCAAAGGTTTCCGAGCGGCAACATTATGGAAAGTGAGGGGCGGGATCCACCGAGGCCGAAATGAGGGGACCTTGTTAGAACAAAACGTAATCAGACCAGTTTTATAAAGACACTCTGATGTCCCCGCGTAGCCTTAGAGACTTCCTGGTGGTTGGTCACCTGCCGAAATTGAGCCTTATCATTCTATCAAAGCTATTTTAAGTTCTTCGCACGTTTATTGTTTTCCCGTCTCTGGCCAATCGACTATAACGGTCTCAGTAAAGAAAGCGGTTAAATACTGCAGTGACATGCGATGATTAAATAAAACAGCGTGAGGACACAAGATGAAGAATTTCGACTGTGTCCTAATTTTCCAAGCATCATTTTCTCAGCATCAGGGAGCGATAAGAAAAGACCAGTTTCTGTTCAATTCAATCCGTGAGGTCCTGTCGATCGGATCTAAACAGAAACGCAGAAACAGCGCCTTCAGAACTTGATCAAGTTTGTTTTAGTCAGGGGCGGTATACCGCCTAGGCACAAGTGTCATGGTTGTTAGGCCACCGGCAAATTAGGATTTTAAAAAATGTTCTCAAAATTGTTGCAGTTTATCTATTTTATTTCAATGAATTTGTACAATAGGTATCACAAAAATGAGTAGGAACTAGATCGGGCTGCCCTGGTGATCGTGAAGGTTGTACGGCAGCCCGTCGAGCTGAAGTGGGAGACTAGACTGCTGTAATTCTAGGACAGTGCTAGAATACAGAGGCTGAGGGAGGGTGGTAGCAGTTCTACAGCGAGTGGTGGTAACTTCCGCCGAACGATCCGGAGAGGCCGCTGCTGTAGGAGATGCTGGGGGCGGCGAAGCTGGCGTGGCCGTAGGAGATGGCAGGGGCAGCGATGGCGGGGGCGGCGTGAATAGCGACGGGGGCCGCGGCCTGGTAGACGACTGGGGCGGGGGCCTGGGCGACGACAGGCACGGGGTAGGGCTGGGGAACGGGCACGGGGTAGCGCCTCACCACGGGAACAGGCACGGGGGTGTGGACGGGCACGGGGACGCGCTCAGGCACGGCGACGGGGTAGGGCTGGGGCACCTGCACGGGGTAAGGACGGTCGACGGCCACCTGGTAGGGCCTGTCCACCTTGTAGGGCACGGGGTAGGGCTGGGGGACGGGGTAGGGCCTGTCCACGTTGTAGGGCACGGCGTAGGGCTGGGGCACAGGGATCTTCCTCTCCACGGTGACGGGGTAGGGCTGGGCCACGGGGTTGGCGATGGTCCTCACGATGTCGGTGTGGTGACGCTCGGCTACGACGTGTGGTGCGGGGAGGGCCGCGGGCGCAGCGACCGCCGCACCGGAGCTGTAGCTGGCGGCGTAGCCGGCACCGGCGCCGAGGCCGAGACCATAGCCTCCGCCGTAGCCGCCGCCGAAGCCGGCAGAGTAGCCGACAGCGGAGCTACCCCCGAAGCCCCCGTAGTAGCCGCCGCCGTAGCCGCCGGCGTAGCCGTGGGCCAGGCCGCGCTTGTCCAGCTTGTGCTCCTTGGCCGCAGCCACCACCGCCAGCATCACCACAGCGGACACGACCTGCACACGGAGAATGCCAACTAAGTGGTGATCTTTTCTGTGCAGGCTGGAGCGCCCGCTGCGCTGGTAACTTACAAAGGACTTCATGGCGGTGCAGGTGCTGCTGCGCTGCGTGTTGATCGAGTGATGCCCCTCCGCCGCCTCGTCGCAGCTTATATAGTTCGGTCCGGCCCCGCGCGCGCATCCCACAGCACTACACCGATGCCATCCCGAGTTTACCTTCTCTTTTTCGTCCGGATTTGTCAACGCGGTCCAGATAGCTGGTGTGTGTGCAACGCTGCTCCGGTCGCGGTTTTTCTACGGCGGGCGACGCGACGCGACGCGCCGCGCCGCTGCCGGCGGCGGCCGGACCTTGACTCCCTGCGGATGCCGTCGGCTGCGGCGGCGCCGGGGCCCCCACGCCCCTCGTGCGTCCCGTGGACCGAGCCATCGCTGGACTCTGCGCCACCATTGTAGATCACAATAGTGGACGCGTTGCAATGGCCAAAATCATTTTGTTCAAAAGTAATGGAGCATTTCAAATCAAATTTCTAAAAAAATTCTAGTTCTCATTCAAAGTTTTCGGTGCTATATTTATTTTTAAAGTTGTAAAATATATAAAACACGTATTTCTGAATGTGTTGTTCTATGTTTAATTCATAGTGTACTTTTGTACGTTTTTGGTGTTCGGACCTCCAATATATTATATGCCCCTGGTCAGCCTCTGCCCATCCTGGACCACAATCGACCACAATTATTGTACGTGGGTGTCGGGCCGGTTCCTGATGTTCTGGGTCGGCCCTGGGAGCAGGGGGGAGTGGGGCGGTGCCGGGGAACGGCGCAGCAGGCAGGTCTTACGGCCGCCCGGCGCACTTCACTGCGGGTGCTTCATTGGCATGCGCTCGTCGTCCTGAGAGGGGTTATAAACACCCCTCCGGGCCGCCCGCACCCCCCGACCCCTCCCGTTTCTTACGCCGATTCATCCTTGAGCCGTGAAACAACCCATTACGCTAGATCAGCGCTTTACTGCTCCACGGCCGCCGCCGCGCCGGCAGGCCGCCCCCCCCCCCCCCCCCCCCCGTGACGGCGCCGCGCCGGACACAGAGTGTCGTGCGGGTAAAGACGGTCTGCCCACATGTGGAGGACGTTGGAATAACGTTACGTGCCGGCCGAAAGCCGACGAGCCCGCAGGCCGCCCCTCCGAGTGGCCGGAGCTGGCGGAGCAGGGTGCTTGGGATGCGGCGGGGGGCTCGGGGAGGCCTGCGGTGAAGGAGTGCCGGGACACGCGGCCGGAATGGCTAACCCGTCCTCATCGATGGGACAAATGGCTGCGTCCAGGGGCTCGGCGGCCCCGCCCCGCCCCGCAGGACCGCAAGAACCCCCGGTGGGGACCTTGCTGGCAGGGCCCTGCAGGGGCTGCAGGACACGACGGCCACCTCCTCCCCCCGGCATCACAACAATTCCCCGGCCGGGGCCCAACAAGTCAAACAAAGTGCAGAACAGCAGTCCTATAGAAGGCGCGGGAAGTGCTGCTGCCGCCGCCGCTACCGCCGCGCCGCGCGCGCTCGGAAAACTTGTTGGAGTTGAGAGTCTCGGCGGCTGCGCGCTGCTCCGCTCCGCCAGCCCGGCTTTCGCCAGGCGGGGGGGACTTGTGGGGGCTGGGCGGGCTCGTCCCGTCCCACCCGCCGGAGGCGGCGCTGCCGGAGGCGGGGCTGCCGGAGGCGGCGTACCCGCACCGCCGCCGCGTCAGCTCCGGCCCCGGGTAATGCCGGGGAAATAAGTCGGCGATATGCAGAGTGCAAGGGAGGCTTCCCAGCGGCGTGCCGGCCGCCCTCCCCAAGGCCGCCGCCGCTGCTGGTGGACAACAAGGAGGAGGAGCCGCACGCCGTGTGACGACCGTCCTTGATATCCTTTCGGGGCCGGCGCGCGGGCCACGCAGGCGGAGCGGCCGGGAGAGTGGGGGGTCGGTAGCCGGCCGGCCGGTCCCACGCGAGAGCAGAGCGAGGCGGGGAGTTAAAGGTCGCTGCCGAGTATTAGGAAACGCGTCCAGCGGCGCTGCCCCCCGCGGGGGCCGCGGGGGCCGCGGGGGCCGCAGGGCCTCCGGCAGGGGCGGGGGGAGACCCTCAGAACGGCACTCCACACTCGAGCCCCCCCAGGCGGAGGAGTTAGTCCGCCGCGGTCCGCCGCCGGCTCCGCGTGCCCCCCCATGCCACGAGACCGCACGTGGCCGCCGCTCCGCCCGGAGGAGAGGTTAGGGGAGGTTAGAAAATCAAACTCGTTCCTTGACCCACCATCTGAACCCGGGCCCTCCGGGACACTGCGCCGTCCTTACTGTTGACCGTGACGGCGGGGATTTGTAAAATGCAAACACATTTTGAATAGTGCAAACTTGCGGCATGAATTGTTCGGATTCTATTAAACTGAATGTCTGCAATCTCTCTGTCTCTCTCTCTCTCTCTCTCTCTCTCCTTTATCTCTGTTTGCTTTATTTGTAGCCGAGTTTCGGCGCAGACAGGTTCGTGCGGGCAGCGACGGGGTGCGACGAGCGACAGTTGCCGATATCCATTCGGATGAATATTCGAGTGGCGGCGCCCGGACAATTCCCACCCGATTCACCGCCGACAAGCCACGCCGCCGCTGCCGCTGCTGCTGCTGCTGCTGTGTCCCTTATAAATAGACCCCACTATTCCGGAGCCGAGTGAAAATAAACCTGCGCAAGCTAACGCTAACGGCTAGCCCATTTCGGCAGCGTCGCGTCCACGCGCGGCCCGCGGCCTCCAGTTGACAGCAGTGAGACAACCGGTACCGCCACCATGACCCGTCCCATACACAGCCGAATGTGCAAATCCATTTGAATACGAATCGGAGCCGATTAGGGGCGGAGCAGGCGGAGGCAGACCAGGGTGGGCCGGCGGCCGGGCACGTGTCGAGCCAGCCGCCGGCGTACCCTTAAACGTCACGGCTATCAACTACTCATCCCGTCGCCAATTTAAGCGACAGAAAATAATAATAATAATATAAATGAAATTTGAAAGCCCTCCGGCCGGCTCTGCGTCAGCTCGGTCAGCCGGCCGGTCGACCGAAACGGTCGAGATGAAATCGAAAGTAGACCACCGCTGGCGGACAGGTAGCCGCGGCCGGCCGGGTCCGCCCCACCTACGGTCCGGCGGGGACCAGTTCGCGGTCCAGCAGCGGCCGAGGAGGCGGTCGGTCGTCGGGAGCAGGCGTCGTGCATAATTATCCCGTCCGCTATTTTATTTGTACGGGCGTTCGGCACCATCCCCTCCCCCTCCCCCTCTCTGAGAAGATCTGACGACCCGGCCGTTGTCATGCACACGTTGTAAAGACGACCGTAATATGGAGAAAAGTGTCTCGTCCAATCTCCCTGGATGGCCACAGCACAGCGCGATACAACAAGGATTGTGACGCACTGTTGCCTAACCCGAGCCCTGCGGCATCAACCCCCCCCCCCCTCCCTCCCCCTCCCTCCCCCTCTCCCCCCTCCCTCCCCCTCCACACTTTTGCGTTTTGCTTGTGTTTAGTTATTAAAGTCGCTCGCGCTAGTCCGCTCTCTTTCTATCCCTCGCTCTCTGCTGCCTGTCGCTCTCCCTCCCTTCTCTCTCCCCCACCCGCTGTGGCCGCTGCCGCCGGCGCCGCTCCTGGTATTGTTGACCGCCTCCCTCTGCTTATGAGAAATTCGCGGGCGCGTGTGGCGGTGACGCGCGCGCGACCCCCTCCCCCCTCCACTCGCTGTGCGGCGGGCGAGCGGCTCCGCACTAACAAAGGCAGCGTCACATATAAATTAAAATAAAAACCTTGATTTCTTGACTTTTCTTCAATTTGATATTGAATTTTTTTGCCGATTTTTTAAAAATACCTTTTTTTTTGCTTTATCTCGATTTTTTGTTATTTTTATTTTTTGTGATTTTTTTAAACGGTTGTAAATGATTTTTTTTACAAGAGTTAAGGACTCCTCGGAGGCGGGTCTGTCAGAGCCCGTCCCCTTTGTGAGTCTCTCCGGCGTGCATGTTGTCGTCGCCAAGCCGCCGCCGGCACGGGCGGCCTTTAGCGCGGTATGAGGGATAAAGCAGCCACCGCGGCGTGTGGCTGCTGCCGGCGGCTGCTGTGGCGGAGGATTCACGTTGTAATCCGCGCCGTGCCACACGCGCACGAACCCTCACCAATAGTCCATGCCCCCAAAAAGAACCTCTCCCTCCCTCCCTCTCTCTCTCTCTCTCGTCCTCTTCCTCTTTTCATTTACTCTGTGTGCGTGTGAGTGAGTGAGAGAGAGAGGTATTTATCCTGGTCGTGATCAGGATAAGTACCTTTCTCTGTGACCCCCAAAAAAATAAAATAGGAGAAAAGAGGGACGGATTTCTAGCCAGCAAAGCCGTCGCTTTTTGCCGCTGCCGGGCACATAATAGGGAGGGGGGGACGAAATGGCGTCGAATTCGAGAGCAGCGCGGTGCAGGGAGGCAGAGCTGGGCAGGGCCTGCATGCCCGGCATTCCCTGCCGCGGCCCCCGGCACTTTACTGCCGCAGTGCTGCGTGTGTGCAGGTTGGCAACCCTGCCGTCGGCGGCGCGGCATGGGCTGCCCACCTCGCAGGCTGAGCGGCTGCGCCGCGCCACAGGTGGCCGCCGTCCCGGCCGTGCCGCCGTGGCGCGGAGGGGGTGGTCAAGGACGGGCCCGCAGGTAGAAAACAAGCGTTTATTCACAAAGCGGCTTATCACAGCGACGCGGCGCCCGACAGCGCCGCGGGTCTCTTCACTCGGTCTTCATCGTCCTCGTCTCCATCGGCCTCCCCCGTCGGCGAGGGCTGCGCCGCAGGCGGCAGGGCCGCCGGGGGACATCCTGGCGGCGGTAAAGCTGCCCCGGCGTCCTCCGCGGCAGCAGCGGGGGGCCGCGCCGTGAGGGTCTTGCGGCTGCTGCGGCGGTGCGGGGCGTGTTCTCGGCACGGGAGCAGTGTGCCCGCGACCGGGGGAGTCCGCTGCCTCCACGCGCAGGCCGTAGAGGGCCCTCACCAGGAGTGGTGGCCGCCGAGGGCGGGGCCGGCGCTCACGGTGCTGAGTCCGTGGCTGAGCCCGCCGACACTGACGCCGCCGATGCCGCCGGTCAGGACGCCGGCAAGGACGGGGCCTGTGGGAGGAGTGTGTGTTATAGAGAGACAAGGAGAGCGAGAGAGAAAGGGAGGACCGCGGCAAGGGGAGGGGGCAGATGTAGAGAGGGACAGACAGACAGACGCACAGAGTCAAATGATGTGGACACAGTGTCCGCGATGCCGACCGCACTCACCGTGCTGCAGGACGGGCACGGCGACGGGCTTGGGGACGGCGACGGCCACCTGCCTGATGACGGGCACGGGCACGGGCTGCGGGACCGGGTACGGGACGGGGTGCGGGACCGCGTAGGGCGCGGCCACGGGGTGCGGGACGGGGTAGGGCCGGTCCACGGGCACCGCGTACGGCCGGTCCACCGGCACGGGCTGCGGCTGCGGCACGGCGACGGCGTACGGCCGGTCGACGGGCACCGGGACGGGCTGCGGCACGGCCACCGGGATGTTCCTGGTGACGGGCACGGGGATGGGCTGCGCCACCGGCACGCCTAGCTGTCTGTTGACGGTGACGTGCTCCCGGATGACGTGGGCCGGGCCGATGACCGCGCCGAGTCCTGGACCGACGCCGAGGGCGCCGAGGGACAGGCTGGACAGGCCGGAAGCGGGCACCGCGATGGCGCCGGCGCCGAGGCCCAGCCCCGACACCGAGATGGCGCCGCCGCCGAGGCCCTGGCCAAGGCCGTAGCCCGCCGGAGCGAGGAGACCGTGGCCGAGGCCGTAGCCCGAGGGGATGAGGGCGCCGCCGCCGAGGCCGACGCCGACCGCGGTGCTGGCGACGTCGGCACCCCCGACCACCGCGCCCCGCTTCACGTGCCGGGCCTCGACGGCCACCAGCAGGCAGGCGAGCAGCAGGGCCTGCAGCAGAGAGGGCGGGTCACACAACACGGATTTCGGACAGGGAGTTCCAGAACGGATGTTACCGGCATTCAGGCGGCACGAGGAACGGTAGGTGCATGCGCTGCCATGGTACCTCACACAGCAGAAATTTTAATTAGAAACTAATGTTCGGGCAATTTTTTTCTTTAACTCCGGAAACATTCTGGTGTTGCACGCGGCACTCTCGCCCGGAGGCGGTCGGCACTCCCTCCCCGCGTCGAGACGGAAGAGCCGCCTGCGGGGCAGCCGTCGAGTTTACCCAAGGAACCGGAAAGCTATATACTAGTTGGAGTAGCAAAACATCAATAGCGGATCGGCTCACTGTCACAGGCCTCCTCGAGTTGTCTCCCGCGGCGACGGTCCTTCCTCCTGCCCCGCCCCCCTGCCACGCCCTGCCCCGCCCTCCTGCCCCGCCACGCCCGGTACGGCACGGCCTGCCCTGCCCTCGTGTGTCGACAGCCCGAGCCTGCTCCATTGAAACTGCCTCGTGCGGATGGAGGGCAAGTAGTTGAGCGAGCTGGCTGCGCCGTGCCGAGCTGTCGTGTCGCTGGGGAGGGGAGCGGACACGGACAGAAGTGACATTCCGCCCCGAATTAGAAGGACGGTTTCGATTATATTTTTGGGGTAAACGGTAGGCGTTCGACAAACACGCACAGGAATACACGCTGATGGTATGAGTGGTGCCTCCGTGGTCCTTCAAATAATTTTTTTTGTAAAGGGTATAATACGCTTTGATCAAAGTGGAGTAGAAGCGGCTGACCTGCCATGCCCCCGTCGGCCTGCCTCAGATTACACAACGTGACGAAAGCAATAGCGCAAAGCGGTCCCGGCGCGTCATGCCCCCACGGGCCCCGGGCGGCGCGGGGGTCGGCGTCGGCACCGGCCGGGGGCAGCGACCGGCCAGGGGTAGCGCGGCGGGGGTGGGGGGGGGGGGGTTATAGATTCACCAGCGGAAGGGTACGCGGCGTAGAGAAGGGTCCGGTCGGCCGTCAGAACCAGCATCAGCAAAACAAGCGAACAGCAACGGCGGCGGCGGCGGCGGCGGCGGCGGCTCGTAAAACAACTAAGTGCCGGAGCGGAGGGGGCGCGCGAATAGAAAGGGGTGCATAATAAAAACAGGCGCGGGCAGCGAGGGTGCAGCCGGGCCGGGGTGTAAATATATTCATCCGATAACCGTGGAAAGTCGGCGGCCGTTTTCCAGCGGGTGGTTGCCGCCGGCTGGAGCCGGCTGGAGCTGGCTGGAGCGGCGTGCGCGGCGCAGCGTGATGCGGTGTGTGCTTTGCTCCAACTCTGCGCCCGCGATACGCCGAGTAGCGGGGGGCTCGCGGTGCGGCGGCGGCGGCCAGGTCGCGGCGGGCGCTCCTGGAAACTCCAGCACACGCGACTCCAGGCGGCCTCCAGCCAAGCGCCACCCCGCAGAGCCGCACACACACACACACTGGCAACTCCCCGCCACTTCCAGCAGGCCGGACGAAACAAATTTTAGCCGCTCGGGAATTCAATTTCGCGCCGCACAATCACATTATATTCAGCCCCGGAGCCCCGAGTCCGCCGGCTGGCCGCGGCGCCCGGGCCGGGCCGGGTGTAAGGCCTTGACGCCCAAGTGGCAGCGTGTCTCCTCTCCTCCCGTTTTTTTTGTAGGCAGCCGTAAAGGCGGCGGGCCGGCCGGAGCCTGTGGCCGCCTGTGGCCGCCTGTGGCCAGCAGCACCAGGCCCGGCCGCACGGGGTGAGGAGCCGGTGGGCCGCACCGCAGGCACCGCAGGCACCGCAGGGACCAGCCGCCCGGCCCGCAGTCTCACCGGCGCTCCTGTCTCGTTTCATTTCTGGCGCCCTCTGTGGTCTTGCTGCGGGGCCCCGCGGGGTCCCGCTGCAGCAGCCGCCGCCGGGAGCCGCCGGGGACGGCCGGCAGAGGGCGCCGTCAGGGCTGTCAGGGGCGCCTAGCCCCCCGATGAGCTGCGTGCCGGGCGGCCGAGTGAGCAGGCAGAAGGAAAAATTTGTTGTGAAGATGGATTTGGAAGATTCGCCGAAAACGATAAAAAAAAATTCAGTTATTTTAAAAGAAAGTCCGCGGCCCTGCGGCGGGCGGCGCCGCCGGCGCCCAGTGGCTGCCACGCGTGTCGCGCTCTGGGCGCCCCTATTTGTGAGTCCGTCTGTGTCCCTGTGATGAATTCCGAAATGCCCCCCGGCCCGCGCGCGCCCCCGCGCGACCCCGTAGTGCAGGCAGATCAAAGCCTCGCTGGCCCTCTTTCCTTCCCGCCCTGCCCCAAGTCACATCACTTCTCTCCTTTTCCTTTCTCCCTTTCTCTTTCCTACCCGCCGTACCCCAAGACACATCGCTTCTCTCCTTTTCCTTTCTCTCTTCCTCTTTGTGCTCTCCGCCTCCGCCGCTGCTGGGCTGCCGCTGCTCGTCTCCGCGTCGCCCCCAAAGATTCTTTTTCACTTTTCTTTCTGTTCGCGAACTCCTCCTCCCGATATTTTCCTTCTTCTGGTCGCTTCTGCTGTTGTTGCGGGTCCACCTTCTTCGTGATTTGGCGTGAAGCCCCTCCTATTCTGTCCAATGTCGCGAATCCACAAAAAGACACATACACACACATACACCCGCACCACACACTCACACACACACACACACACACACACACTGGCGGTGACCCAGTTCTGACTCGTGATTTACGAGGACAGCCTCTATCTCCTCAACGGGCAGATGCGTCTTCGAACAACTAGTCCAATTCCCAGACAAATTATGCACATTTCCTGAAGCTGGTCAACTGGAATGGGGGGGAGGCTGAACAACGCGGAACCTCTGACTCGCTCCAGCCCTCATGAATTCACGATCCACCCCGCTCCTAGAAGTGAAGTGAAGTGAGTACTCACGACGATTATCCTCATGGCTCCGGGGTGTGCGTGTGACTCAGGGGAGTCCGGTGCGTCGACACTTATATAGACATTGCGCTCGGCCCCGTCGGCCGCCGCCCCGCCCCGCCACGACCCACCAGCTAACGTTACATGAGCGCACACGCCTCCAACCCCCACCGGCGCCATCACGATTGCAGCCACCAAACGAATCGGCGCGAAGAAAAAGGAAGCAGCGAGATTCCTTTGTGACCTGCGGTCCTTCGCTGCCTTGCCTCTGGGTCTCATGGCGTTGCCCCTGAATAGCAATTCCGTTCATATGTTCTCGACATTGATGATTTTCTACGCTGAAAAACGTGTGTAAGGAAATGACGTAGGTTTTTCCATTTTTTGAAAACGAAATCTAAATAGAAGAAAAGAAAACAAAATAAAACTGAAAAAAAATCAAAGTAAATGATCGCGAAAACGATTCCTTACATCATTCATTACGCGTTCAGATGCATGAAACATTTTCATGTTCGGGACAAAAGTCCTTTCTCTATTTTAATAACAGGACTTTTTCATTAAACCGGCATCGCTGGCCCCCTCTCCCGCCCCCGCCGAGATGTCTGTTGGGCTGCCTACCCCCCACGGCGGCGAGACGTCGGCGAGTCCTCGCGGGTCACCTGGATGTCGTCTCCGTCCCCGTCCTCTGTCTCTGTCTCTCTCTGGCTAACGCGGACCGACATGATACAGTGCAGGCTGCGCGCTCTCTCTATTTCTCTGTCGCGCGCGGCCATCCCGCAACACCGCGTGTTTTGTAGAGAAACAGAAATATCAAATAAGGATTTTTTTTTAAAAGAAGAAGTATGTCTGATACGGGTGGAGGGGAATCTCGGGGCGACGGGGCCACTGAGAAGCACTCCTGTCTGCTCTCGCTGCGCTGCACCCTGAGCTGGGGAGGGCACCACAGACGGCGCACCGTGGAAAAAAATTACAGGAACCATTTAAAAAAATAGTATACTTTATTCGGCATAACTAACACCTAAATAGCCATCACGACATACACTGGTCAAATCGATTGGAATCCTCGAGGGTCGGCTGTCAGGTCCTGTGTCCCTGCGTCACCTGTGTGAGTATGTAACGCGACGGGACTCGGACCCCCCTCGAAGGCCTCCGAGCAAGCCGTGGCCGACTGGCACGGATGATTAGCCAGCGCACAGACTCGCTCCGCCTCGCTGTATGGAGCTCCACTCAAGTCAACAGCCTCTCCGAATTCGTGACCGGCATTGAATTGATGACACCTCTTTTCTCTCCGTTGCTCCCCCCCCCTCTCTCTCACTTCTCTCTCTCTCCCTCACTGTCTCTCTCTCTCTCTCTCTCTCGACCCGTTCGCGCACTGCGCTCGGTTGCACGGGCTGACTCAATAAGGGAAGTAGTTCTGGGAGTTGCGAGTCCCGCCCCGTCTCGTCCCGCCCTGCTCTTGTGCCCGGCCCGGTCCCTGCCCCCCGGGCCGCCACCCCCGGGCCGCCGCCCACGGCCCCACACAGTCCTCCCCCGATGCCTCTCGCGAACTTGCCGTCCCCCCTCAGCTGCGGTTCGGTCCGGCACCGCGGTGCGAGAGTGTTCATGGACCCGGAAGGCACTGCTCTGCCTACCCGGACGATTTTATACGGCATCGGCAGTCAGTCGCCCTGTCTGCCTAAAACAAATACCCCCCGACGCCCCCCCCCCCCCCCCCCCCCCGCACTGGCGGCCCCATCGTGCATTATCCAACGACGCGGCGTCCGGTTCGGCTCACGTCTCTTTCGCGTCCAGGAAACTGGACGACGCGGCCGTGCGCAGCCAGTGCCCATGTGTGCGTGCGGCTCTCCTACCTGCGCAACGGGTCGGGGGAGTGGCCGCCTCAAAGCGCGCACAGGATCTTCGCAAGAGCACACGGCCGCGCTGCGACACGGTGCATCACTTTGACAAGTTAACCCTCTCCCACAGACTTCCCCCGAGAGAGAGAGAGAGAGAGAGAAAATAAAGAGGAAGTCATAGATAGAATATTTATGCGCGGGCGACGGTGGCCAGGTGGTGGGAGGCTGCCCGAGTAATCCCACTTGGGAAACGAATTCTGTCGCAGCGGCGGCCACCGCAGGCACGGCAGCGGAGCGCCCGCGGACGTCGGGATAGGCCGGCCCGCACGACACGCGTGCCCGCAGCGGCAGAGGATTGCCTACCCGGCAGGCGCCATGGGCGGCGGCAGAGCGGGCCGAAGCGCCGCCGGGGGGATCTGCGACATTATCCCGGACTTATCCTCCCATACTCCACCGAAAAGCCGGCAATATTTCCCCGCCGGCCGGCGCTGCGACCCTTGACTTTTAACTTGTCCCTTCGCTGACGATTCAAGGTCAAGCCCTGCTCCCTGCAGGCGTCAGCCTTTGGCACCGGCCTCGGCACCGGCCGCGTCTGTCGCCGCTCGTGTCGAGTGTCCCTCCAGGCACATCGTCGCAGGAGACCCCCCCACCCCCATCCCCTCTCGTACTTGGAGGGCCCCACTCTCTCTCTCCTGCCACCGGACATATTTCTCCTTGCTGTTTCATTTTCGGCTTGTGCCGCGCTAAATATTTATTTTTTACCAGCTCACGTTAAAAAAAATTGCCTCGTCAGGAAATGTGAATTTCGGTCAAGGACTTTTTCCCACAAAAAAAATCGTGTTTGCGGTTTTGAAACACAACAGATATCTTTGATCCAAATGGCTTCACTTTTTATTTGCGTGACGGTAGATTTAAGTCGTGTCACATTAAAGTTATTGACCGGGACAACAGTTGAATTTTTTTTTGAGCGGTGTGCAGCCGGCGCCTCCTCCTGTCTGATTGCTCAGAGTGTCGCAAGTTTATGTCGCCTCTAATCAGTAGCGGCTGCGGCCCTCGCGGGCCCCGCCGGCCCACTCTGCTGCCGCCGCGAAATGGCCGGCCGAAGAAGTGACAGTGCGTGCGGGGCGCGCGACGTGTCCGCGGGGACCCCGACGGCTGCTGCCAGCTGCCTCCACCCCTCCGTGCTTAACGCCGTCGTAACTTACAAACAAGGGCCAATGAAGGACCGGCCGCCCTAGTATGGTCACCACCCCGCCGCCGCCGCCGCGGCGGAAGGGCCTTCTCGTCCTGCGAGACGCCGCCGCCGGCCGTATAGGGCCTCGAGGCCGCCCTCAGCCCTGCCCGGAGCCCTGCCCGGGTCCAGCTTAGTGGCGGCGGCGCCAGGCAGAGCAGCAGCGCCGCCCAAGTCTCCCCGGAATGAGACAATAAATAACTCGGGAGGATATCTGGGCCGAAGGTGCGGCCGTAGGCTCACAAGGGTGCCGCCGGCGGCGGCGCCCTTTTTGATTCATGAAGGGTGTCATCTCGCAGTCCGCTCCGCGGCCCTTCACCTTCGGCGCCCTTGAGTCGGCCATCGCGGACAGCCCCGAAGGGACCGCGCGCGAACACGGCGCGCGGGGACCCCCGGCGGGCACACCCGGACCGGGAGCGGGATTTTCGAATTGCAAAGCGCGCGCGCGCGTGGGGATCCGTCTGAGCATCGCAGAGGGGGTGCGAGAGAGAGAGAGAGAGAGAGAGAGAGAGAGAGAGAGACAGAGAGACAGACAGACAGACAGACAGACAGACATAGTGGTAGGGGGCGGAGGCGGCCGGATGGCGCGAGAAAAAGAGAGCGGCAAAGGGGGGATTGGGCGCGACTCCTGCAGTAAATGTTGATGGTGCGCGAGGAAAAGAATGAATATGGGCGATCAAGCCGACGTCCATGGGCAATCCCTGGCGGTCTCATTTTCTGGGGGTGTTCTTCCCTTCTCCGTCCCCCTCCCGCATCGGCCGCATACCGTCGCCCTCTCCGTCTCGCTCGCACACCACCTGCCGGAGCCGCCCGGAGGCGCCCGGAGGCGCGGCAACCCATCGTGCCGCCGAGGCCTGTGGGCGGCCGCCCGGCCCGGCAGCTCCGGCGGCCGCCGCCGCCGCCACGGCTGCTGACGCAGACGCTCTCGCCGGACTTGCAAATCGTGAAATTATGAAGATTGGCATCGGCCGCCGCGGGTATTAGCCGTACGAACACAACCACACACACACACACACACACCTCTGGCAGGGCTGCCCCGCGGCGCGGCGGCCTGGCGACAGATGCACTCTCTGTCTTGACGCTTGTGCACCACCCGCTGCCCGCCCACGGCTCCTTCTGCGAATGCGGCGTGCGCACTTATGTCGCGTGGACCTCCCCGCGGGGTACCGGGAACCTCTAAACGGCCCCGCATTAAGCCCTATTACCACGCCCCACGCCGTCCCCGGCCGGGCCGGCAGAACCGCCGAACAACAGGCCGCGCGCGCGCGCCGCAGTGACGGCTTGCTTCGGAAGTATACTATCTCGCCACTTTCCTCTGAACTGTTGGCCACGGAGGACCAAGTTGAGCGTAGAGATTGTGCAATAACAGCTTCTGTTCAGAATTTTTTTTTTGTTTTTTTTTTTTCAAAAAGAAAATCTTACCCGTACGATCTGATCTAAACATACAACTGTTCATCCAAAACAAACAAGCCTGCCGCACTGTACATACACAATATATCGATCAGTTTGTTTTGAAATTAGAGGCTGTGATGGTGTTTGCTGTTTGTTGTGGTAATGAAGCCCACACTGAATATGCGGTGCCTCACGAATGCTTTCTCCCGCGTTACGGTCGGACGCACGAACATAAGCTGCCGCCGACAGGCCACTTGTACTGCTATATGTCTGTCCACCGCGTCTTGTTGCCTGGCAAGCAGAGCAATAGAGAGAAGTAATGAGGCTACTTCATGCCCAGAAAAAAAAAAGTTGTACGCGAGAGACATTTCATTTAACAAGAAGTATCTGGCCAATTCATGTCGTCTGCATATTTTTTTTTCTTGTCGGCGGGATGGTGACATAACTTGTTAGATTAGCGGGATGATAATCCTAATGCGAGATGTGCGGCAGGATTTTTTTTTGGTGTGTGTGTGTGTGTGTGTGTGTGTGTGCAGGGACGAGTGCTCGGGGCTCGATAAGTGGCGGTGGGCGGCTGCCGCGCCCGCGCCGCGCCGCGCCGCGCCCGCGCCGCGCCGTAAGCGGCGGCCGGCGGCGCCACGCACCTGCCGGGCGGTGCGCCACGCCCATCTTACCTGTCCTAATATTGTCTCCGGTAATTTGATGACACATTATGCCGATGCCTTGTTATGGTCCTGACGGACGTGCGACGTCGCACTTGTGCGAGGCGAAGCCGAGAGAGGTGTCAGGCTCACCCCGCCACCTCCCGCGTTGACGATAAGTGGCGGCAGATGTGCGGCTTGATTTTTTTTTGGTGTGTGTGTGTGTGTGTGTGTGTGTGTGTGCAGGGACGAGTGCTCGGGGCTCGATAAGTGGCGGTGGGCGGCTTGGCGGCGGCCGGCGGCGCCACGCACCTGCCGGGCGGTGCGCCACGCCCATCTTACCTGTCCTAATATTGTCTCCGGTAATTTGATGACACATTATGCCGATGCCTTGTTATGGTCCTGACGCCCCCAGACGTGCGACGTCGCACGACGCGACGCCATGCGAGGCGAAGCCGAGAGAGGTGTCAGGCTCACCCCGCCACCTCCCGGTGAGTGACGTTGACGACAAGCATGGCAGCTCTGCGTGTAGAGTGGCTGGCAGGATATAACTATCTAAATTTTGTCTATAGGAGTATTGACTTTCTAGGTGGCTTGTTTTGATCCACTACGATTGAAAAACCGCCCTTACAATATGCAGGGATGTGTCCTTCAGTTTCCCGAGCTGGGTGTCACGAGAACTTTTCAAAAGCATTATACCGTGGGCGCACATCCCGTAGGGACACGCCCGTGGGATACATTCCACAGAGGCTCATCTGATTAGGAAAAAAATAACACGAATGGATGAGATCAGATGGCCACGACGACCCATGGAGCACCTGGGCGTGTTACTTCCGTCCTCAGTCTTGGCTGACTGGAAACGCCAATTATATCCCGGCTCTCCGCTGCTTGTTTACGTTTCGTCACGAGCGAGGTCGCAGCGGCGCGTGGCACCGTTCCATTTTCAGAGGGAGGCGCCGGGTGAAATGAAGGTAATTAGGATGAGAGTCGGCCGACGCGCAGCTCCACCGACGAACCAGCCTATTCCCGTCGAGTAAATAACGAAAATCGCACCTACAAAATCGCGCTCCGCACCCCAGAGGGCGCCGTCCATTACGCATAAACTGCATTTCCAGCGGTTGCGTGACCGCTCCTCCCCGCTTATCTCCTACAGCAGCGCTTCTCTCGATGGTTATCTCGCCGCCGACACACGTGAACGATAGCGGCTTCGATAACAGCTGACTGACGAGATCTTGACCACTGATGTGCACGCTCTGATCCACTCGAGCCGCATTGCTCGGCGCGGTATCGCGGTGGTGCGAATATGACGGCGGCACCAAGCAGCGGGGGGGCTGGTTTTATGAGCGGCGCGTTATATATGCCAGGGGTCGATGACCCCGCCCGGCCCCAAGGGAGAGAGAGAGAGGGGGGGGGGGAGAGAGAGAGAGAGAGAGAGAGAGAGAGAGAGAGAGAGAGAGTGAGGCGAGGGGTGCAACACCCTTGATGTACGTCCTCCGCGACGTCCCGGGAGGACTATGCGACCGCCGAGTTTCGCCACACGCCGCCTGGCCGGCCCCGCCTCCTGCTGGCTCCCCACCGGTTCCCGCACCCCATAGGCCATGTCTAATCAGACAGCCCTAATAACATGGGCGTCCTTGGGTCTCTCTCTCTCTCTCTCTCTCTCTCTCTCTCTCTCTCTCTCTCTCTCTCTCTCTCTCTCTCTCTCTGTCACACACACACGCACGGCCAGGGCCTACAACACTGGTCAGTAGTACACAAAAGCCGCTCCCATACCGGCCATGGACTGCCCTGGGCTTCCATGGGTGCGGGGGCGGGCGGCGGCGCTGCTGTGCGGTCAGCGGACGAGGTGCGGGGAAGGGGACAAAACGGCCGTAATCAAAAGGCGGTCGGGGGCTGCCACAACCCCACTTTTGCGAGTTCGTGCTACAGGGTTTTTGTGCACATTGTGTGAAAAGAAAGGGAGAGGAGGAAGGGGTGGGGGCAGTGATTGAGAGGGGGAGAGAGGCCTAAGTTTGAAGAAAGCAAATTAGCGGGGCGAGGAACACTTTAATGTGTGTCAAAACTAGGGTTTCTAGTTCTAGTTTCTAGTTTCAGGGAAATTTTCGGAAAACATTCATGTAATTTTAGAAAACTCACCAAATTTCCCGAAATCTTTGGGATTAGTGACCCTAGTCGAAACAAATTAATTTTCTTCGACGACCCTTTTTTTTTGTGTCTTTTCCTGTCGTCTTTTGTAAACTCTTTCGTTCACAAAATAAACTTTTTTTTCTTCTGTAATACCTCATAAACTCGTCAAAATTTTTGGTGTTGTTTTCGAGCGGCGCCTCTCCTGGCCTTGAGAGCACACGCATCGGTTCCTCCTCCTTCCCCACGCCACCCGCGGGTGCCCCGGCCAGGCCCTGGCCGCGCTCAGCTCCTCCCGGGATTACAAGCCCGTCAGGCACAGTCAGCCGTCGTGCCGGGGTCCCGTCCACTCCAAGCGGCTAAGCCGCCCTCCACCGCGCCGCCGCCGCCGCCGCCGCCGCCTTTTGCCGCCGCCGCCGTGCCGCCGCCGCCGTGCCGCCGCCGCCGTGCCGCCGCCGCCGTGCCGCCGCCGCCGTGCCGCCGCCGCCGCCGCATCCCGGGCCGCAGGCACCGCCGCAGGCACCGCAGGACGCCCGCATGCGGATCAAATTTCGACCGCCGCCGTCGCTCTCTGGGAAACGCGTCACGCACGTCTCTGAGACTCCGACTCGCATCACGAATTGTCACCGCATCGCGTTGCGTTGCTGAAGAATTTCTCGTTCTCGCCCTCCCCTCCCCCCGAGGGGGGGCCCTTTTGTGCCCTCCGTACGGAGCACGCTATCGGACGGTCATCAGGGCAGCGGCTCTGAGGCCGGTGCAATCGTGAGGCGGCCGGCCTCTTCTGTGGCCCTCGGCGTCGCCTCGCCCCCGGGCGGTATTCGAACCCGGGACGTAGAGGGCGTCGGCGCGGACCTCCGCGGACGGCCAAGGCCGACGACGGCGTGCTCCAGGGCCGCCGCGTCTCCCTCGGGTCTGCATCACCGCGGCGGCGGCGAGGTCCTAGGCCGCTGGGCATAGCGTCGCCGTCGCGTAGAGCCGAACTGAGGCGACGCCGCCCTGCCTCCCGGGCCGAGCCCAGCTTGTGCCCGGCGAGGCCCCGCGGCGCAGCGCACAGCTCAGGCCCAGCCGGCGCGGCCCGGGGCCCGGCCGCGGCTGCCGCGGCCCACGGCCCCGCTGGGGGGGCCAGTCGCTCGCAGCGCGGCGCGGTGGACGGAACGGCGGATCCTGCGCGCTGTACGGCCTCTCGCCCCCGCTCCATACCGGCTTCCCGCGCATTCGTCCTTCTTATCGTGTCGCACCTCTCTCTGTCTCTCTCCCTCTCTCGTCGCTGTAATAACCCCTGCGTCGGCCCCCGTGCGCGCGCCAGAGGGTGGCCGAGCACCACCACCATGGACTCGGTCGGCGTGGAGGCCCCCGGCGTGGCCCCGCCGCCTCCAGACGCTGCGCCAGCTGCGGTCCGCCTGAACGGTGCCAGTGTGTGATAAGGACGAGTGCGGCGCGTGTGCCCGGCCCCGCCCGCCCCGCCGGCCCCGCCGGCCCCCACGAGGACCCCGTCAACAAGGCCCCCGGCATGTGCCCCGCGTGCGCCGCCGTCGGCGCCGGACACGACCGTCGGCATCGCTGTCTCGGCTAGGTGACGGTCGGCGACGTCTCGCCCTGAGGATACCCTCCGCCGGCTCCTGCTCCTGCCCCTGCACCCCGTGTCCGTCAAGATGGTGAGTGCCGACGCCAATCACTGAGCCGCCACTTAAAAGGGGCGCAGCCCCCCAACACGCCGGCGGCGACGGCGACGGAGTCCGAGTCTTATATCCGGGTCTCGTCCGGGAATAACACGCCGCCCGCCGGGCTTTATTAGTAGCCGTGTCAGACGCCCCCGACCCGACCGTGCTGGTACACCACCAGGCCCAGGACAATACCAGCACAGGAAACCACTCCGTTTCCTTAAATCAGTCAACCTTGCGAATTCTCACTGCGAATGCAAGTGTGGACCAGTCACACACTATTGTGCGTGGACCTGCCAAAAGTGCACACACGCTTCCTTTGTGTGAACCGTTCCCCTGGTGAGGGCCGAAGTGGTCCACCGCGCTCCCTTGTGTGGACAAAAGTGGCGTACGCCCCCAAAGCGTGAACCAAAGTGGTCCACGCCCCAGCGAGCGCGCGTGTGTGTGTGAGTGGACTTGCAGTGTTACCGAGCGATGAGGAAAAATCAGCATGGCCAACAACAGGCTGTTAAGGGCCGGGGGGGGGGGGGGGGGGGGGTAGAGCGTTAATGATGGTTCTAAATATCGTTCTTTATCCCAACTTCATTTATCTAATTTTCGGTGTGGGTGTGGTATGCGGATGAGTCCACGGTGCCACTTACGTGGGCTGGGCGGTGCCCGCGGTGCCTTGCGGTGCCTAGGCGGGGCCCCGCCCGGGTCAAGCGCTTGCACTATAGATAAGCTGGTGACGGGGCGCGATGAAGGCGCGCCGGCACACACACACACACGTACCCATTTATTTCCTTCCTCGCTCCTCTGTCCGGGACCCCTCGAAGCCCCCCCTCGAAGCCCCCCTCGAAGCCCCCCCGCGAAGCCCCCCCCGCGAAGCGCCCGCGATACGTCTGCCATGACGACCGTGTCACACGTCCCCCCCTCCCCCCCTTCCTATGCTGTCGGTGTACTGGAAGTTGCGTTCAGCGCCAAGTTCCGTCCAGGCGATTGCGTCATTGCGATATCAGAGCAGCCCTCCCCGGTGGCGGTGTTGGTGCCTCCGGCCGGAATTCCCCGCGCGGCGCATCCTGATTGGCTGTCGCTGACGTCCAATGAACACGCGTCGTCGGCCCCGCTTACGAGCGCGCGCGCCAGAAAAACAAAGCGATGAAGAGGAGTGGGTGGGGGTGGGGAAGTGCAGGGTAATAATAAAAGGAAAAGGTAGGCCCAGCAGAGCACGCACCACTGAACCGTGTGTTGTGCGACAATCCGTTTAGCGTGCAACACACACACACACACACAGACACACACACACACACACAGACAGACACACAGACACACACGGTGTGGAGTGCCGGGTGGACGGGTATATCCAGGGTACGATAGTGCAAATGTTGTGCGAGAGGGGCCGCGCGTTTTAAACCAGAAAACCCGCGTGAATTTATTCCTCCTATATATATTTATTTAAAAGAACGTAAAGCTCACGTTACCGTTTTATTTCTATCCCAAAGAACCGAAAGAAAAAAAAAAGGTGTGCGAATAAACGCTCCACGGTCAATAAAGTTTGGTACGGCCCCGATTGAGTGGCTGCGTATCTTTCCGAAAACCCATCTCTTTCGTCAACACAAACACACGCACACAAACAGGCGCACACACACACACACAGACTCTCGAACCTGAGCACACAAAACACGGAGGACGCCCTGCCCAGGGCGTGTCCCTCTCAAAGGGAATGCCAACCGGGCGCCCCTAACGAAGTGTCTGCACATAGGGACTGTTCTGCGCGCCAGAGGCCGGCGGCCGGCGGCGGCAGCGGCGGCGGTGTGCGACCAGCCCGGCCAGCAGCGCGGAGCGGAAAACATTTTTGTTTGAGGAACGCCGCGCGAAAGGCGCAACGAATATCAACAATTTCATTGTGCGAGAGAGGAAACCCTTCTGAAAGGAGCGGCGGCGGCGGCGGCGGCGGGACATCACGTCTTTCCTCCCCGCGACTGGAAACGCAATTTTGAATCCTTTTCCGCCCTGCTCCTTATATTTCTGCGAGGAGCTGTGCACCGCTGCCTCTCTAAAGCCCGTTCCCGCCGGGGGGACGTTCTGTTTGTCCTTTCGCGGCGGTCACCCCGCCGCCGCCGCCGCCGCCGCCGCCGCCGCTACCCCCACTGCTGCCACTACCCCCGCTACCGCCGCCGCCGCCGCCGGTCTACGGACGTCGTCTGACCCTGCTCGCCGTTAGGGCGGCGCCGAGCCGGGGCGGGGACAGTGCCTCGCACAGCACGAACGACACACACCACCATCAACTCGGGTTACCATTAACTCAGCCCTCACCTTCGGCAGCAGCGGCGGCGCTACCATGCGCCCGCTGCCGCGCGGTACCAAACGGAAACCCGTCTCGGGGCCCGCGCCGCCCGCGGTGCTGTGCCGCTGTCACTGCGCCCCTGCAAATGCTGGTTTGTTCCGCATCGTTAGGCGGAGCCGATGATGGGTGTGTTTCTGTGCTCTCTGTTCCCGACCCCCCCCCCCCCCCCACTCCCTGCACCGCCCCTTTCTCATGCTTACGAACCGCGTCGGCCACCGTAAAGCACAACCCTCGCGGCTGCAGCTTCCTGTTTAAGACAACGCCCCCTTTCCTCCCTTTCTTCTTATCGTGGGGGATAATTTTTCAAGCCCAGTCATTTATCTTCTCTCCTATATATGCTTATCGCGGGGCGCCAAACAACCAAAAGAAAGAGAACAGTTTCGGGGTGAAACTTTTTAGCTCCAGATAATGTGCGTATCATGGCGTCATGAAGCAAAAAAAAATACACTTGAAAATTAATGTCATGCAATACGGTTTTCCTGCTGCAGTTGTGGCACGAGCCCTGCGAGTGTGTGCGTTTCTGACTCGACAGTTTGACAAAAAATAAAAACGGATATTTTTTTTATTTCTTTTTTGCCGGTGTACCCCCGGCGGCAGGCAGCCATGCAGCCCCCCCTGCGCTGCTGTGTATAGCGCGGCGGACATGAACCAAGTTGGCGAAGAGTGCGCCAAGTTTGTTCCCCCGTCGTCCCGCTGCACCTGGCCGGTGCCTGCCCCTTGCTGCCCCTCCACCTCCTCTTCGCCTGCTCGTCTCTATGAAAAGTCTCTTGTTTCACCTTCACGGCTCATCGATTTGATTAGAGCGCCCCATAATAATTGTTTCCCACCACCACCTCCCGTTCCTCGCCGACTGCCGCGCCGCCACACCGGTCTCGCGTTCGCGCGCGCAATGGTCAAAGATTTAAAAAAGGAATGTAAAAGCGAAAAGAAAAATTAAAATTAAAAAATGACAAAGTGAATGCGGGTTAATGTGCGCGGCACGGTCATCATCGCCTGGGAGCCGGGCGCGGCCGAGAGCCCATCATACACAAACGCCCTCGCCGACTTTCAACTTTTCATTCCTCGCCCGCGAGACGCCCTACGATATTGAAAAAACGGTGGAACAATGGCGAAGTTATTTCACGAACGTCGACCTGCGCCACTCAGATAGCGAGAGGGAGAGAGAGAGAATAATAATAATTACAAAAATCCTTTGGTACCGAAGTACCTAAAGAACGTTCTGTGCTCACCGACGCGCTAATCGGTTAGTGCTCCAGAATTCAGTGGGCCTTCGGGTCTAACCCGTTCTCTATGCGACTACAGCGCCCCAAAAAATATGAAAAAAATCAATAAAATCCAGTGTGCCGCCGCGCCGCGCGAAACTTTGCCTTTTCTTCGCTGCAGTGACCCTCACGTCCCGCCCCCCCGCAGGGCCCCGCCTCCCTCCGCCGGGCTCCGCTTCGCCCCCTCCCCGCGCGGCCCTGTGCCCTGTGCCGTCTCCCGAGCGAGCACAAGCCTTTGCCGCGCGAGAAAGGAGATGTAAATTCTTGGGGCGCCAACTACTCGCATTGATTCGGGCGGGTGGCCGCGGCGGGAGAGGCGATGTTCCACCTCTTTTGACGGGCCGTGGGCGCCCCCCGCCCGCCTCCGCCGTGACGTACCGCCACACACCCCCAGCGGCGGCCTCCACACACGACGCAAATCCGATTCCGCACGCGGTGCGCACTTCTATATCGAGTTCCATATCGACCCGTGCGCAGGCCGGCCGCGGTCCTCATTTTTTTTCCTTCTTCTTCTTTTCGTACCCCGGTCGCTTCGTACAATTTTTCTTCTATTCCCCCCCCCCCCCCTCCGTCTTTCTCGAAGTAATGCGGGAGCACGAGGGGCGTAGACCACGGATAATGCAAGGCCACGTTTTTTTTTCGAAATCGCCCCCAAATAAATTAGTGTTCAATCGTTTTTTAATTCGATTCAAAATCAATGGTAGAGTGCCATAATTCAGACCCATAAAACAGCAGAGAGAGAGAGAGAGAGAGAGAGAGAGAGAGAGAGATAGTGCGCCATAACGCGTGTATGCGAGGCGGCAGTCGCGCGCGCTTTGCGTGGAGTACGCGCGACGCTCTACTCGTGGCTGTTTGGACAGACCGCGGCGCGGCGCGGCGCCGGGTCAGCCAAACACTCGGCACCGCGGCGGGGCGCACCGAGATACACACAGGGCTTCACCCCTGCTGCGCCCTTGAGCTCCGCGGCGCCGCACCTCAGAGCGGCGGCGGGTCGCCCCCCCCCCCCTCCCCGCCTTGTTCCGCCCCTGCCCCACCACCCCCACCCTCCTCTTTCACATTCACATTCATCTCACGGCGGATAGTAATCACGGTAATGATAATAATCGTCGCTGAAAGCTGAAACTGAAAGCGCGGGCGCGGCGGCGGCGGTGGCGGGGGTGCGGGTTGTGCGAAAAGTAGTTAGCTGCCGACAGCTGACCTTCTGGCCCCGCCGTCCCACGGCGCGGCCTCCGGGCGCGGGGCGCGGGATACTCGTGCCCCCCCCCCCCCCCCTCCCCCCCCCCTCCCCTCCCCCCTCCCCCCCCTCCCTTCGTGACTTTTCGTGAAAGCTCGTCATCGTCGTGCGGTCGTGTGGGGCGGCACCGGACCGCGCGAGCGCCCGTTTGCCGTGCAACTTAGTTTAACGCGACTCGATTGGCAAAGTTTTCGATCACATCGAACGACGGCGCCGGGGGGTCGTTAAACAGACCGTTTTTTTTTTTTCATTTTCTTTGTTTTTGTTTTGTAAACACAAAAAAACATCAGCCACAGTTCGTTTGACGTCGCGTTGTTTTTCTTCTGAAAACCACATGTGCGCTTTCGGAGGGGAAACAGTGAAACGGTGACTGATATCGAAAACAAGGTTATACTCGTGAAGCCCTAGCCACAGCAAATGCAGAGAATTGCTATATAATATTTTTTTAAGAAATTTGAAACACCATATATTTTGAGTTGAAATTTCCTTCTGCAGCTTTATCTTTTGCATAGGGACAGAGCAGACGGGCCTTTCGCGGAGTCCGCCGCAGCGCGAGAGCAAACGAGAGCCAGCGGAACCAGAGAGAGACAGAGAGAGAGAGAGAGAGAGAGAGAGAGAGAGAGAGACATGCAGAGAGTCCAGTCCCCTTGTCATCCTCGGAACGGCTGCAAGCATCAAGTTGTCATAGCGCGGGCCCTTCCTGCAGGTCTTCTCTGCGGACCCCGAGCCCCCCCCCCTCTCCGCCCGCTCGCCTCTCCGCCTACTATCTCATTCCCTCTCTCTCTCTCTCTCTCTCTCTCTCTCTGTCTTTCCCCCCCCCCCCCCCTCTCTGTCTCTCTTTCTCGCCCGTTTCCTCGTCCATGGTGCTTCCCGACCAGGCTGTATCACGTTATCATGACGTCACGTTGCAGTCATGTCTAAATCCTCCTCCACGACACACTCCCTTCACGCGCACCACTTCACACGCTCTCTCTCTCTCTCTCTCTTCTCTCTCTCTCTCTCTCTCTCTCCAGCTCACGGCCCGGGTCCTGCTGCCGGACTGGTGACGGCTCGGTGTGGCCTGACAGGTGAGGCGGGGCCGGCTGGCCTGCTGCATAGCCCGCTCCAGCCGCTCCAGCCGCGCTCCAGCCGCGCTCCAGCCGCCGGCTGCCAGCAGCGCCGCTGCCCTCGCGGTCACGTCCAACACGTCTCGGCTCATGTTTATAATAAAACGTCGGCCCGCGGGCTTCACACACAGCAGCAGCAGCGCTGCAGAGCACATCAGAGCCGGGAGAGCCCGCACAAGAGCTCTCTGTCCGGAAGTCATTTTATTTCCGCGCGCCCCGCCGCCCGGGCACCGCGCGCTCTGCCCCTCAAACGGGGGGCGCGGCTTTGACGCCGTTTGCTTAAACCGCACTGCGAACGCACCGCACGCGCGCGCTCACACGAACCGTAACCCCTCAGCCCACACCCACCTCCGCGTCGCGGCCACCTCTATTCACAAAAAAAAAACACACAAACGTAAGGACAAAATAAAAAAGATCTCTATCGGACAAAAATATCGACAAGTGTTTACTGGTGCCTAGCCTTAATTGCCCACCTTGTCGAACAGCGAGCGGGGCACGGCGTGCGCGCGCCCGGGAGCGATAAAGCAATCTCATCTCATCTCTCTCTCTCTCTCGCCGGTTACTTATCTCTAGTCGGCCATAAATTCTCCCCCCGATCATTCGCTTTTCCATGCCGGAGCGCTCGCTCCCTCTCTTTCCTTCTCTCTCTTTCTCTCTCTCTCTTTCTCCCTCTCTCTCTTTCTCACACATACACTCTCCGTCTCTCTTTCGATCCGGGCTCCTGTTTGTGGTTCGATTCCCGGCGAAGGCAAACGACTCTATACACACGCGGGCTCTGCAGAGGGCAAGAGCACAGAGGGAGGGCGTATATGATTTATTTTATCCGTGCGTGAGAGTGATGGCGAAGGCTGCGGGAGTGGAGGAGTGTGTGTGTGTGTGTGTGTGTGTGTGTGTGTGTGTGTTTGTGGTTCCGAGCACTAACGCAGTGTTTGGCCGCTCTCCAGAGGGGCGGTCGGACGCGGCTAACTGCCCGCCCTGCTATGCGCGGTGCACGCGCTGCGGGGGGTCCGCGGGGGGTCCGCGGGGGGTCTGCGGGGGGTCTGCGGAAGGGCTCCTATCCGCATGCCACCGATGATGGCCGCCGAGTCTCTGCATTTAAAGCTCGCCTCCTTCCCGCGAATTATTTCGGGTGAGTTATGGGAGCGGCGGCGGCCCTCACACAGACGGCGGCCTCCCCCCCTCCCTCCCCCCCCCCCCTCCCTCCCTCCCTCCCTCCCTCCTCCGTCCCTCCCTCCCTCCTCCCCCGTCCCTCCCTCCCCCCCCGTGTCCTGCTGTCCTAGCCGGCGCAGTGATGAGGTTTTGCCGCTGTGTTTTATGGCATTTTCCCCCCGCATCGACTGGGTGCCGCATGTGTGTGTGTGTGTGTGAGAGAGAGAGAGAGAGAGAGAGAGAGAGAGAGAGAGACTAGTTTCGGCCATGAGCTTGCCTCGGCAAAGTTGGATGCGGTGGAAACTGCCATGAGCGTCACGCTCGGAGCGCCTAGTAGTGCAGTGCGTCCCGTGATGAGTGGTGGCAGACCCCGGCGGCGTCCCCGACTGGTGCGTCCTCACAAACTCCAAATTGGAATCCTTTTCCGTGAACTAGTTTTTTTTTTTCACCGCGTACTTTTGTCATCTTTTGTTTCGATGGAACACGCGTGTTAGACGGCGGCAGTGCGACGCGTTCCGCGCGTGTTGAGGGCATACTGTGGTACTCCGCGTGCGGGAGCAGGACAGGGGGCCGCCCTCACGTGTGTTCTAATGAATCCCTTTTCAAGCGTTTGGCAGCCTGACCCGGCCGGCCGCCGCCTGGCGCCTGTCTGGCGGGCGGCTGGCGGCCGGCGGGGCAGCGGCGTCAGGTGGGTTGCCTAGCCCCTCCACAGCGGGCGCTCCCCGGCCGGGCGCGGCGCCTGCAGCCGCAGCCCGTGCGACTCATCGAAAAATCAAATTTCAAACCAATGACCTCAATAAGGTTACAGTCCCGAAATCCTCAAAGGAGTTTTCGGAAAAAAAATGCAGAATTTTTCTGGAAAAAAAAATCCGGAAAATGTGTGATACTTTTTTTTAATACTTTCAAGATTTTCCAAAAAACTTCCTCGAAATTTTTGGGACGAAAAACCCTAGACTCAAATCACTGCAAGCTGTTTCTGTGACATTGTGATATCATCGGTTAATTGCGATTTTCTCCAACTTGCAGGCGAGCGGCGTGATCCACGACCCGGACGAGCAGGCCCACCACATCGAGGAGATGCACCGGGCCTGCCTCGCCAAGGGCGCCGTCGAGTTCAACAGGACGGCCACCAGCGGCACAGCAGGTAACATCACTTCTTTACACCCTTTTTTTATTTTTTAAAAAAATATTCTTTTCTCCCTCTGGAGGGAGGAGGCGGGCAGCGTGCGATGCCACAGCCACACGGCCAACGAGCCAGCAGCCAGCCACCCTCTAATCGTTTCACGGCCCCCTTTGAACACGAGCCGGCGACTCATCAAGAGATTAAGTGGCGGCACAACATTATGGCGGGTCAATTTGCCTTTCGAGTCTGCTTGTCGCCGCGCGCAGCCCTCCCTCCTCCCCCTCCTTCCCACCCACTCGGCGACGTCAGGCCGTGCGGGGAGCCGTGGGCGCCGCGGGCACCGCCCACGGGAGCCTCTTCTCCGTCGCTGCTCGTCTGTCTGTGGCGGCGGCGGCGGCGGCGGCGCTAGACAGCTGTCGTTTTCCCCTTCTTTCGTTCTAGCGACAGTCACGGGCAGAAACGCGTTTCGCACGTTTCGCAGCGGGCGGCGGCCGCGCGACAACCCACCCCGGAGCGGAATTTTCACCCGCGAGCGAAACGCCCCCGCTAACCTCCGGTTCCATTCTGACAAACTTTATCGCGGATGGAAATTCCGACCGATTCAATTTTCGGATCAGTGTTCCGCGCGCGGCTGTCCGCGGCGCGTGCAGACGGGGGGGAGGTCAGTCTAGACGCCAAGGCCGGCGGCGAGAGGGGCGCGTCGCGGTGCCCCGCCGGGGGGGGGGGGGGGGCAGCTGTTGCTTGCAAGGCGGAGAGGGGCACTTGACACGCGCTGGAGTGCCGCGCCGCACGCGCCGCCACGCACCGCCACCTGTTGCGTGGACGCCTGCTCGGTAGGCAACCGCGGGCCCGGGGGGCACACACGAGTGCCGTGCGGGCTGGCCTACCCCGCCGGCCGCAGGCGCTCTCGCCGGAGGACGGCACCAAGTGCGGCTCTTGAGCAAAATTTGCCACAATGGCTCTTGGTGATAGTAGGCAAGGAGGAAAAATGTCATGCGCTGAGGGGCTTCGGGTGTGTTAAAATTCTAAAAATATTCCAAAAATCAATTTGAACGAAGCAGACTCCAAATGTTATAAAACATCGAGGAATGACTTTTTTTTTCGATTTGTGGACACAAAATGTTTTTGCTAATTATCACTAGCTATTCAATGTGGTAATATTTTTTTTTTACGAAATTTTAGTGTCTGGTGGCGCCCCCTCGCAGCTTCTGCGCTGACAATGGCCGGCAATGCCAGAGCTGCGCCGGGGCGGCTGCATGCGGCGCGGCCGTTGCCGTTACTGCCGCCGCCCCGCCGCCGCCCCGCTGCAAGGCGTGTGGCACTTGACCCACTTGCAGAGGGGGGATGTGAGTCGTCGAGGCGTATTTCATGCTAACGGTGGCGGCATACGGACGCCCAGAGGCCTTATTAGCATCGTTGCCGCCTCGCACCTCGTGTGTGTGTATGCATATGTGTGTGTGAGTGCGCGCGCGCAGAAACTCTGTGCATGGCAGAGGCGACGCGTGAGCTATGCAGGGGGGACCCGGTCTTCGTCCGTCCTCCCGTGTCGTGTAGTCCGGGCCTCTGCGCTCGTCCGGGCTGTGGGCTCGGTTTGGGCTAATCCGCTGCCAGACCAGTCGAGAAGCCGCCCCCCCCCCCCCCCCCTCCTCGATATGGAACTGCTCTCGCGGAAAGGCCATCGCGTTTTATTGGAGCCGGGACTATGTGTGCGTCGCTCCGGCTGCGCCGCTGTGCTGAGCGTGGCTGAGCGGCGCTGCGCGAGCCTCGGGGCGCTCAGCCGGGGCACGCTCAGCCGTCACGCTCCATCACCACCCCATCTCCGGCCGGGTGCCTCCGCCGCCGCTGCCGCCGCCCGGGTACCGCGGCGTGCGTGCGCCCGGCGCACCCGCGCGCCACCATCGCGATGTGAAATAGAATAATCCTGGCCTAATTTCCGGGCGCGTGGTTCGCGTCGCCCCCGGGGCCGCCCTTCGGCCGCCCCCGGCCGCTCCAGCCCGTCGCGCCCCGACGTCTGCCTGCCTCACCGCCGCCCTGCACCGCACGGGCCACCTGAACCCGCACCCACCCACCCCGCCGCCCACGCACACGCACACACACACGCACCTGCCCGGCGCCAGGCCCTGATTGCTCCGCTGCTACGCCCCCTATGACACAGGGCCTCGGGCCGTGCCGCGGTCTCCGTGCCTCCTCCCCCGCCCCCCGTCCCCGCCCTTACCCCCCCCCCCCCCCCCCCCCCCGCCCCCGCTCGGGCCGCGTTCGCCGCCAACGCTCGGCGCCGGATGTTACAGAGAGGCATCATACGGAGCTGCGTTCTTGTGATGCCCGTGCCGTGCGCGTCCCACGCCCCCCTCCCTTTGACGCTGTGTGGAGGCCCGTGCGTCCTTTGACATGAGCGGGTGTCCCTTTTGTTCCGCAGAGCTCGGCTGGTGCCCGATGGCCTGGGACGGGCTGCTGTGCTGGAACACCACCCCGGCCGGCCAGACCGCCGCCCAGTCCTGCCCGTGGTACGTCGTCGGCTTCGACACAGAGGTAAGCGTCACTCTGCAGAGGGTGTGCATGGACGCAGAAACATAGCCTAATTTTTAAAAATCAGTTTCTACGTTTTCTTTAAAAAAAAAAACGAAGTAAATCAATAGCTGCCAAATAACGTTTCTTTCGTTCTAAAAGTGCAGCCATCTTTTGCGCAAAGTGCTCTTCGGTATCTGTGGTCTGGCGAAATGTTCCCTCTAACCTATTTACCAACCCCTTTCTGTGGTGCTTCCTACATTCGCCCCCTCTTCCTGCCTGCCTTATCTCTCTCTCTCTCTCTCTCTCTCTCTCTCTCTCTCTCCAGGTAAAGGAGGAGGGGAGGGGGGGAGAATAAAGCAAGGGGTAGCATCACATCCACTTCCTGCTTTTTCTGTCATATTATTTCATTGGCGGAATAGGGGCGCGGAAATGAAATTCGACGCTCCGTCTTGTTTGTCACTTGAATAGATGTGGGCCGGGGGAGGCGGCGGCGTTGAGGCGTGCGCTTTCACTCCCGACAGCCTTTCATGGAGGGCGACATTTATTCAGTTTTCCTTTTCACGCAGCTTCCAGAAAAAAAAAGCTGTTCCTCTTAAGGAGGGTGGCAGACAAACCAAGCAATATAACAAGCCCGGAATAGAAGGCACGTCTCGATATGGTTACGGTTTTACTGCGAGGGAGAAATTCATATCTTGGCCAGATATTGATATAGCGTCGCTCGTTCCCCCCGCTCTCCAGCACTCATATTATTTTGACGGAGGCTCTCTGACTCTCCTGGGAATGCGAAAATTAAGTCGGTCTGAGCGGAAACTGTGGGCCCTCCCTGGAGGCACCCTCTCCTAGCCATTGATCCTTCTGGTCCGTAAGCATCAGGGAAGCCTTAAACGCTGGGGTCTCTCTCTCTCTCTCTCTCTCTCTCTCTCTCTCTCTCTCTCTCTTGTCGTCCTTTGACAACATCCCTAAGCAACAAGTGCGTTTCGTGGCACGCAAAAACCATCCGGGTGTGCGAATTAGTTTTCGCCGAGAAAGGCTCCTGGGACTTCCACGCCGGCGAGCATCATGGAAGGTGCGTCATACCCATGACGAAATATTAACCCTTAATTTCGTTTTTAAAATTACCGGGCCGGGGAGGGAGCCGCTCATGGACTCGCGCCGTTTCGGTTATAAATGTCTAATAAGGAAGTGCGAGTGTCCCCTAAGCAAGAACGTGCGAGTGCTTTATGCATTCATGGACTCAGGCGCGGGGCTGGGCCCCCGGCCGTCCACGGACTGTACACTCCGCCTACACCGAAGTGAACGGCAGTCACCAACTGGTGACTTTTTCGAAAAAAACGGAATTTATAAAAAATAAAATATTTTCAAAAAAATCTAAAAATAATTTTTTGGAAAATTAGTGAAGCTTTTTGAAATATTTCGAATTTTTTTTTTAACCGAGGTTTTAGCGGAGTCTCCGGTCCGAACTCTGCGCTGCTCGCCCCGCGCTGCTCGCCGGCCGCCCGGACAACTTTTTGGCTCCGGAGGACCCCGGCGCTGACGGCGGTGCTGGCGGAGGTCACTGCGACACAGCAGCAGGCCCTGCAGGGCGTCGCGCTGCCGGACTGAAATCTATGTCCCGGAGTTGGCTGCACCGCCGGCCCCCGCCCCGCCCCCGACGCCCTGACCGGCGCTGCTCTTATCCTAATACATTCTCCCCTCCATCTGTCCCCCCGCGGTCTTCCGTCCCGTACTCCCCTCCGCCTAGCACAGCCCGCCGTGTCTTTTTGGCTGCTGATGTGCTTCTCCTGCCCGCCGTCAATCTCTTTCACTTTGCGCTCCTCTCCACTCTTTTCTGCTCACCCTCTCTCTCTCTCTCTCTCTCTCTGTGTCCTCTACACCTCTCTTCCCTTCTCTTCTCCCTTCTCCCTTCCCTCTCTCTGTCTCTTTCTCTTCCTCTCCTCTTCCTCCTCCCTCCCTCCCTCTCTCCCTCCTACGCCCTCTCACTCACTCTTCCTCTTTCCTCTGTTTCCACAGCGATATGAGGGCATTCGTTGTGCAAACAAACGACCGTACGCGAGCGGGGCGGACGTGTGGCTAATGTCCCGGCTTATGCAATCCAGCGCAACGCCAAACGGCGGGGGCCGCGCAAATAATGGTATTCATTATTGTGAGCAGGGAAATCGGTCCACGGTGCAGCCGGGCGGGGGCGTTGCTGGGGCGCGGCGGAGCAGGTTAGGGAAGGAGGGAGGGGCATGGCTAGGTCGTCCCTCCGTGAGGCACCGCAGCCGGAGACTTCTTTCTGTGCCGGAGAACTCCAGGGCGGACCCGCGCGGCCGGAACCGGAACTTTGGGGGCACCGACGACGCGGCCGGACGGAAACTAATACCCGGGCCTTCTTGCCCACCTGAACCAGGGCGACCGCCGGCAACAACAACAAGCGGAACCAACAACAACAACAACATCTGACTCGGAAGGGGGTCCCGCCTGGAGCCTCCGGTCTCTCAAGTGCAGTGCTATCGGCGAACAAGCAAAATGCAAATCTGTACCGTGGGAAGCAAGGGGATTCTCTCTGCCATCTCCGCGCCCCCTCTAGTCTCTATCTCTCTCGCGTGCACACTGTGTTTACCTGCCCGTCTCTCTCTCGCTACGTGTGTCCCGAGCGCGCTCACACGCACACACACGAACACAGGTGGACGCCCACACGCACTACACTACCCCCCTCGGGGCTCGCTGCGGGGGAGGGGCTAGTATTGAATTCAGCTATTCGCTGGGTCCGTACGAGTGCGGCCCGGCGGCGCCGCGCGCGTGCCGTGTCGAGTGGTGGGCGGCGAGGGCTGCGGGGGCTGCGGGGCTGCGTGCGGGGGCTGCGAGCGTGCCCCAGAAACTCTCTCCTCGTTTTGCCGCCCTTGTGGCCGCTGCGTGTCCCCCTTCTGCTGGGCCTCTCACACGCTCGTTACCGAGGTACAGCCAGCGAGGTACTTACTCACTTCTAATCCCGTGCCAGCGGCCCCGCGGCGGCCGGGCTGAGGGCGGCGGTGGCGCGGCCAGCGGGCGACGGCGGCGTCGCGGACTTCCAGAGCTCTCCAGCGGCTCCAGCGGCCGGCCCCCGGGGGCCGAGTTGTTTGCAGGCGGACCAGCCCGGAGACCGACTTATCTCCTAAGCCCCCCTTATCGCCTTTCCTCAGAGGAATCTACTCGCAACACACACACACACACACGGACAGCTTTCACGCGCTCCCACGCAGCAGCGCGTTGAGGCGCGAGCGCAGCAAGACAGAGACGGGAGAGGGGGCGAAAGCGGGTGAAAGACAGAGACACGCGTCGACCAAGGTCACGTAAAGGTCACGCGTGGCGAGGGTCAACGAAGCTGAGGTTGTGATTTCGGAGCCGGGCAGCGACGCCGGGAGGGGAGAAGGGGGCGGTTGCCTGGATTGATGAGACTCGCCGGCCCGGTCGGCCATCGCCCGAGTTCCCTCGCGTGTCGAAGCCCGCGGGGACCGGCGCGGCGCGGGCGGCTGCTGGCGGGTGGCGGCGGTGGGGCGGACGTCGGGCAGGTCCGGGCCGCCTCTCCCCCGCGGCAAATGAAGTGGCTGCCCTGGCCGTGGCAAATGCAGCGCCATCTGTAACCTGTCCGTCCTGGCCGGGGGCCTGCTGGGCCTCCTGTTGGGTATGTTGGGCCTCCTGCTGGGTGTGTTGGACCTCCTGTCTGGCCTCCTGCTAGGTCTGTTGGGCCTACTGTCTGGCCTCCTGCTAGGTCTGTTGGGCCTACTGTCTGGCCTCCTGCTAGGTCTGTTGGGCCTCCTGTCTGGCCTCCTGCTAGGTCTGTTGGGCCTACTGTCTGGCCTCCTGCTAGGTCTGTTGGGCCTCCTGTCTGGCCTCCTGCTGGCCTCCTGCTTGGCCTGACGGCCGGCCGGTAGGGACTAGACTCCGGGCGGCGCCCACCTCGGCCCTCGGCGGTCGCCCACCGATCGATCAGCGTCGCGGCATCCTTGCCCTGCGCGCCGCTCGCCGGCCGGCATTCACCGAAAAGGCTTCCGACAGCCCTCTGTGCGGTCTGCGTGATTCGCGTGATGGGAGGCCCTCGAGGCTCCACGCCCTTAAAGGACGACCACCTCGCATTTTTTTTTCGATGTTTGCTCTCCAAAGCAATAACACAACGGGGATGTTCAGACGAAGCGTGTGTGTTGTTCCCAAGTGGGCGTCTCTGACCCTCGGAGACGGCGTGGCGTCAGCGGGGAACCGAAAGATTCTCCCTGCAAATAACAACTTGGGCGCGCGTATGACGACGACGCGCGGGGCGCATAGGCGATGCGATGCCATCGGGGCGCATATAAATGGCCTCCTTGTCGGTGACACGCCACTTTACGACTTCGCATGGCTGCTGCTGCTGCTGCGATATATGCGAGCAATGTGCCTCACCCCCGCCGCCGCCGCCGCGCGGCGATCGCAGATAAGGCTGTCCGAGGCCGAGGCAGCTGAGGCTGAGCCGGGGGATGCCGGCCGGCTGAGGCCTGCACGGCTGAGGGAGACGCGGGCGGCTGAGCCGGGGCTGCTGAGCTTCCTGGCCGCTGCGGTGAGGTCCCTTCACGAAATTAATTTCTCCCGCAGCAAAACTGCCGCCGGAGAGCCTCCAATGCCGCAGCACCCAGCGAGCCTCCAGCCAGGCGCCCAGCCCCAACAGCCGCGCTGCCAGTCCGTGCGGAAGGAGGCCTATGCGCTGACTTATGACCGCTGCTGGCGCGGCCGGGGGGGTCCTCGCAGGCCTGCACGGCACGCTGGCCCCTCCCGCCGGATCCCCGCGCCGCTCCCAGAGGCCCCCTCGCCGCGTTTCCGCCGGGCCCCGACCTGACGCCAGGAGCCAAGAGATATCATGTGATGGTCCAAGTTCCGGTGGCATGTTACCAACTTCCCGCCCGCATTCCCGCAGCCCGGCAAGGTGATATTTTTGTGCCGGCGTATATATATATATATGTATACTTGGACCCCGCGGCCCCGGCAGCACTTGTCGCAGCCGCCGCCACACAGCCCCCAGTCCCCACCGCAGCCACGGCCTCAGGACTGTCCTCGACCAACTCTGTTCCTTGGCGGTCTATGAAGCGGAAATGAGATTCCCTAGAGGGTTCGCTGCGTTCGCTTTCCCCGACCTCCCGAGGCGCCAAACTGCCTTTAGGTCCGCACCCCGCAAATTTACGCAATTAAGTATTTTCTCGCGCTTTCTTCTCGGAGAACCTTCGCTGTTCTCAAAGTCTTTGCTTCCCCCTCCTCTTCTCCCCCCCCCCCCCCCCCCAACTCAACTACACGCTCGTCGCAGCGATCCTCTCCGTCTCTGATACGTCGTCTGAGCCGATCCAAGTCTTCTTTTTGCAGCGCCATGTATCTTGTCGTTGGACACAAAGTATTTGGATCATCGCCCTCGTTCCTCTTGTCCTGTCCCACTCGCCCTTTCAAGACTCTTAATGTTTCTTCATCGGACAAAACAGGGGGCACTAAATGCTATTCCCACGTTTTTTTCCGGCCTGCCATACATCTCGCCTGGCATGATCAATCACACACACACACACACACACACACTCGAGCGCCCAGATGAGACACCGCCCACGAAAGCAAGCCGATTGCGAGGAACTGGAAGTGACCAGGAATTGCGGAACGTCAGAACAATACTGCTGATGGTTTGAGAGTCCTTTGACAAACTTGGTCGGCCCCTTTCAGCAGCTTCAGCTGCTGGCTGCATTGCCATTTCCACGTCGGGACCAGACCCCTTCATAACAGTGGTGCTCCAGTGTGGAACAGCAATCCAAAGTTTGCTGAATAGTGCCGCTACTTTTGAATGACGTGAGGGTGCCTTGGAGGTCTCCGCAACAACACCGAAAGCGTAGAGCTGGCACTGCTCTAGTGGTTCTTGCTCATGGAACAGGCAAGCCTCTGGCTCGCTGGTACCCGGGCAGGCCCTCATCATTTCATGCTTCCAACCATTTCTCCACATAAGCAACCAACGACGCAATGCATCAATACAGGCACAAAAACGCACTTGTTCATCCATGACTACTAGTGATTATTCAGATTGCACATGCAGATTCATCCACGATTCAACTATCAGTTCTGTTTTGCAGCGAGTGTGGTGGCGGCCTTTCGAAAGGGAGCATAACGAGAGATGACCTTCGGAAGCCATCGGCCGCCACCGCCCTCTCCTGCCCGCTCGCGCGTGCTGTGCCGGCGGACCCGGGCTGAGGCGAAGCCTTACCACAGCATTGTCATGAGAGCTGAGCCACACAAGGACGAAATAAAAGACATAACATGCTTTATGCTTCGGCACAATACATCTCGCTCGTACGACGCCTTCCCGCGCGCGGAAAGACCTAAGGAAGTCGTGTGTGTGTGTGTGGCATCTCTCTCGGTTCCAAAAAGCCTGACACTACAAATCCTGCAAAACAAATTTGCTTCACTGCTCTAGTCTGAGATCCACCCACGGCTTCTGTGCTGCCAGCGTTCTCAGGGGAACGCTTTTCCCTCACAGCGGCGGATGCTCCACGTTCTGCACCTCCCTTACTGCGATTCTGACCCGATTCTTACGATCTTCTCTCACAGGAGAACGCGACGAGGATGTGCATGCCGGACGGAACCTGGTTCGTGAACCAAACGGTGAACCGGACCTGGACCAACTTCACCATGTGCGCCGAGCAGAACGGCATGGCCACCGTCGTGGTCAGCTTCGCCGACTCCACCAACAGCTCCCTCGTGCAGGTAAGCCGCGACTCGAATTATCGCAAGCCGGTTCACAACCCAATTCAAGTGAGCGCTCGCGCATTTCTAGCAGAGCGGGGAGGAAGCGGAGAGGCGGAGCGGAAGGGCAGAGCTCTCCAGCGCGCCGCTGTTGTGGCCGAACAGCGGATACACTTTTCCAACTAACTTCACGAGGAATTATTCGCGCGGCAACTTTCCCGCGGCCGCCGCCGCCGCCGCACTGCCGCGTCTCATCCAGGCTCCTCTCCTTCCCTTTCCCCCCCAAATTTGTCTTTTACGGTTCCATTTGCGCCGGGGAGGAAACCTAATTATCGCAGCCACTGATACTGGTGCGAGGGCTGTGCCCGGGGCGGAGATCCGGCCAGGGATCCTGCCGTGGCACGCGAGGATGCGGGGGCGGGACCTGGCTGCAGTGCCGGCACTACCTACCCTGAGAAACCGAACGTCCAAGCCAGTTCTGCCACCGCAAATATAGGAAACGGCGTTTTCTTCTTCATTTATAATCTCTGTAATTCTTCGGCTGCTCGTCCTCGGGAAGCCTCAGTCTACTCTCCCTCCACGGAAAACCAATTACTGGTATCACCTACTCGCATTCTGTTGAACCCCCTCTCCTTCTCGGACCCTCACCCCCTCCTCTCCCTCTCTCCATGTCTCTGTCCTCGGACCGTTTCCCCTTGTCCTCTCATCTTCCGAGCTGCAGCCCGCGTCCCCCCCGCGGCCATCAGCTCCTCTTAACGGCGCACCGTTCAAACATTTCTCCCGCTCTTGTTCTGACGCCCTCCCCCGTTTCGTTCATTAGCAAGTTGGCGGGGCGGACCGCGCCCAGCCCGTCGTGTGCGCCCGGCTCGGCTCCCGGCCCGAATCACAGTCATTGCGACGACCGCAGCCCGCAGAAGTGCACAGCTCCGGCCCTCTTTTTCTTCCGGGCGGCAAGCTAAAGCCCCCCTCCCGGACCGCGTTCCCGCACCCTCGCCGCCAGAAGGAGCGGCTGGAAACGATACGGACTCTCATTCCACCGCAGGCAGGCAGCGCGATGCCGGAGAGTGACAGTCGGCGGGGAGGGCCTCGCTGCATTAAGGAGATCCGAGTGTCAAAAGCGAGGCGGCGGCTGAGCCAAGGCAGCCCGAGTGTAAAAGAGGCACGGGAGAGAGAGAGAGAGAGAGAGATAGCGGCCGTGCGGAGAGTTGCTGGTAATGGTGGTAGATGTGGGGGCGCGGCGCGCATGCGGCGCCGCCGCCGCTGCTGCTGCCGCTGTGGTGTATAAGAAAGTTGCTCCGCTCCTACACACTGTCTCCGACATCTAGTTTGCCCTGGCCTGCGCCACAGAATGCCCCTCTGCCAAGCCATTTTCAACACGCACACACACATCCTCACACGTACACATGTTTATAACGATGTCGAAAAAAAAATACGTCGAGCTGGAATTTCCCTGTCGGATCACTGATAGTCACGTGACGCAGAGAAGGCGGAACATGCGACGAGGGTTGATGTGTGTCGAGATTCCCATATACTCTCCCCCCCTCCCCCACCCCACACTCTCCACCTCACGCCCTCTCGACGCGACCGCCAGCTCTCAGGCGCCTCCCGACAAAACGTGAATCCAGTCATCCCCGTAGCCCCCGCCCCACTACCCGACTGCGCGAATTTCGCCAGTTCTGTTTGGTCTCTCTCTCTCTCTCTCTCTCTCTCTCTCTCTCTCTCTCGCGGGCGCATCACCATCATTCCAAACTGCTCTCTCGCCGACTGTCTCGCTCTCTCGCCGTCGGCACGTGTGCGCCGACACAACACACACCACCGCCCTCAGGATAGAGTGAATTACTCTCCTCCCCTTCATTGTCAGACCCCTCCCCCCTCCCTACCCCGCCTTACCCCCTGCCTCTCTCTCTCAGGCTAAAGCGCAAATCGACAACCGTGACTTAATCAAAACCCCTTGCCTTCTCTATCCTCTCTCTCTCTCTCTCTCTCTCTCTCTCTCGTTCTCTCTCTCTCTCTCTCTCTCTCTCTCTCTCTCCCTCGCTCTCTCTCGCGCTCTCGCGCTCTCTCCTCCGCCTTCCACGATATCGCGCGGCTTGAGTGCGCTCCGCCCCACTCCCGGCGGCACGGCGCGGCAGGTCCGGGATTTCTCCGCGTCGTCCGCCCCTCGCTGTCACCGCCCGGCCGCGATCCCGTGGCCCCCTCCTGCAGCCGGGGCGAGACGGGCGACGGGTGACTGGCGGCGCGGCGCGGACCTGGAGGTCCGTGCACGACGGCTGCCTGCTGCCTGCTGGGTGCCCGTGACAGCGGCGGGGGTGCGGCAGCCAGGGGGCCTCGCCACGTGACGCGGGGACGGCCGTGGCGGCCCCACGCGCGCGCACTTCCAGACACATTCAAAGTTTGGTCGGAGAATCAGGAGGAGGAGGAGGAGGAGGATGACGGCGGCGGCGGCGGCGGTGGTCGGAGCGAGGCCGACCCGCGGGGCCCGCCCATCATGAGGGCGGCAGTCAGGACCAGCCCGCCGCGCCGCCGCCAGCGCACCCGCCGCGCGCGGGGGCTCCGCGGGGGGTCGCCTCAGCGGGTGCGGTTACCTCGTCGCCGGACCTCTTGCCGAACAACGCCCCTCGGACTTCGTCCAACTCGCCGTGCGCACATCCGCGCCGCAGTGCCTAACCCGACCCGCCTTATCGGGCTGCGGTATGTCCGCGGGCCCCCCTGCGGCCCCCGCGGCCCCCCCGCAGACCACACCGCGACGCCGCCGCACGCGACACGACGCGGCCGGCCGCCCCCGCCCACCGGCCGCCCGCCGCGCCTGCCTCTGGGTCACTGCATACGACATTGAGAGATGTTTTTCTCGGGATACTTCTTCAAGTTGTTATCTCCTCGTGCGGCGGGGGCGTTGAAATTGAGAAAGAGAGCGCAGCGGGTCGGCGGCAGCGGGGGGGGGGGGGGGGGGGGGGGGGGCCGGGCTCTGTCAGCAGGGAGGAAAAGGCGTAAAGTGCGTCTAATGGTCTCGCGGCGACTTTCTGTCAAACTTTCGGCCGCTTTGGTCTGTTTTCCTACTCCGCCCGTCCGTCTCTCTCTCGCTCCTGCACAGTCTCACTTCGCTCACGTCACACGACCCCCCCCCCCCCTCTCTCTCTCTCTCGCTCTCTCAGCTCACTTTCACCCGCGACCAACACCGCAAAACTATCACTGCCAACACTGTGCCACTGTTTATTAGCAGGAGACAGTGACAAAGCGAGAGGGGAGGGGGTGAAGGGGGCTAGGGAACGGCAACGGTGATCTCATTCTAAAAAAAAAATGCCGCAATCACACGAGCACCTAAATTTGCCGCGAACTTTTGAACTGGTTGCCAGCGGTCCGCCGTCGTGGTGTCTGGTGGAAGAGGGCGCCGGCTACAGCAGCAGGGACCAGAGACCCCCCCTGCTCCCAACACCTCCTTGTCGAGCGGGGAGTTCTCGGGCGTAAACTCACTCGCTCACTCGCAAGAGGCGCCTCGTCGCATAAAAAGTGGTTATCACAGGCGGTGCCCGTGCGTCACCCGTTCAGCTGCTGTGGTGTCGCCCCCCCCCCCCCACACACACACACCTCTCCCCCTCCCACCACTGCCCTACCGCCACCCCTATCTTCTCCCCTTCCCTTCTCTTCTACTAGCCCTGCCCTTATGGAAACTACTAGCCAAGGCCTGGTAGGCCTTCTGCTGTGCTCGCAGCAGAAGCCTAAATGATACTTAACTATGCAAACTGAGCTAACCTAACCTAATCTTGCGGACCCTGTTTCTACTAGCCCTGCCCTTATGCCTAAATAATATAAATGCAAACTGAGCTAACCTAACCTAATCGTCGCGGATCCTGTTTCCAATATTTTTCTTACAATTGGATTTCACCTATTCCCATACCAAGTTTTGTGCCACATCACCTAAATGATACCTAACTATTCAAACTGAGCTAAAACCTAATTGTCGCGGATATATATATATATATATATATATATATATATATATATATATATATATATATATATATATATATATATGTATATATATATATATATATATATATATATATATATGAATTGGAAAAACGGGAAAATAAGTTTTCCCACTTTTCCCCCTTTTTTACCCTATATATATGTATATATACATATATATACATGGTATATATATATTTGCATATACCTACTTTTATAGATGTAGCTAAATAGTAATAAGAAGATACCTCTGCTTAGCTATAGGTATACGGGGGGGGGGGGGCGTCGTTTTGGGTACTGAAAAAGTCCGAAGGAAGGGCTTCGCTCGCTTCGCTCGCTCAGCAATAAAACGACACCCTGTTTTCTAAAATTGCAGAGCCATTTATGCAAAAGTTGGAAGTGCTTTATTATTTTTTGTGTGTGTTTTTGACGTCGCACTCTCCGTCACCGCACGCGCACGGTACTTGGACCCGCGGTACTCGAACCCGCGGTACTCAAACCCGCGGTATTCGAACCCGCGGCACTCGAACCCGCGGTATTTGAAACCCGCGGGACCCTGGCGCTCACAGCAGCCTAATCGGGCCGGTGTGATTTAATTTGGTGGGCGGCGATATGGTGGCGTTCCGATCGGAAGCGGAGCAGAAGAGCAGCAGGCGGCGGCGGCGGCGGCGGCGAGGCCGATAGGAAGCGAGATAGATGAGTTTTGGGTCCGGAAGGCGCCCCCACGGCGACTCTTTTGTAATTGGTGGGGTACTCCCCCCCCCTCCTGCCCCGCCCCGGAGCTACCCAGTCCGTCCCATCTTTATTCGTCGCTATCGGGCCGTGGCAAAGGGAAGGGCAGGAGGGGGTAGGGGGGGTGATGGGATGTGCTGCTGAGGAGGGGTGGGAGGGAGGCGGGGTGCTTCATTGAAATACCACACGCTGCTGGGCGCGGCTCGCACACTGCCGTTGCCGCCACCGGAGGTCAACGTCAGTGCGCGAAGAGGAAGAAGAAGGGAGGAGAGGAGGGGGGAGGAGAGGAGGGGAGGAGGAGAGGAGGAGAGGAGGGGAGGAACGGGGTGGCGATGTAGGGCAGAGGAGCGGGAGGGGTGTGGCCTACATGCGGGGGACCTCCTTCTCAAGTGTACCCAAAGCTCTGCGCCGCGTGCACTGCTCGGCAGATTTATGGTCCGGCGCTGCTGCCGTGGCGGGGCGTGGCGGGGCGTAACGCGAGGGCCGCGGCATACGAGAAGAGAAGGCGCGTGTTGGCGGGGGGCTCGGCGCGGCGCGGCGTACGTTCGGGGTCCCATCCCGATTGTCCTTTCTCTCTCCATGCGTATCCCAATAACACTCGGCGATAAATTACAAGCGCGAGCGTCCCGCGCGGCCTATACGCGCGCGGACCCGGCTCGGCTCCCTGCCCCCGTGCCGCCGCCCCGGCCGGGCTCGCGCGCCGCGGCCCTGCTCGGCTCGTCGCACGGCGCGGCAATCGGACCGCCACGATTCTTTATGCGGAGCTGAGCCGAGGCGCCCGCCGCCGGCCCGCCGCGCGCCGCTGCCGAGCGGGCGGCCTACCCTGCGATCCGCGGGCGCCCTCCGCCGGGGTGGGCGGGGCGGGCATGTCTGCCGCTGAGCCCCGGCTCCGCAGCTCACGCGCGCCGCCGCGGCCCACGGCACTTCCTTGGGCTATCGGGTCGGGGGTCGGGTGACACTGACCTAGCTCTCCAGCCCTCCCCACCACCCGCCGGCCTCCCCCGCCACCGCCCCCGCCACCACCGCCGAGCTCCGCCGACGTTGCCGTTCCCGCTGCCGCTGCCGCCGCCGCTGGAGAGCCCAACGCTCGTGCAATAAAGTCAGCAACAAGTTGTGGCCCCGCGCGCGTGCGTCCCGCCCTCATCCCCCCCCCCCCCCCCTCATCTCCTGCCCCCCCCCCCCCCCCGCTCCTTTCATTATCCGACCCCCACCCCTCTCCGCCCGCTCCCTCACCCTGCTTCCCCCTTCACGGCCACCCTCTCACACCCCGCATTTTAACCAACCGACTAATTCTTACCGCCTCCCGCTTAGCTACTTAGGCGTTCTGCTGCCGCTGCTCCACTCGAGGAGCCCCCCCCCCCCCTGTCTACCCCTCACAGCCCCTCAGGGCTGCCAAAACAACAAGTTTTTCTGCCCTTTGACGCTGCAATCTTCTCGCGTGGCGCGCCCTCGCGGGTGCAAAAAAAAAGGGAAAATAATATTCTCGTCAACAATCCGCGGCTCCTACCCGGCCGCACTTTTTGCCACTCGTCACTTTTGTGACTCCGCGGAGAGAAAAGGGGTGGGGGGGGGGAGGGACTTTGGGACCGCGGCAGGGGGGAGAGGGGGGGCTTAGGGAACCTGCCCGTGTCACGTGACCTTCCGAAAACGGCTGCCAAAGGCGCATATAATATCGATTGCTGCCGGTACCCTTGAGCGGGGCTCTCTCCTCCTCCGTCCTTCCCCGTCCTCCTCCTCGTCCTCCTCCTCCTCGTCTTCTTCATCCTCCTTATTTCGTCCTCCTCCTCCACGTCCTCCCGCTGCTGCCAGCTGCGACGCCAGGTTTTGGCTCACCGCGCAATAAGCCAGTCGGTTCGAGCCGGCGATTCCAGCAGCCAGCAGCTTCTTCTGCCCTCCCCCCCCCCCCCCTCTCTCTCTCTCTCTCTCTCTCTCTCTCCCTCGCACTCCCACCTTCTCTCTCTCTCTCCCTCACTCTTTATCTCTCTCTCTCTCTCTCTCTCTCTCTCTCTCCCACCCCCATACCTTTTCAACCCGATGACACACATTTATCGTCCGACAGGTAGAGTAGCAGTCGGACAGACACGCAACGCGCGGACGCAACGCAACAGGTGCCTCATGCGGCAGGTGCCTGCGCACGCACCTCCGTGTATCCCTCTCGCACCCCTACGCTTTCTGTCTATCTCTCCTCCCCCCTCCTCTCTCTCTCTCTCTCTCTCGCACACTTCGGCATTTCCCATTCATTTCCGTAGCACGCCAAATCGCCGTCAGCCGTGTTTGTTTTGTGGCGACCCGCCCCTTTCCCCATTTAATCCCAAAAGCGCCCCGCTCCGATATCCATAGGCTGAAAAGGCATCGTGTTCTAAATAGATGTTCCAAAAAAAAAAACTTTCTTTTCAACGGTTTACCCAATTTCCTCCGGCTCTCTGCACGCGCGGCGGGCTCCGGTGGCCCCCCCCCCCCCCTCCACCCTCCTTCTCCCCGCCCCATCGGCCTCTGCCTACATAAAAGATGGCGTCGGCCACGATGTACGAAGATTGCACGGCGTGCATGTGGACTATGCTGACGCAATACAGTCGGTGCAGCGGTGCAGCAGCAGCAGCAGCGAGACTTGCCACTTCCAGTGCACATGGCCCGCAAAACTAATGAAAATAATGAAAATCGATGCGTGCCAATCTTGTACCTTGGGCAGCCGTGCGTGCCTGTGTGCGACCCGCTGCGTGTGTGCGAAGCCTTAAGAAGAGAGAGTGATGACAGCCCTGTAAATCAGCTGGATCGTCCTTTATGGCCGCAGCAACGCTCGCTGAGTACGTGTGTGCAAGAGAGAGAGAGAGAGAGGTCGGGAGTGAGAGAGCGTCATCCTTCATGCTCACTCCGTTTTATCGTTATACTGGTCTCCCTTTCCTGCGCCATCATTATGCTGCTAGGCCGTCGTGCTAAGAACAGCCATTCGCGCCCGCCCCGACCCCCCCCCCCCCTCTCACTCTCTCTCTCTGTCTCTCTCTCTCTATATATATCTCTCTCTCACACACACGCACACTCCCTGGACGTGCACTGACCCTCACTCCCCATTACCCCCCGAGCCCCGTCTCACTACTCACGCATTCGGCCGGCGTCCCCCCTGCTGCATGGACTGTACAGGCCCGCGGCTCCGCCCGGCCCGGCGGCCGGCTTCGGCCCCGGCTAATCCCTGTGTCCGACTTGAAGGAACCTTAATCCCCCAGTTCATTTGCCGCGCTGCCGGGGCTCCGTGGTGGGTGTCTGGGAGGGAGGGTGGGTGAGGGAGGAGGAGGAGGAGGAGGAGGAGGGGGAGGACGAGGGGGAGGACGAGGGGGAGGGGCAGAAACAGCAGCAGAGGCCGCCCCGGCTGCTCCGCCCGCGCCGGGGTGAGGAAGGCCAGCAAAGCGCCGGTGGAGGGGGAGACGAGGCGAGGTGTTGCAGGGCACGGCTGATGCAGCCTTTATTACAGGGGGGGGGGGGAGGAGGTATTGCCGCAGCCGGGGAGTGCCATGAATTAGCTGGGCCGTGGCGCTGGCGTCGGCCGCCGTGTCTGGATGGCCGTGTAGCACCGACCGCGGAATTGCAAAACGCCGCAGTAGCGCGCTTGTCCATGCACCGGTGAGTGGTGCCCCTCAGGGCCGGCCTGCATAGGAGCGAGGCCGCAAGTCGCGCGGGACCAGGCCTAAAGCCCGGGCCCCGCTCTCGGAAAACGCTTCGTAAACTGCACCCAGAAAAGTCGGTTCTTGGTTCAAGTACAGAACAGTTCTCAATCTTCATGTTCTCGGCCTCTGCTCTTGACTTATTGGCAAGCCCATCATGTGCCGCGGGCACGGTCCATCGTCGCCATAGTAGACCTCGTAGCGCAGTGGTTAGAGTGCGGGGCTCCGAACCCATAGTTCCAGGGTTCGGATCTCGGTCGGGGCGGTGGTATTTTCTTTGCCAAAATGAAATTATACTGTCGGCTGAACACGCGTAGAACTCAAGTAGAGCCCAATGCACCGTTACTTCAAGTACAGAACGCATTCAAAAAAATTGAGAACATGTTCTTGGATTTTTGCTCTCGGCGGAGGCATGTTTTTCGAGTACATTTTGTGCTCGGACCAAGATAATTGTATTAGGGCCAAAAGCATTGCTCTTACACGGATATCAAAATGTTCTCGAATCATTTGAGAGCAAGATGTTCTCATATCGAGAGCAATGTTCTTGTTCCGAGAACGGATTTTTCTGGGTGTGACCGTTCCATCGCGGCCGCACAGCTGGGGCCGCGCGGTGTCCCCGCCAGGCCCCAGGCCCGCCCTAGCGAGCCATGTTGTACGGGCCAATGTTTTTGCGTGGAGGGATGGGCGTCACCCCCTGTTGTGGCAGCGCCGAGGCCGGGGAAAGCCACCACCACATACACAGATGCTGTACAAATTTTCATTAAAACCTTCGAATTGAAAAAAAAATTACAACAAATTAAAATTAAGAAAAAAAAATTTTGAAGACTGTTGCTGGCGCGGTAGACCCGGAGGCCAGCAGCAGCAGCAGCAGCAGCAGCAGCAGCAGCAAGGCAGTTCGGCTGGTCGGGAGCCGCGGCGGGGCTGAGCGCTGCGCGCGCTGTGGGTCTCGTCCGTGGCGCTGGCCGTGCCGTGCTGGCCTAGTAGCCTTCTTGCCTCCCCGCCCACCCCCTCCCCGGCCACGTCTGATTTGCGATTCAGCTGACGCCTTCTGGATCGGGTGGCGCAGGTCCCAGAGCGGTGGGCGGGGAGAGGGGTGGGGGTAGAACCGGAAGGGGGTGTTCTTGTGCAAGCCCAGCGCCGGCGGGCGGCGGCAGCGGCGCCCCTTAGCTGCCGCCGCCGCCGCTGCAGCTGCAGCTGCCGAGGCGCGGCCAACTGCGGCGGCCGAAATATGTAAGAAAGCAGGCGCCCTGGGGGCCCTGGGCTGCCGCAGGGTGCGGCAGGCAGGTGTGGGCCGCGGATTACGGTTGACGGTCATGACCGCGATGCCAGACGCGCGGAACTCTGTGCTGGCCGGGTCACAAGCGAGCCAATGCCGGCCCGTACCGCGTTACATTATCGGGGTCAAAGGTGAGCGGTCAGAGGTCACGGTAACGGAATAGTTACGCGTTATTTCTGGTCGGGGTGGTGCTACGTAATGCATGGACAGCGCCGCCGGCCCGGCGGGCGCCGCGCGCTCCTCGTGCCGTCGGACAGTCAAATAGGACACGTGCGAGTAGTGCAAATAGTGACCGAGAGGTGTGCGCGCCGTGCGCATAATGGCGTGGGGGAGGACGGGCGAGAGAGAGAGGCAGGAAGAGAGAGAGGAGGAGGAGGAGGAGGAGAAGAGAGAGAGAGAGAGAGAGAGAGAGAGAGATGTTCGATGGCGTCATTATCATCACCGTGCCATCGTCATCCACTTTGGCGCGTGGGGATTGTTGATAATCGGCCGGCCTTGGCGGGGCGTGAGCTGAATGGGACGATCGGACAGGCAGACAGACAGACAGACAGACAGACAGACAGACAGACAGACAGACAGACAGACAGACAGATCGAGGCCCGCAGGTGGCGGCCGGCTCCTCGCTGCTCCTGGCCCGGTGGGGAAGACTCGTCGCCAGGGAGGGACTGGGGTGCGAAGAATGCAGGAAGGAAGGAGAGAGAGAGAGAGAGAGAGAGGTGGTGTGCGAGGGGGACGGAGGAGGCCTGCTCGTCATGCCATATTCTCCCCCCGATAAGCGCCGTTCTGGGAGTTCGAACGTGAGTGTATGTGAAGGGGCAGTGAGTGAGTGAGTGAGAGCGAGAGAGACGAGAGAGAGAGAGAGAGAGAGAGCACGGCCCGGAGGTGTGTGACACAGGCCACGACGACGTCGGCCTCCCCGTGGCGCCGCACGGCGCCGCTGCTGCCGTCCCGGAGCTGCTCCCGGAGGACGACAACTTTGGCGCTGCCGACGACAGCGTCAGCGGGGGCCGTGAGCGGGGGCCGTCGGAAGCCGTGCACTCTGCGGGAACTCGGCCCTCGAGTGCCGCCTCTTGCTGATCCCGACCAATTTTGTGGGGAAACAAGATGGGAAATGGGTGTTGTGGGGGCGGCAGGGCTTCGGCGGAGGTTCGATTCCCGGACGAGATCCGTCGGAAACTGTGCCTCCATCTCTGCTTGCCACCGATACTGGAAAGGCCAGCGGCGGCGGCGGGGGGTCGTGCCTATTGTTTGTTTTGGACCAGCCGCGGTGCAATCTCAGCGGGCGGAGGGGAATCGGGAAAGTGGAAGAGGGAGAGAGAGAGAGAGACTAGCGAAGAGAGAAGGGACTGCAGAGGAAAGGGTATCCATCCGTCTGGCTTCGGTGGCGCATGACAAGAAAAAAAAGACACGGGCAAACAGTTCTTTCAATGATTTAAAAGCCAGAGCGCACGGGGGAGCACTAGAGTTTTATATGAAATGCTGACCGCCCCCTTCCACTTCAAGTGGTGCTGCCGCTACCAAAGGGACAAGAAGACGGGCCGCAGGGGGCGCTGTTGCCGAATCCGAGGACGACGGCGGCGGAAGGGAAGTGGGAGGGGCTATGCGGAAGCGGAAACCGGGGCGGCACGACACGGGACACACATATATATATATCTTCGAGAGGAGCGCAAACATTTCGAGACGCAGGGCGAGGCGGAGGAGAGCTGAGCAGGAGGTAATGTTGCGGAGCTCGGAGAGACAAGGAGAGGGGAAGGGCCATTGGCAGCCGACGCTGCCGACGCTGCTCCAATGATTCGGCAAGGCTTCCGGGCACTGCGTCCTCGTTGTAGCCGCCCGCTTTTTACATTATTTACAGCGGAATGCCGCCTCATCGCGGGCCGCAGTGACCTTCAGATCGGCGGCAGTGACCTTGGGAAGGCGGGACGCGCTGAGGGAAGAGAGAGAGAGAGAGAGAGAGAGAGAGAGGGGGGGGAAGGAATATCGCGCCGTCAATTTCGCGCAGGAAGAGGATGGAGACGTTTTTGGGTGGAAGTAATACAGGACTGCCAGCGTCCGTCAGAGCCCCGCGCCTTCTCTATCCTTCTGCCTCGTCCTTGTCTATCCTTCTGCCCCGCCCTTGCCTATCCGCGCTCCGTGCCCGCGCAGAGTAATTACTCCGGCACGGCGTCGCCAACGTTCCAGATGCACAGCGGCACACACAGTCCGCGGAAATGCATGTCGCTGTACTGCGGCAGCCAAAAATGGAGGAAGAGAGAGAGAGAGAAACTATGTAAACGACGGCGAAGCGAGACTTATGCGGTTGAAAAATTCATGGGACAAATGAAACGCGTGTTGGGGCTGGGCCGAGGACTGGCGGAGAAAGGAGCTAGACTCTCTATAGACTCTCTCTCTCTCCTCTGTCTCTCTCTCTCTCTCCCTCTCCCTCTCGCTATCTGACTCAACCACACCCGAGTACGCATTATATAAATCGCCACCCTTCACAATGCGGCAGCCACGAAAAGTTTGTTTGTCGGAAGGTGATTAAACAACGTCCGTGCAAAGTAAACAGTTCTCTGCTCTCGTGGACGATGATCGCCTCCGCCCCCGCCGCCCCCGCCGCCCCCGCCGCCGCCGCGCTGCCTCTGCCGACACGGCCGGGCCAACAGCAGCGCCCCCGCCGGGAGTGGCGATATCTCCCGGCCCGCTTATTTGCCACACTGCCCCGGGGGGGGGGGGGGGGGGGGGGGAATAAGCGAAGCTTGTAACATCCCGAGTGATTTCACCATCCCTTTTTCCTTTGAGGCGCGCAAGAAGCGCGGAATCTTCGTTACGTGGGCGTCGTGCCGCCGCCTCCGCCGCCGCCGCCCCCGCGATGCTTTTGAGGGGCTTGTTGCTATGCTGCCTGAGATGATGAACCCTTGTCTGTCTGTCTGTCTGTCTGTCTGTCTGTCTGTCTGTCTGTCTGTCTGTCTGTCTCCTGTCCGCTCCGCTCCGCCCACTCTGTCCGCCGCTGCCTGTCTGTCACCTTCCCGCCCCCTGAGGGGCTCGCCGCCTCCGCCGGCCAAAGCGATCGCGCCGCTGGGCGGCACGGCACGTCAGGTTCTGAGGCCGCCGCCGCCGCTGCGCCGTAAGGCATCGCCCAAGTTTGAACCGCGCCTGTCCGCGCCGCCGCGCCAGCCCGCATATCCCCCTTTTTGCAGCAGCAGAAACTTTTTCCCTCGGCACCGGGGGGGAAAAAATGAGTGAAATAAAACCGTCGAGGAATAAGGGATGAGGAATGCATGAAGGGCGGCACGCGCGCACGAGAGCGTGTGTGTGTGTGTGTGTGTGTGTGTGTGTGCGCTGCATCGTGATGCCGGGACACGCCGTGGGGGCTCAGGCCCTTCCATGATAATACTTTTCTCTAATTTCCCTTCGGACCCCCCAGGGAAATGAGGAGACCCCCGCCCTCCCTTTATGTTAATTCCGTCTGTATTGTCCTCGCCGTCGCCGGCCGACGGCTGACACGCCGCCGCCGCCGCCGCCGCCGTCGCCGCCGCCGTCGCCGTCGCCGCCACGGTGGCGGTGCATGCCGGGAAGGAGGGACACGCGACACGTGGCACGCGACACGGGACACCGCGGCTTGTTTCTACACGCTACCGTGTTGGGTATACAATTTTTATTTTTTGTACACGGCTGCCGGGAAAAATAAAACACGTTTCACTTAAGCCTCGCGTACAAACTGTATGCACAGCCACGCACAGGTTTACGAGACTGTGCACACTATACGAACAAGTTCGTAATTTGTGTAAGAATTCGTGACGGATTATGGATGCTTCAAAGCAGCCGTGATTATGTGCGATACCGCACGGGGTTGTTTAGCGTGCTGGCCTGTCGGTGCCCGGGGCGCGCGGCTCCGCTTTGCCTCGCTTTGCTCCGCTTTGGCCCGCCATGACCGCCGGCGCTAGCGGCCGCCCCGATGGCCGCCCGTTAAGACAATGGCGGCCGAACAATCGCATTACGGTAAGACGCTTACGGCTCACCCACTCGTATTCAACAGGGCCAGCCAGCCAGCGGCTGACCGAACGGGCTGCACTCCCCGGGCGCGGCCGGGGTGGAGGGAGGGAGAGGGGCAGATATACCAGATAGCGGAGCGACAGAGATGGCGCTGCAGAGCGATTTAGGAGCCGATGAGAGGAGGGGCAGGAAGAGGAGGAGGAGGAGGCGGTGGGGGAGGGGTCAGAGCGTCTCCGAAGGTCAGCGACTGTTTTGCGAGCGCGTGTTGTAGCGGAGGGGGAGCAAGGGGCGCCGTCTGCGATTGTGAGCTGTTCTGCAACTCCGATCGCAATAGCGCCCGTAAAGTCAAAACTTTTTATTGTAGAATTCATTTAATATAATTTTTGTTTCGTGGACTGCTTTCAGCCGAGAGGAAGGGGAGGGGGGGAGGAGTGTTTGTGAGGCATGAATAACCAGAGGGAGGGATGGGGGGCGGGTGGGAGTTAAGCGTGTGCGCGGCCACCACTTTTGCGCTGTGCCCCGCCGGATTCCCCGCTTCCGCCCAGAACTCTGCAATAACAGCTTGGCCCGCCAATCACAGCCTTGCAGCCATAATTATCCCCCACCACGATCAAAGTGGCCGCGCGCGGGTCTGGGATTACCAGTTCCGGTCCCCGCCGACTCCTCCCCCCACACTCCCCCCCCCCCCCCCCCCGCCGGTACAAACTACCCGTCCGCTAAATCCCGTCCGGCCCTTTGCTTCGGCCGCCCATTCGCCATCTGGAGTGAACCCTCACCGATGCCGTCCAGTAATCCTACCGGGCCTGGAGAAGCGGCTGGAGCGGCGCCACCCCGCACCCCCCCTCCGTGACCCCGGGCTTTCTCTCCAGCTCCCGCCCACTGAAAATGTATGTGGTGCTCACGGTCGTGGTTTTGTGAGATTTTCTTTGGATTGTGCGGGTTAAGTATTCATTATGTCTTCTCGGCCACCTGCCCTTCGGCAAGTTACCTCTTTCTTTTTTTTTTCATGCACGTGAAAAGAATGTGTGTACGGATTGTCAGGGATACACTGCATGCTGCCGGGAAGAGAACACACAAAAGCAAACACACAGGAACATTGTGAAACGCGTTTTTATTCTTTGACACTGTTTTTGTTTTGTTTCTTCTCTTGTGTCATGAGAGAGAAAGTTTCCTTCGTCCCTTTTTTTTTGTGGTCCGAGTGTTTAGGGCGGCCGGAACGCCCCCGCCTGTCTCTGCGTCTGGCACGAGTCCCTACTGCAGCCCTGCGGCAGGTCCCTTGAGGGCGTACCGCGGCACGCAGGGTACAGCTGTCGCTGCTCCTCCCGCTGTACACGGATGCAGCAGTTACTTGAGCCGGCGCCGAGCCAACATGGCCACAAAACTGTGTCCCGAAGCAGTCTTGCGCACTGAGTGCATATGGATTGCGTCGACTTTTTCAACTACATATACAGCATTTTCCAGGAAACACAACTCTTTTAACGGTCGTTAACTGGTTTGACAACGCTAAAAAAAAATATTAAGCTACGTGGTTGGTGAAACCTGGTCTCCGAGATTTTCAATCAATAATTTCGTTTGTCCCCGCGAAACGTCATCACTTGATTGCCTCGAGTTTGTGTGAACGGCTTCGTCCCCGCCAGCAGTTGCACCGCGTCGCTGCCGCTGCTCGACCTCCACGCGGCGGCGCCACTGGCGACGAGGTCATTTGTCAGAACTAATTAAAATGCATTGGCCTGACATCGCGCTCGCCCGCGTGTCATTGTATTAATATCCAGGACCCCCCCGCAGCGCCGCGCGCCTCGGAGGTGCGGTGCGGCAGTGCGTTTGTCTGTGTGAGTGTGTGTCTGTGTGTGTGTGTGTGCGTGCGTGTGTGTCGGTGTGGGTGGGCCGACCAGTCATGCGCCCAGTTACTCTTGTCACGTTGCAGCCGGCGCAAAACGTTCCGGCCGCCGCCCCTCCCCGCACCTCCGCTGGATATTACTGTCCTGGTGGCGCTGTGGTCACGTGGTCACCTCTGCTGTGTGTGAGTGTGAGTGTGTGCGTGTGTGTGTGGGGGGCCGTGTTCTTGCTCGTGCGATCATCATTGCCAACTCGCCCTCCACCAACCACACCCCGAGCAGCGCGCGACCCATTTCGACGCCTCCTATATACAGTGGCAGACACATTGTACCCTCCATATTATTATTATCCTCACGGGGCGATTTTATTTTGTCCCTCGAGCGACGAGGTGAATGGTTGCATCGTGTCTCGCTCTCTCTCTCTCTCTCTCTCTCTCTCTCTCTCTGTCTCTCTCTCCGTCCGGCAACGCCTGCAAGATTAATCTGATTCGCCGCGCGGGTCGCCGCGACTCTCGACCTTTTCGCCGTCGTCCGGTTCGAGCACCACCACCACCACCACCACCACCACCACCACGGTGATCGCGGGTCTGTGAGTCGGCGCTCGCGGAGTCTTATTTAATTTGCAAGGCGACACGGGTCAGACGGAGCCGCCGCCGCCACCGCGCTGGGGTGTGGGAGGGGTGGAGGCGGAGGCGGAGACGTCTCCCCTCAGAAGTAAAGCGGAGTAAAAAGAGCGGCGCGCCTCTCTGCTACCCGCCGCCATGGAGGCTCCGGGTCCGCGGCCCCGACGGCTGCAGCCGCCGGGAGGTAAAGGTCACTCTGATTCGGACGGGGAGGCGCTGGGAGTGGCCCGGCGGCCTGGTGCCCGGCGGCGCGTGCTCGGCCAGGCGGCTGGGGTGTCCCCCGGGCCGCCGCCGTGCCGCCGTCCTTTTGCACACGAAAGCACGGAACGACGGGGGCACACAGAGCCCGGAAGGGCGGCACGACGGGGGCGGCGCAGGCCCGCCTGCCGCCCGGCAAAGTGCCGCTGTGGAGTGCGGCGAGCGGCGGCTGGCCGGCTGCGAGTTTCGCCCCGCCGCCCCGCCGTGGGTCAGGGCGGGTTTGTCAATATTTGTCCGAGATATTATTGTCGACCCGGCAGGGAGCGGCGGCGGCGGCGGCGGCGGCGTCAGCGGGCCGTGACGGACGGCTGACGCGGAGGTGCTGCAGGTCCGGAGGTGCAGTCCCGGAGGGCGCCGGGGGACGGCGTCAGGGCTCCGGGGGAACCCAGAGGGCCAGGACGACTGGGAGATACCGCGGGGGGAGGGGGGGGGAGGAGATAAGGCGGCCTTTCTTATATGACTCTGGGGGCGGCGGGGGGCGGGGGGGGGCGGCGGGGGGCGGGGGGGGGCGGGGGGGGGGGGGCGGGGGGCGGCGGGGGGTGGCGGAGGCGGCACTGTCATTAGCCACCACCAATGCAGTGCAGCGCCCCTGCCCCTTCCTCTCTATCCCCCCGTATCTCCGCAGTTCCACAGCCCCCCCGCCGTTGCCGACCGCAGACATTACACCACCGCGACCCTCCAGCCCCGTGTGATGTGAAGGGGAAGGAGGGGGCGCGGCCAGTTTCAACTTTATATTTTTTTACACCCTCGCTGCTGTGCGGCTGGCCGGGCGAGAAACACTATGCAGTTTTGGCGTTTTCTTCCGCTGCTCTTTCGTCGCGCCTTGAACCCCTGGAGACCACTCCGGCTGCTGCAGCTGCAGCTGCTGTAGGGGGCGGCAACCGCGGCGGCGGCGGCGGCGGTGGTGGTGGCTTCGCCAGCAGGCTGTTTAGGTCGGTGCATCGATCGGGCAACTGCAGTGGAGGTCTGCTGTGGGCGGCCGCGGCGCTCGCAGAACGGCGTATCTCCGCCGCCGCCCCATGTGCGTTACAGGGAGCCTCGGGGGGCGCGTGGTTCGGGCCGCGGCGGCGCGAGTGCAGCAGTGGCCTAGGGGCGCAACTGTTACAGCGAGCCGTGGGGGGGGGGGGGGGGGGCACCACCCCGCCACCACCCCGCCACTGCCCCGCCAGGGCCCCACCACGGCCCCGCCGGGGAGACACACCATCACGGTAGGCTTTGGACTGGCCGGCCTGCCAGCCTCCGGGACCTCCACGCGGCCGGAGGGAGGAGAGAGAGAGAGAGAGAGAGAGAGAGAGAGAAGAGAGAGAGAGAGAGAATGAAAATTGGTTGGGTGGCTGTTGCAGGGGGAAGGGGATGGGGCACACAGCGTGACCTGCAGTTGCATTGCCTGTGACAGCGAGGGAACGACACAAAAAAGAAGCCGGCCGGGGATGTGGCACGCAGCATGAGAGAGAGAGAGACAGACAGACAGTCAGAACGAGAGAGATACACAGGGAGACAGAGAGGCGGATAGAGAGAGAAAGGGGAGAGGGAGAATGAGGGAGGAGAGTGGAAGGGAGGGACCATATAGGGGTGGAGAGATAGAGAGAGAAAGAGAGCGAGAGAGAGAGAGAGAGAGAGAGGGGGGGAGGCGGTCTGCAGCATCATCTTGGCCGGGGTATAGGGCGTCTAGACGGCCAGGGTGTCTGCCGTCGTCCCCCATCTCCGATTCTCTTGATCACACAGAAGTGTGAGAGGGGGGGGGGGGGTGCTGCAGTGGTGGGACTGCAGTGGGATTCAGCTGCACGCCGCCCTGTTCGCCCCCACGCACCTCGGCGGCGGCCTGGCGCCTGACGCCTGCAGACGACATCGTCCTCCCCGTGCCACACCAACGCCGCCGTCGTCGTGAACAACCGCTCAAAAAAAAAAATAATGCCGAAATTTGCGGTCTCTTCTAAAATCGCAGTACGCAGAGAGAATTGAGAGGGAAGGCGTTGTGCTGACCAAGTTTCTTCTCTGATTGCAGAACGCCCTGCCGGTCCTTAAGACCATGTCGCAGATAGGCTACTCGCTGTCGCTCGTCTCGCTGGTCGCCGCCTCCGCCGTGCTGGCCACCATCAAGTAAGTCGTGCGGATGCGAAATGGCAATGTGATTTTTTTGAAAAAAAAGAAGAGTAAGTGAAAATTATTTTTTAAAAAAATTAGGAAGAGCATGAGAGAGGGAACCGCTGAAAATTTAAGAGAAGTCGTACTAATAGGAAAAGGTATGGTAAAAAAAATCACGGATTAACGATCACCCCCCCCCCCAAAAAAAAAGACAGAAAATAAATAATTCCACTTAAACAGCATGCTACCAGTGGGCTTGCACCAGAGCAAGGGAGCCCTCACGCCGTACAACGGATCAAATTTCGGCCCTTTCCTCGCTGCAGCCCGAGCGGCCCACATGTGTGGATGCCTGGGCCCCTAGCGCCGGCAGCGGCTCCAGTGACTTATCCTTTTTCACCCCCCCCCCCCCCCCCCCACCACCACCACACAGGATACCATTTGTTTCGCCAGCTGCGTGCCATCATCTGCAGTGTTGAGACTCCCCCGCGTTAGGGGGGGGGGGGGGGGTAACACGACCGGAACACAGGGGATTGTATATCCACCGCACGGCCCGGCCAGCCGGGGCGCCCACCATCGCCCTCGCCAGACCCCCCCGTGTCCCTTACCCGTCATCCTGAAGGGGGTAGTCGTCGTCCTTGCCCGTGCGAGATAATCCATCCATCTCGCTCCCGCTCGCTTGTCTGCTCCTCTTTTCACCTTCTCTCTCTCTCTCTCTCTCTCGCACAATCCCGTCCATCTATACCCCGCCCGGGGACGAGAGCGGGACCCCGGGTGCGGCCTGAGCTCTGCCCGCGCCGAAGCCGTACAGGTGAGCAGGCCGCGGTCAGCCCCTCCCCCCGCGCCCGGACAGTCCAATCCCGGATCATCCCGGATCGCCCTCCGGTCCGGCGGTCGGCCGTCGTCGCCGGACCCCGGACCAGTCGTGCGTCCGCGTCAGCGTGTGCGCGTGTGTGCGTGTGTGCGTGTGTGCCTGCCGTGCGCCGCCGCCGCCTCGGAGGAGAGATGACTGCTGTTATCAAGGCCGGCCCCCCGCCGCCGCCGCATGCGTGCCACACATCCAGATTGAGATTGGGAAGCCGCCAGAAGGCCTCTCTCTCTCTGATGCGCCTTCTGCAAGATTTCAGATTCAGTTTCATATCGCGTTGCTCGCCGCCAACAAGAGTATGGGCGTTCTTTATCTCTCTCTCTCTCTCTCTCTCTCTCTCTCTCTCTCTCTCTCTCTCTCTCTCTCTCTCTCTCTCTCCCCGCATCCTCGCCTCTCTGTCTGTTCGCAAGACGGGTTGCGGCGCGGCGGTGCTGTTGCTGTCGGCGCGGGCTAGAGCTCGGACGCAAAAAAAGCTGTTCATGCGAGTGAGTGTGTGTGCGTGTGTGTGCGCGCGCGCGCTCGGGCAGAGCGCCATGTCTGACCCCGGCCAAGAGCCTTGGGGTGCGGTTGCCCCGGCTCCCTTTGTGTGTGTCCCCTCCCCTCGCCCTGCCTGGGTGGTCCGCTTCCTAACCCCTCAGCCCTATCCCCCTATTTCTCTCTCTCTCTCTCTCACTCTCTCTCTCTCTCTCGCTTCCCCTCCCAATACGCATTGCCTGAGCTGCCGCCTGCCCCCCCCCCCCCACCCGCCGCCCCACAATCTGTTGCTGAATGGCTTCATTTGGCTGCGCGCTGTGGGCCACGCCTATCAACAGGATCAACAGCGCACGTTCCCGACGATGTCCTGACGGTGTCCTGATGGGGCTGTCCTAACGGAACCCTTTGGCGGTGTCTTAACGGTGTCCTGACGGTTTGCCGACCATGTCCTGACGGTGTCTCGGTGGGGGTCGACAAGCGCACGGTGGCAGTCGACGGCCCCGGCGCTGACCTCTCTCTCTCTCTCTCTCTCTCTCTCTCTCTCTCTCTCTCTCTCTCTCTCTCTCTCTCTCTCCCGCCCACGGTCATATCACTTACGCGGCGCGGACATGGCGGTGCGCGGTGCCCATTCCTCTCAGCTGCCCCCGTCAGCAGCAGTGGTAGCGCTCGGCCAATTGCCGTAAATTGAAACAATTAGACTCTCGGCGCGGCGGCGGCGGCGGCGGCGGCCGTGGAGGCCTGGGGTGGGCTGGTGTGGGGTGGGGGCGGGCCAGGCGTTGCCCCCGGGGCTACGACACTGACGGGGCCGGCGGCAAAACCACTCTTGAAAATTGTGTTCTGCCAGATTCCGAGGACTAACGTGTGGGATTGCCCAGAGAAGCCGAATTACCGAACGCATTACCCGCATTACCCCCGAAATTACCCCCCCCCCCCCCGGACCCTTCCTTTTCCTCTGCCCCGCGGGTTACACGAAACGGTAAATTAGCGGCGACGTCGTGGAGAAAATCGGGGAGCCGTCTTTGCCAGGTGCGGAATGCAAACCGAGCGCTGCACCGATAGCCGCGTGCTCCCGCGTTCGAGCCCGGCTCGCTCCGTCTTCATTCTTTCCCGGTCGGGTCAATCGCGCAATCGTATGGTGCTCATTCATGGGGGCGGGGGACAGGACGGATTGACACGCGCGGCGCCGGGCTGGAGGGCCGCTGCTGGAGGGCCGCCGCTGCTGGAGGGCCGCTGGAGAACTGGAGTCTGGAAGTAACGGGCCATCCATCATGTGGCGGCCTCCTCCTCCTCCTCCTTCTCCTGCCGTCAATAGCCGGTGGTCCAGCCGCTGCGCCTGCGGAGGGCTGGCCGCGGAGGCCCGGCCGGGGCGGTGCTGCCGGGGCTGCTGGCCTGGCACGGCGGCGGGGCGCCGGGGAGTCAGCGCTAATGGTGTACGGAGCGCGCCCAACCCACCCGGAGGGAGAGAATTGTTTCCAACGGAGAGGGATCGGGTCCCAAAAAAAAAAATTTCAATGAAAATTTCGGTGAAAAAAATCGAAAATAGGTCGGAAAATTTCAAAAAATATTCAGAAAATTTATCTGAAACCTTCGGGAGTAGAAGCCCTGTTCCTTCGTCAGCACTTTTGTCTTAGAGCTCGAACATGACTATAGCACATCCCCTATCTTGAGGCCCTCGCAAAATTGTCCCTTTAGGGCGCAGGCGCGGCTGCGGCAGCTGTCTCGTGAAGTTCATCTCCAGACGCACCCTCGCCGCATGAGTGCCTCACTCTACCACTGACACACGCAGTCAGTGATGGCGAGTGTGAACCGTTACGAGTAAGAGCAAACGCGTGTGCAGCCCCCCCCCCCCCCCTCTCTCTCTCTCTCTCTCTCTCTCTCTCTCTCTCTCTCTCTCTCTACCTGCGCTGCATAAGTCACTGTCAGTTGCACCGGCAGCTCCATGCAGCACCCCCCCCCCCCCCACCTCCGCCCCCGCCCCTGCCCATGACTTGCCCTCCGCAGTCATGTAATTACCACAAGCTGGGGGGTCCATGGCCAGAGCCCCGCTGCATGTCATTCCTCTGGCACAGCCGCCTAACCGACCCCTCCGACACCCCCGACGGTCAAATCCGATACCGCTGCCAAACACACTAAATGTGCAAATTTGTACGTAAATATGAACAGAATTGCGTGCATAAATAATTTGTGTAGAATGGTATGTGGGAATTCGTACAGACGTAACATTTTTCTTCATAATAATAAACAATTTTGTACATATAAATTATGCGTTCGTAAATTGTGTACATAACTATGTACAAATGTGGCCGTGTGTTCCAGGAAGCTGCGGTGCCCGCGGAACATGCTGCACCTGCACCTCTTCGCCTCCTTCATCATGCGGGCCTTCCTGCTGCTGCTCAAGGGCAGCCTCTTCGTGGACGGCATCGGCCTGCCGTCGGACCTGCTGCAGAAGGAGGGCGGAGGCTTCTTCGTCGACCGATACGAGGCGAGTAGTGCGACTCAAGGGCGATACTCATGTGAGAAGACAAAAGAAAATCACGCGGCTCCCTTAGCAAGGCTGTGCGCTTGCCAGGGTCCGCTCTCTACACTCATAAATGCATGACGGTATGTACTCTGTCTCCATTGAGTCGATAGGTGTCAACGGCGGACACTGAAGGCGCTAAACGGCCCCCCTCCCCCCTCTTCTACCGACCAATGCGGGATTAGTCTCGCAGCGCTTATAACGGTTGGGGGGGGGGGACATCCTGAAACCGAACTCTCACCGCTCTCTCTCTCTCTCTCCGTCTCTCATTCTCTCTCCCTTTCTCTCTGTCTCTCTCTTCCTCTCATTCACTGCTCCTAACTCTCTCTCACACACACACACACTCTCACTGCCTGCTTATAACATGACATGAGCTTTATGACTCATAAAATGGGGGGAGGCCGTCCCAGGCAGGGCGGGCCGCGGGCCTGCCTCGGTCCGGGGGGGTCCATGGCCGGCGGCCTGCTGGGCGGATAGCTGCGGCGGGGAGCAAGGCGAAGCCAGCGAAGCCCGGCCGAGCGCGGGCCCCCGGAGCCCCCCCGGAGGCCCCCGCCGGGCCCCAGCCGGCCCGGCCCAGGAGGGCCGCCAGCCGCCGCCGGGGCCCGCTGACTGATGCCGCCCCACTTGCTCTAGCGGGACAGGACATTTCCCGCCTAATGGCTTATGCTGCCAGCCCGCCGCCACCACCGGCGCCCACCACCGCACCCCCTGTCTCTATCTCTCTCGCCCTTTCTCTCGCCCCCATCCCCCTTTCTCCCTTTATCTCTATCCCACTACTCTTAAACATCTTCCTACACCGCTGGAGCAAACGTTTTGATTCTGCACGCTGCTCGCCTTGATTCGTCGCGTTGGACCCCCCGTAGGGAGTTGGGGGGGCAGAGTGGACGGGGGCGTCCCAGCCCCAATATTGCATGTCCGCGGAGGCGGCGGCGGCGGCGCGCTCCCGTCAGGTGCGCTGAAAAGCCACACCGCGGGCGTACAAGAGACGTGGACATGCACACAGACAGACGTACAGACAGACAGACAGACAGACGGACAGACAGACAGGCAGAGGCACGTGACGTGAATGGGGCACGGCATGACGACCCCCGCCCCGCACCTGTCCCGACACCTGTCCCGACACCTGTCGTGGCGCCCCACGTTTAATTCTATCACGGCACTCGTCGCCCTACTCGGGGCGGCAGCGGCGGCACGGCGCGCGTGCGAGAGAGACAGACAGGCGCAACTACCCGGGCGCGCCGGCGGCGTTCCCTCTGGTGGAAGAGAGACAGGCGCACGCGGCACGCGGACGACAGGCACCCACTCTCCTTGTCTCTCCCGCTCCATCTCTCTCAATTTTCCTTTCTTTGTCTATATCTCTCTCTCTCTCTCTCAGACACGCCTCTTTCCTCTGATGTGCGAGAGGCGAAAAAGTGGATTGATATGCGTCATACTCTCGTCTCGCCGTGTGATTGTGGTCGCCCCCACTCCCTCCTCTGACGCACATGACGTGCATTTCCTCGTGGAGTGCACAGCGCCGCTCTATTCCATCACACGCTTGGCTCGCGTCGGACCTCCCTCTCCCTCTCTCTCTCTCTCTCTCTCTTTCTCTCTCTCACACACACACAAGCCACAACTCCTGCTGCCCCTCGTGGTCGCACGTCTCCGCCATCTCCGCCACCGCAGCGTTTCAAACTGCAAATCGCCCTGTCACACGCCCCCCCCCCCGCCCCACTTCCCTTCCCCTACATGGTGAGGCATGCTCGGCCCGTCGGGTGAGTTACGGCCGAGGTACCCGGCCGGTCGGTACCCGGTCGGTACCCGGTCGGTACCCGGTCGGTGTGCCCTCGACCCGAATCCCGGGGCACTTAAAACGGCCGGCGCGACGTACCCGCCGTCGCTCGCCCGCCCACCACCGGCCTCCCCGCCAGCGGGGCTCCTTCCCACCCCGTCCGCCCTGCGAATAGTGCAGCGTCCTCCTCTGTCCTCCCCGGTCCCACCACCGCTGCCTCAGTTGTTAATCTTTCGGTAATCGAGCGAGCGGCATATACTCTCACGGAAATGTATCCCGCGGGTCGTAAAGAGCCGAGCCGAGCGCGAAACAGTTCGGTCCCGTCGGGTACCGCCGGGGGCCGCAGCGGCGCGGGCTAATTTATTCATACGCGAATAACGGATGAGACCGCGAGAACTGTAAGGGAGCGAAGAGGCTCTCTGCTCCCGGGTGGGAGCGCCTGGCAGCCGCCTGCCAGCCGCGGGGTAGGCCGTCCCGCCGGGCGGCCGCGCGCCGCGGGCTGGCCTACCCCGCGGTCCACAGGCGCTCCCCATCCGCCACCACGACAGCCGGGCTGGTTACTAACTGTGCAATGAAGCGGGCGGAGTGCACCGTGACATATTGTTTCGGACGAGTCCAACAACTTGATGGGAAAGTTTGCAGCACGAATTGTTTTCGATTTTCTCCCCCCAAAAAAAAAATCCAAAATTGAAATTCCAATATTTAATGGGATAAAACCACTGGAAAACAACGTTCTGCATATGAAACTCCGATTTCAATATGTTGTAAAAAACTAAATACACTTTGGATTTCCACAAAAATAAAAACTATAGGAAATTTTGCGGCACAAACTGTTTGGAAAATTCCAACCCAGCTTTTCCGTGGTGAGCAATCCTTCGCCCGGCCGTAATTGAGAAGACCACGGCAATGCTTTGCACTCTTTTACAATGGGTCCCAAGACCAGTGTGTCCGTCCAACCCGAGTCAACAGCGTCCGCTGTTTGCAGCGAACAAAGTCTCATCTCCACCCTCCTCCTCACCCGCTCCGACGACATCGAACTTGGTTAGCTCGAGAAATTGCCAAGGAAAGCATCCATTTATTTTGCTTCATACCGAAAAATGCAAGGGTTGACGGTGCACACGCGGCGTCATGTTTAACCAGGAGCTTCACTTCCCCCGATTGGCTCGCCGCTCCGTTTCCGTTCTGCTGCTCCACTATCGTCGGGGCATCGCTAATAGACCGCTGCTCACCGGGTTCGGCGCGGCGCGTCCCTTTTGTTTACCATTTCCCCCGAGGACAATTCGCCGCGCTATATGAATGGACGGCGGCGCTGGCTGGAATCTCTCGCCCGCCCATTTGTTTTTTTTCCTATTAGCACACCGTTGCGATGTTTGGTACGGCATTGTCTCCACGACTTCCCCCTACCTCTCCTGCAGCTGCCATTTCCCTCTTGTTTGTTTCCCGTTTGTTTTCTGCTGTTTACCTTTTCTCCTCTTGCATCCCCGGCGTTGCTCTTCAGCGGAATAAACCGCGACAGCCCGGCGGCAGAGCGCGGGTTGTCAATGGCGCAGCGTAGCACTGACACGGCGGGCCGGGAATGCCACTGAGAGTGAAAGAGTCTGTTCAAAAAACTAGACCGCAGACTTGAGATTTGAGACCAACGTTAGTCTCTGCTTCATCCCAAAATTCCAGATTTTTTTTTATTTTTTTCTTGCTTTTTCAGTTAGATGAGGTCATATGTGACCCCATTTCTTGGAATCCTGGGACCAAGCTGAGACTAACTTCCTACTTAAGAACTTTCCTCTTCAAGCCCATTACTGCCCACAATCGGTCGCTTTGGTTCTCCGTGGTGCCGGGGCCGCGACACGGCAACACGGCTGCCGTGGAGCCGAACTCCGCCTCGCACCGTATAGTGCACCTTTTCCTGATCGGCCTCGCTAGTTTGGCTGCGCTCCGCTGCCGCGCTGTTGTTGTTGATGTTTCGAGGTTTGCGTTTGTCGCACCCCGCTCGCTCGCGCGGCAGACTCCAGAGTCGTGTGGCACACGACCCGCGTCGCACCGCACCGCACCGCTCCTCGCGGCGCCGCGCAACACCAAACCACACTCGGAAACTATCACTTCCGGGCGGGCGGTGCGTGCGCGACCCAGCGGGCCGGAACGGCGACCACAGCGACGTCAGAACAGCACACACGCCCCCCCCCCCCACACACACACACACCCACGACACAAACACTTCCAGCCGCGGGCCGCGTCCCGAGTGTAATAAAAATTTTGAAAGGAAATTTTCATAGCGTTTTTTTTTAGAAATATCCGCAGTGTTCTCGGTATTTTCCAATACAATGAAATCGGGGTTTCATATGTAGAACGTTGTTTCGGTGTAAAGTAATTTCACAATATATCAAGTTTTCCGTTATTTAGGAATTATCCAATGTTTTCTTGGAAAATCACAAAACAGTTCGTCCTGCAAAAATTTTTCTATCATTTTGTCGGAATTTTCGAAAAGAGTTTGTGACAGTGGCCGTGCCCTCCTCCGCCTCCAACACTCTCACCGTGTCTATCCTCCTGATTACAGAACTGGGTGTGCAAGCTGATAACGAGCCTGTGGCAGTACTTCATCATGGCCAACTACTCGTGGATCCTGATGGAGGGCTTGTACCTGCACAACCTCATCTTCCTGGCGCTCTTCAGCGACACGTCCTCCATCAAGCTGTACGTCGGCCTCGGCTGGGGTGAGTAGAAAAGCCCCACCCACCCCCTCTCCTCATCCCTTGCCTGCCTCTTTCCTCGTTCACTTTTAGTCTTGAAACGCCCGTCATCTCTTATTCGGCCTTAAAATCATCCACCCTTTAGCTTTCGGAGGAGGTCTCTCTCTCTCTCTCTCTCTCTCTCTCTCTCTCTCTCTCTCTCTCTCTCTCTCTTTGTCTCTCTCTCTCTCTTCCCTTCCTCTCTCACCCTCCAGTTCTCACCGAGATCCGCTGCTCTCTATGCTTCCCCCTCTTCTCCTTCCTGCCCCACCTTCTTCGTCACCGCAATCCTCTTCGCAGTCCGCCCGATGCCGCTTTCACCGAGTGTCCCGCGGGTAGAGAGGGAACTCCTGTTTGGCTTCGTCTCGCCCCTCGCCCCTCTCTCCCTCCCTCTCTTCTCCTCCTCCTCTCTCTTTCTCTCTCTCAATCGTTTACCCCCTTCATCCCTTACTCCATCCCCCCCGACCCTCCCTTCACCGGACCGTTGAGGTCGACGCAGTGGACGCCGCCGCCGCTTGCGAGATCAGTAGCGGCGGCAGGCGCGCTGCCGCCGCTACCGGGCACAAGTCGGACAGAAAGGGTCTGCCGTTTATTCGTGCGCCTTCCACCCGCGGAGCCCCCGGCGGAGCCCCCGGCGGAGCGTCGTTTGTCTCGGACGACGCGGCCCTCCTCGGTGACGGCCTCCGCGGAGGAGCCCGTCGTCTCCGCCGTGTCGTGCGGCGGCGGCGGCGGCGCTGCATGTCTCTCCGAACGTGTTTCACGCGCGGCGCCCAACAACAAGAAGACGAGAGAATGAGGGGTTTATTTGGGACGCGGAGGCGCGGCCCGCGGTCCCCCCCCCCGGGGGACTAAGACTGAGAGCGCCGCCGCGGCCCGCCCCGCCCCCCTCCCCAGCTCCCATGAGCCTCTGCGGTGACTTGTTCAACTGGTCCGCGCCGCCGCCAAGAAGACTCCTGCCCGGCCTCGCCGCCGCCGCTGTGCAGCCCCAAGACCCCCCCCCCCCCCCCCCCCCCCCTCTGCCGCTGCTGCCGCTGCCACCGCAGCTCGCCGCGGCCTCCAGAGACCACAGCAGCGGCCAACACTTTATTGGAGAGGGCAGCGCAGTCCGCACTGTAGAAAATTGTGAATGTGTGTGTGTATGTATATGTCTGTATGTGTGTGTGTGTGTGCTGTGAGGGGAGAAGCCAGCTAGAGGCGGCGTTATGCACAAGGGGCATGGAGTTGATGACGCTATGAACTGCACCCCGGCCAAGCGGGGCACATTGGCGCAGCGAGTGGGAGCGAGAGGTCGGAGGGGAGGTCGATATCCTCCGGCACTTTACTTTACTTCATCGGAGACTCGACACTCATTCCCCCCCCTCTCTCTCTCTCTCTCTCTCTCTCTCTCTCTCTCTCTCTCTCTCTCTCTCTCTCTCTCTCTCTCTCGCGGCGGCATCAGCGGGAGAAAGCCAAACATGATTGCCAATTGGCGCGCGTTAAACTGACAGTGTTGGGGTGCGGCCCCGCAGCCGCACGGGCTCGGCGGGGCCCCCAGACCCCAGTGAACCCACGCGCGCCCCTTGAGCCACTAGACGCCCGGCGGCACTGGCCCCCTGGGGCCCATGCGAGGGGCCTGGCCGGGGTGGCCCCCGGCGGGGCAGAGGGGAGAGGGGGGAGAAGACAGTGTAGCGGCCACGAGACGGACCCGGCCCCTGCCCGGTCCCCGGGTCCTCGCCCCCTCACTGCTTCACTTTCCCTCTTCAACTCGCCGGTCGGAAGGTCATGTGAGACAAGCATTCCCTGACCCCCGCCTCGGCAGCGGCTGTGCGCGGCACGGCGGCCGCGGCCCCCACGGAGGGAAAATAGAATCAGCGGATCCAACTAATATATTAGTTGGATCCACTAATCATTTTCTCCGTCCTCCGGCCGTCCCCTCCGGCTCCTCCCGCGTGGGACCTCCGCGCCCCCAATGAAACAACTCTCTCTGTCTCTCTCTCTCTGTCTCTCTCTCGCTCTCTCTCTCTCTCTCTCTCTCTCTGCCATCTGTCGTAATATTTGCAGGCCGAAAAGTTTGATAATTATTATTTCTGATGGCGCGGCGCCAGCAACCTCGCATTACTTTGCAATAGAAAGGATACAAAAAAGTCCCTTTTACTCTTTTTTAAAAACCATTTTTTAGCCTTTTCAACCGGAGAAACAGCAAAATGTGGCGCGACCGGAGGGGGGACTTTCGACGGCAGTCCCCACGCACACACACACACACACACACACACTCACGCACACAGTACATTCCTCTGCCCATTTCTGTTTTGTTTTCGCTCGCTCCCCGCCGGCCCGCCCGGTCGGTCGCGCCCAGCAGCGAACAGGGCCCAGCTGATTCCACGCCCGGGCCGCGTAATTAGAGAGGTGTGTCGAAAATGGACTTGTTGTCCGCGCCCCGCTCGCACTTTTTGTGCACGTTTTCTTTTGTGCTCCGCGTGTTGTGTTCGTGTGTGTGTGTGGGGGGGGGGGGGGACGCGGGTCTGGTGGCAAGTCCGTGTGGAGCAGGTGTCACACGTGGCACCCCTTTGCCGTGCCCCATTCCGACACGCACCCACACACGCTCACCCACACACGCGCGCACGCACCCACACGCCGCACAGTCTCAAGGGCAGTCTGTCGTACAACTGCCATTGCACATTCAAAGCCAAATGAGCCCCTTGTGGTACGGTGGTGGTGGTGGTGGGAACGGGTGGGGGGGCGCGGGTCGTACTGTGCGTGCGTACACGTGTGTGTGTGTGCGTGTGTGTGTGTGCTCGTGGCCTTGAGACGTGTGTGACTGTGCGTGACAGAGCCCCGCCGGCCGCCCGCCGGGCAGACGGGTGTCGGCCTCTGCGGGGGGTCTGCGTGCACCCTCTGCCCCCCGCAGAGGCCCCCCGCAGAGCCCCCCCGCAGAGCCCCCCCGCAGAGGCCCCCCCGCTGAGTAACACCGGCCTCCTCGTCCTGCTGCCGGTTCGCCGTGGCATGAGCCCACTGGACACACGCTGCCGCAGGGCCAGCGGAAGGGGAGGGGGGGGGGGGTCACGTTGTCCGACAGCGAAATGCGAGCCGGAAGCAGACGACAACGGCCCGCAGGGTGCCCGCGCGGGAGTGTGCGTCTGGTTGGACTGGTAGCAAGTGTTGGCGCTGATGTCACGCGGAAGCAGCGGCGGCGGCGGCAAACCCCTCACTGAGTCCCCCTTCTATCTCCCCGCCTGCGGATAATGCGCCGCAGACAGAACGGGGTGAGACCGCCGATGACACAGCAAACGACGACACTCCCACGATACGATCTCAGCGGCGCGTGCGGCGCTCCGCGGCGGCGCGTGCGAATAAAACAGCGTCCCCGCGGGAGCCGGCGGCGAGCCGGGAGGCCGCTATCGGGCACCGCGGGCGGACACAAAACACCACTGCAGGCGATCGAACTCGGGTGGCGGCGCGGCGAAAGTCCGAACAGCTGACGGCGCCAGCGCAGTCCGTCTGTCTCTGTCTGTCTGTCTGTCTCTATCTCTCTCTCACTCTCTCTACCCGTTATAACTGAAAATGTTTGTTTTCAAAATTGCTATGGCATTACTTTGCAAAAAAAAATCAGAAACTGTGCGCGGCTCTCCTGTCTGCGGAATCACAGCAGTGACTCCGGCTGGGCGGGGATGCATTCTGGTTAAGCTTACTGTACAGAGACGCCAAGGCGGTGTACAGTAGTGCCTGCCCCCCCTGCCGGCGCTTGCAGCACGCCCGGTACCGGCGACGTGTAATCTCATCAGACAACGCCCCCCCCCCCCCCCCCCACCCCCTTTCTCTCCATGACGTACCTCCGGGCCCGCACCTTGAACGGCGCGCCGCCCATCCAATTAATTTCCCTGCTGGCGGCCGCGCTGTGGCAACAAACACACCGTCCACACTCCGCCCCCCACGCGTGATTAATAAGGTAAACAGCAATCGCCGTATTATGCGACGAGTGCAACAAAAAGTTGGCAGCAGGAGGGGAGGGGAAAGTAAAACATTTTAACTCTGCGTTTCCCGTGGCGACGGCCGTCGTCGGCGCGGCACCGCGGGACACACAAGAAAGTGTGCGGAGAGAGGTGGCCGCCGCGGGAGAGCGTTGTCCAGGCGTAGTAAAATCTGCCCCGCTTACCGCCGCGTACTTACACCGTTAATGCCCCGAGCCGCGCGGGGCGCGCGGGGCATCGCAGCCGACACACTCTTGCGCGCAAAGTCGTAAAGCGTAAGCGCGGTAAAAATAAACTTAACTTTGTGGCAGTCATTACGTGCGAGGTGTGTGTGTGTGTGTGTGTGTGGACGTCGGCCACCGGCCACGCTCTCCCACGGGGATGAGGGCTGAGGGCTATCCAGGGGAGAGCTCGAGCAGCAGCAGCAGCAGGATAAGATGTCTCCGGCCAGGAAAGAGAGCGAAAAAACAAAGGGCCCATCGTGGCACATCCTTGAAGAAATTTATCAAGTGGGCCGCTCTTTCTGCTTTAATCTGCTATATATACTGTTTCCCTCTGAAGCGCGTTTGAGAGGCTTCTCTCTCCTTTTTTTTTTTTGACCTGTCCAAGTCGTTTTTCCCGGCACGGCGGCTCCGCCGTCGCTACACTTTTGGCGGGCATTTCGCCTCAACGCCGCAAAATCGCCTTTTGTTTCTTTGTTCCGTCATCTAGTGGCGGGAGGAGGAGGAGAATGGGGGGGGGGGCGGCATTCAAAGCGTGCGGGAGTCGGCCGTGAGGGGAGTGGGGGGGGGGGGGAGGCTGCGCCACGCGAACAAAAGGCGACCACATCGCGCGGTACAGCTCTCTCTGTCTGTCTTGAAGGACGGCAATGGACCCCGACGGCGGGGGCAGCGGGGACGGGGCGGTCGGGGTCTCTCTTGATGACAGCGTCTGGGGGGCCCAGGGCTCGGCTGGCTCGGCCCGGGGAGCCACTTTGTGCCTTCGGACTGCCTCCGCGGTGGCCCGACCCGGCTCGGCCCGCCGGCACACGTTCCGGCCGGGCTCGACCCGACGACCCCGCGGCCCGACTCGACTCGTATTCGACGCAAACTCTCCTCTTTGAGGCGGTGCGACGAACTGTGCGAAAGCATTGGCCCATTGCAACGCAAATAATGGGAGGGGCGTCCTCGCGCTCTGTGCGTCCGTCTCTCTCTCACACTCCCTCTCTCTCTCTCTCTCTCTCTCTCTCTCTCTCTCTCTCTCTCTCTCTGCTCTCTCTCTCCCCTAAAAACTAGTATCGGGCGGAGGGCAACAGAGGCGGAGGAGGCCGGGCGGCGGGAAACAGCACGAAGCGACCCTCTGTGTGACCCACTGCGGCCATGAACAAAAGGGTCGAAAATACTGCTCGAGGGGAAAAAATAAAAATTCCAACCCTGCTGGCGTTGAGTCGCCCACGGAAACTGAATTATTACAGTATGAATTGGCCCAATCCCTAAGTGACACAGAACTGACGTGGCCGGTCAGTGACACGGGTGTGACGTTGTCAGTGACATTAACGTATGACAACGGCAAGAACTGAGAGCAGTGACACCTTCAGTTTATGTTGCTGTTGGTCGCTTCGATGCAAAGACCGCCTCTCGCATCGCTCGTGCTCACACATGACACTGCCAACAACACGTATCAGTAAACTGTTATATGGCAGAGCACAAACGTTTGCCGATTCGCTTCCTTCTCTGTAGCCGAGCAGCTCGGCGCGTGATTCACATTCACCCGACAGACCGGTGATATAAGTGCAGCCCCCTCCCCTCCCCCTCCCCCGCCAGATAGGCAGGAATAGCTCCCGACACGACCCGCCTCCCCATTTTTATTCTCTCTCGCTCCGCGGCCCCGCGGGCTCTTCTTGGCGTGATAAGGCCTATCAGTGCATCCCGCCCGGACCCCGCGGCCGCTCCATTCACTCACAGACGAGGGCGGCCGGTCGGCAGGCCGCCGCCGCCGCCGACACCAAATCTCCATAACATAATTGGGGTCTTAGCCGGCGATCGGGCGGCGAGAGCCGCTAAGGGAATTCGCGGCCCGGAATGTTACCTTGCGGCCACGCTTTCCGCGCCTCTTGCATTCTTGTTCCGTCCTCTGCCATTAATTTTCTTGTGCGCTGCTCTCTGTCTGTCTCTCTCTCTCTCTCTCTCTCTCTCTCTCTCTCTCGACGACAACGGTGCCCGTGTCAGCGAGCCAAATTCCCTTGCTGGGAATCAAAAGGAATTGTCCGGAGCCGGCGGCGCCCGCCGCGCCCAGCCGCCGGGGCCCCCTGCGCGAAAGAGGAGGAGGGGCGAGCTGGCAAGGTGGTCCCCGTTGGTCCCTGGTGGTCCCGAACCCCGACCTGCCCTACTTCTTGCTGGCGGTGCGCTTTGCATCGTGCAGCAAGCCGCCTTGCCTCGGACCGGCCGCCCGTCATCGGCACGGGGGCGCCCCCGGGGCCCCCGGCGGCGGCCAGCCGGCTCCGCTTCAGCCTGGCTTGGTGACGACCCCCCGGCCGGCCGGACTAACGGGCAGAAACCCCGCGCCAAGATCGATATCCGATGGCGCCCATTTTCGAGACCCTCGGCGGCCGCGTTTGATATCGTGTCGACAGTATCTATTCCTGGATTCCTGTCCGATCGCGGAGGGAAAGGTTATGCATTGGTTGCATTTGCATCGCACAGTGAAACGTTTATTTTTGCCCCTCGCTCGTCGCGTGCCTCTTCCCTGTTTTGCGTTGTATGAATGGACGTGTGTCCGGGGTGCTGCTGCGGTGGCGGAGCGCGTTGCTGATCGCTATGCAGCCGGGAGCCCGTGGCTGCCCGTGGCTGCCCGTGCGCCTCTGGGGCCCCGGCAGCTCCTCTCGCGTGGGGCGGCGCCGGCGGTGAATGCAGGATGATAGGAAAACAGGCGTGCGCCGGGTGCGCCGCGCCGCGCCCGGCACTGTCGCCTGGCAGGGCCGGACTCGGCGGGGCTCCGCGGCGGCGTCGCGGCGGCGCGGGCTGTACTGTACAGTGCCGGCGCGGCGGCGGCACTCGAAGCCCCCGCCGCCGCCGCCGCCGCCCGCTACGCCCTGGCCGCGTCCACGCCGGAATATTATTCTGCCGGAGTGTTGGCGCCTCGTCCTCGGCGCCCACCTCACCTGGCCGTCGTCGGCCCCGTGTCGGGGTGCGAGGCCGTCGTGCAGATGCGCTCCGCACGGACAAGTAACAACGGGGCGACGACGACGGCCGGTGGCGGTGCGGCGACGCTGGTGATGACGGCAGCCTTTTTGCAAATCGGCTCCGTCGGCTCCGCCGCCGGGGGGTGAAAAACGCCCGCCGTGATCCTGCGTGGGTGTCCTGCGGGCGTCCTACAGGCCGTGCCGTGCGGGCCTTCGCATTCAAATCTGGGCACAATGGCGCGCGCGCGCGGGTAAAGAAGGCGACGAGGGCGGTCCTTATGTACAACGGCGACAGGGCCACTTTGAGCGTCGGACAGAGCCCCCTCCTTACTCCGTCCCGCCAGCCTGATTTGAATTTGAAATTGGCCGCGCCGCGGCGCGCGTCCCCCACCGCCCGCGCGCCGTCCGCCGCCGTCGGTGCACCTAGCGGGTTCACGGCCGGAGACCCGCGGCCCCGCGGCCCCGCAGGGGAAACAGCGGCGACGTCGTCAAAGAAAATCTCCTTAACTAGGCGACAGACGGAAAACGACGAGGGGAGGGCGGCAGGGAGGGCATCAGGGAGGGAGAGGCGCGGGGAGGGTGGCTGCGGGAAGGAGCTTGGCAGGGCAGAGGCGGAGCTCTCGAGCACCCGCGCTGGCATGGTTCGCCACAAGCACGGCTCGGGGCGGGGGCGCGGGGTGGGTGCGTGCGGTGCGTCGTCCCCCCGCCCCCTCCTCCCGGCACCACCTGTTGCAACTCCACGCCACCCTCGCCGACCACGCGCGTAAAATGTTCCGCATCCGACCTCCTTGTCACAAAATTCGGAACTTCGTGCCGCTCTTCATCTTACCACATCCCCGCCTGCACCCTGGAAATGATTCCCTATTTTTTTTCAATTTTTACAGCTCAGCGCCACCCCTATAAAGTTGGTGGGTTTTGTGGTGATCGGTCCCCTGTTTAACTCGGGGGACTTGATGGGCCGCGGCGCTGGGCCCCTCCAGTGCCATCCCGTCGGGCGGCCCGTGCGGCGGCGGCGGACGGCTCATGGGGGACGTGGGACGCGTGCCTGATGTGGCCATCACATGTCTGTCCATGGGAGGCTATCGCGTTACCCCCCGCCGCGGCCCGCCCCCCGGCCCGCCCCCCGGCCCGCCCCTGGCTGCCCACATCCTTGGCCGCCTTCCCAGGGAGCTCCATGAAAGCAGATAGGCGATTTCGCAGGGCGTTGGTGCTGCGCGCACAGAGAGAGCATTCCGGGCCTACTTTCCGCCCCCGAGTCCAGTCTGCGGACGCAAGGGGCCGTTCTCGGATGACGTCACAATTTTTTTGGCAGATCTCGTCACGGAACAAACCTAACATTCCAATGCATTTAATTCGTGAACCTTGACCGACTCCCCCCCCCCTCCTCTCCAAGAGCGCAACGTCATTTGTGAACGGCCCCCAAGGACATCCACAGTAGTCAGTGCACGACGCCTGATGGGTAGGCATTCTTTGACTCCTGCAGCGCATGCGTGCGGTGCGGGCCGGCCTACCCCGGCATCCGCAGGCGCTCGGCCATGCCGCTGTTGCGGGACAGAAAATTCGGACATGCTTAATGGACAACCCCTAAGAGTAATAGTCGGAGGCCACAGCTTTTTCAGAGGTGCCCACACCCTCGCCCTGCCCTCCGCTCTGTACCCCCTGTCTGTGGCCCCGCGTGGACTCCCCCGTGCGGCCAGAGACGCTCCCCTCGCCCCCCTCGTTGGACCATGGCCATAGCCACACTGTTGTTCGCGCTGAAGCGTTCGTTTTCATTACGCCGGGACACTTTAAGGAGCGCGCAGCGAGAACTGCAGACCATTGCAAGCGGCGGCAGGCAAGCGGCCCCCCCGGCCGACGCTCGTAAATTTTTTTCTTCCCTTCCTTATTTTTCGTTCGCTCGCTCGTCCAGCGCGAACCGCCAGCAGATTTATAATACAATTTGCGGATTAGTTTCCCGCCTCGCTCTTCTTCTTTATCGCGTAATCACGCCCCCCCCCCCCCCCCCCCTCTGATCGCTTCCACGGACGTGATCGGTGTCTAATTAACTTTGTTGTTTCGCTCAGGGCTGCCCTCGATATTTGTGCTGGCGTGGGTGGTGACGAGGATCTACGTGGAGAACGACCTCTGCTGGACCACCAACAACATCGGCGTCATCTTCCTGTGGGTCCGGGTGCCCATCACCGTCTCCATCGTGGTAAGTGCATCCGGAGGGCAGTGCGGTTAAAAGAAAATGTGCGTGCGAGTTTACAGCTCCCGCGAGAACGATGAAGGATACTTCTTTGCCGTGAAGGGCGATACGAAAGAGCGTCGGTGGCGAACGAAGATGAGGAAATGTAGCCGGCGAGACGAGGGCGAATAAATCTGAGGAGACGGGCTCGGTGAGAGAGACGGAGAGGGAGAGAGAGAGATGGCAAAGAAAGTTCGGATGCGAGCACACACAACTTCCTTCTCTTGCATCGCTGCCGTGCAGCACGGGAAACCCTCGGGGAAACCCTCGGGGGGAAAACTGTTGTCTCGGCAGTTCTCTTTCCCCTTTTCACTCCGCCCGGTACACGTTTGTTTCGCTCGCTCTGTCCTTGTCGGGCTATATCTCTATCTCTGTCGTGCGCACTCTCCCCGTGGAACTGTCGCGGTGACCGCTCCCCGGATAAAACCGTCCAAGTTTTTGAGTGTGTGGAGGAGGAGGAGGAGGAGGAGGAGGAGGAGGAGGAGGAGGAGGAGGAGAGACACTCCGACAGCCTTGATGTGGCGCTCCGGGCCCCACAAAAATTCTGCACCATCGTTCGTGTGTGTGTGGAGGTAGAGTATATAAGGGGAGGGGCCGCATGTCGTCGTGTCTAGTGTACAGGTTTTCTCTCTGCGCGGCAAAGATTTCTCGATGGAATGAAAGGGCCGCCTCCGCCCCCCCCCCCCCCCCCGGCATCTCGCCGAGGTAAGGACGCCGCCGCCGCTGAGCTCGAAAGCCGCCGGCCAGAACCCAATACCGGCGCCCCCCTTTTTACGTACCTCTCCGAGTTTTCCCCGCCCCCCCCAATCACTTCCCTTCTTTCCCCCCTGCAGCGCGGCGCCTCCGCCCCACCGCTCTGCCCAGGCTGCAGTGATACGGTGGTTGTGTGGGTGTCCCTCTGGCTTTCGCCTTCCTCGGCTGGTACCCTCTCCCTCCCTCCCTCCCTCCCTCCCTCCCTCCCCCTCCTCTGCGTATTATGTTTTGCGGCGTGGGAGCGCCAGGACGAGCCCTGACCTTTCCTGCCTGTCGACGACGGACACGGAATATCGTGGCCGAGACCACCCTGCAAAATGAGCCCGCCGGAGCACATAGCGTGTGGGGCTCGTGCAGCCCCGGCAGGCCCCGGCAGGCCGAGTCCGAGGATCAGAGCGGAAGGCGAGCGCGAAAACAAACACTTTGTCTTAGGGGGCGGGGAAGGTGGGGAAGGGGTGGGAGAAAAGCTTTTAGCATGCGGAGGCCGCCGAGCCGCCGCCTGCCGCTGCCCGCGAGCCCTCTTCTTGGAACGCTATCCTATCCTTACGCACAATATAACCTGGATTTTGATTATCAGTCCGTGAGAGACATTCGGGGAAAATAACAGTTTTCTCATTTGCCGCAATGGTGTCGTGCGCCGTCTCGCGCGCAAGAAACTTTCCCCGTTAGCCTTGTAGCTTAAGACAGAATTACTTAGGGATCCTGTCATGGATGACATGTGTAAGGTGGGACTGCGTGCGTGCGAGAGGCACACCGAGAGAGAGGAATGGGGAGAGACGGGAGAGAGAGAGAGAGAGAGAGAGAGAGAGCGACGACGGCGGGCCATTGAAAGTTGTCGCGGCGGTTGTTAACTCGCAGACGCCTGCCTTTCGTCTGGCCCCGAGGTCTGTACACCTATCAGCGTAAGTTAAAGACTTGTAGTAGTTGTTGTTGTTCCTGCCTCGCTCCTCCCCCGCCGAGGCTCGGGGAACACGGCTAGCTGGGAACCTCCAAGCTCCAGCCGCACTCTCCAACCGCTCCAGCCGCTCCGGCCGCTCCAGCGCCGTCGGTGCGTGAGGACTCTGCCTCGCTGGCGTCCAACGGGAAAAACTTTCTAAACGGATCGCTGATGGGAGCGGGGGGGGGGAGACAACGTGGAAGATTCTCTTGCCTCCGAGCCTGCCAGTGATGCGATGCGATGCATTCTAACATAATTACCTGACTGTCAGGCACAAGCACAGGTTTAGCCCGTCACTGTTTATTTCAGACCAAAATAAGTTAACGGAGAGGATATTTTTTTTCCGGCGCTCTTCCTCTTCCCGATTTGGATGGGAGCCGTGTGGTCTCATCAAACCTCTTTCCGTTAACCGCTTTACCGCTGCCGGCGTGGAAACGGACCACCTCATCTCGTCCAAGGACGCGGGGGTGCCCGAGTTAACGTGGACCTCATCGAAGGCTCCACTCGACGTTTTCGTCTCTCTCTCTCTCTCTCTCTCTCTCTCTCTCTGTCTCGGTCTCTACCTTCACACTCTTTCTTTCTCTCTCACACTCTCTCTCCCTCCCCCCCCCCCCTCTCTCTCTCTCTCATCCCTACCCCAATCAAGAAGAACCCCTATCCCGCGGGCCGGTATTACAGCCAGGACGTAGTACACATTCGGACACGGGACGGAACAATGTTCCCGATTGCGGATTCGAAAAGAGAGATAGAAGGTGGGGAAGTTTGAGGGGGGGGGGATTGGAAAAGAAAGAGGCCGTTTCGAGGGGCGCCAGTCGTCACATTTTCCAGCTGGTCGACAAAACCAATTCAACCTCGGCGGGAGGGGCGCGCCTGTGAGCCTGGCTTCTTTCTCCTGACGCACGCCAATAGCTACCTTCCATTCCGCCCAACAAAATGGCTCTGTCTCTCTCTCTCTCCCGCTATCTCTCGCTCCCCCCCCCCTCTCTCTCTCTCTCTCTCTCACACACACACACACACACTCGCGGGCGCCCTTGCACGCACGAGCAGCTATACCACCCACAACACCGTCACCTACCGAGCTCGGTGGGCCCTGCCAGGCCCTCCCCTCCGCACAGGCGAATACACGATTTATACATCAATGGAGTGCACATACTCTTTGTACTTTGTGCGCGAATAACGTTCGGATCGGCCGACTGGTTTTCGTCGGCTAATGAATTCCCACGATCAGACCAGTGAGGGGTTTAGCACTCTCAAAACGATAGGAAAATTTGAGGCACTCACTGTTTGGAAATTTCTAAAAAAAAATTGCAGTGCTGTAACCCCTATAAATTATTGGTATTTAGCTGCAAATCTCACAAGACGACCCCCCCCCCCCCAAAAAAAAAAAAAAAAAAAAACAGGGAAAATTCTAAAGAATTCAGGCTACGCTTGCTGTTAACTAAAGAGTGGTACGACTTTCTCGCGAGCGCGTGCCCCCCATCGATCCGACCGAATAGTTACGGGACGCGCGGTGCCGGGTGGTAATGAGCGCCCCCCGACATTAGCGGCGAGTCCTGTTATTACCAAACGGTTTTGGCAGATAAGGAAGCGGCTCGTGGGCCGCGCCGTGCCCGCTGCGGCTCCGCGCGTCCTCCCTCCACCCTTAATGAGCTGCATTGTGACTACAGCGACACGGGGCACGGCCGGGGGGCGCACCGGGAGGGCTTAATTAACTGAAATTAGCTTTCATCCCCGGAGTGTGTCGGGGCCGCCCTATCGGAATACACCGAGCCGCGCGGGCGGTCACAACCCACACACACACACACACACACACACACACACACACACACGGCTGGCCGAGCGGCAGCGCGTCGCGGAGCTTACGGTGACGAGGGCTGACAACCCCCCCGCAGAGAACAAACCCCCGTGCCGAGTGGGACGACAAATGCCATTGCGCGGACCAACAAACCCCCACGATTTGTCGTTCAATAAATGATACAGAAAACGAGGAAGATCAAGGTGTGTGAGCGTTCCTGCTTTTTTCTTTGCATTTTTTTTGCGTTTTGATACAATTGGCTTTGAGGTGATGCAATACGGGAAGTGTAGTCACTAACCCAAAAAAAAAAATAAGAATGTTGAAAATTGAGTGAGTTGCACGAGCGCGGGGCTGCCCACATACTCTAATGTCGGAAGTGAGGACGTCGACTGCATAAAGGTCGGCGCGGCGCCTCTCGCGTGACGTGGTGTGGTATTTCGTGGAATTATTACCCCCCTCCCCCCACCCCTCCCTCTATGCTAGAACGCCCCTTCCACTGCACACAGAAGAATGCGTCTGCGGTTTCGCATGCAAGCAGGACGCTCGAAGAGAGTTGTTAATAAATCATCCCGACTCCCTCTGATGGCCCCCGCACGACTTGTGAATTGTGAACGCAGCGGCGGAGCCTCGCCCTCGCCCCCCCCCCCCCCCCCCCCCCCGCAACGCTGCTGCTGCAGTGTCGGTGCGCCGCCTGCTTCGCCCTTATAAAAGTACACACTCGAGGGGGACGCAGGGCCTGCTCTGTTCCCTGCGCGGTTCCCCGGCCAGCCTTTCCTTGCACCTGAATAAACAACAGCAGCATCAACAACAACAACGGCGGCGGCACGGGCCCGCTGGGTACAGCATCAACATCCCGAAGCGTACATATCGATACACGCGAAGTATGCTAAACACCTCCCTGTGCAGGCTGTGCAGTAAAGCTGTTGCTAACTGGCCGCGGGGAGTGGCGGCCTGTCGTAAGACGGGGGTCAGGGGGGGGGGGGGGGCACGGCGGCGCACGGCGGCGCACTGTTTGTGAAGTTGTATTACTCGGGCGGTATGCTATGGAACTCTCCGGGGGGCGTGGCGAGGCTGCCCCGGCCCGCTATAAAAGCCCGGGCGGCACGGGCCCGCCACACATCACGGCCGGCCGGGTGCGCTTTATCGCGGCGATGCCATTCCTGCCGTGAAATACACGCCCCGCGGCAGACGACGCCGGCGGACGCGCAGCAGACGACGCCACCTCAAACTTCCCCCCGTGCCGCGTCCGGTCCGTAAACAATTCCCCACTCTGCCGCACGGAGCGGGCAATCATGTCGGCCCGCTGCCGCGATGAAAATGTTAGCGCTGCACCGCCGCGGGCGCGGCTGTGTGCCGAGCACTGCCATCCCCTGCTCCTCCTGCGGGGAGAGGTGAGGAGTTCGGGGCCCGCGGGGGCCCGGGCCGGGCGGGGCAAACCGAGGACCGCGGCGTGGCAGCACGCAGCCACCCCCACGCCCTCCCCTGAGGCTCCACTCCGTCCGGTGCACACCCGAACGAGCAAGCACTCAGAACAGAAAGACTTCACGCGCCTGACCTCATCCGCCGAGTAACTGATCTGCACCCGTTCTGTTCCAGGTGAACTTCGTCCTCTTCCTCAACATCATCCGCATGCTGATGAAGAAGCTCCAGGCGTCCATCTGTGACGAGACGCGGCGGCACAGGTATAGGTGAGGCGACCAGGCTGCGGCTGCATGTCTTGTCGTCTGTCCACTCGTCCTGCGTCTAGCTTATCTCGCTTCCGACAAGTCCGGGTGGTTGCGGCACGTACCCCGGGACTTCATGCGCAGTTTAACAGAGCTGCTGAAAGTTCAGTAAGATTAACTTTGGTGAAGGTGGTCGGTATATCACCGGCGTACGATAACTCGGACTTGTCGGAATCCGATCTGTCTTGTCTCTCTTTCTACTGCACCGTATACACTGGGACTTCGCACTTCCTCCTACTCTCTCTCTCTCTCTCTCTCTCTCTCTCTCTCTCTCTCGCACGGTCTGTTACACTCGTGAACGGTACGTGGGTGGGTGTCGTGTGAATCCTGTCATGTTTTTCGTGCCCGTTAATCGCTGCTTATGGTGTACTCGGAAAGGCGTCTATACCTGTCTCCGTTGCTTTTGCTTCTTTGTTTGATTGTGCGCGTCGAGTGCGTGATGTGAAATTCAAACCTGATACAACCGGGGGTCCGTTTCGGCACACAGGCCCCTGTGCTCAAAACGTTCTCAACCTCGGCAGCACTCCGAGCGCACGGCGCCCGCCGAGCGCGGCGCCCGCCGAGCGCGGCATAGGCCGCCCGCTGCCCTCGCATGCACAGCGGGACTGCCTACCCTGCGCTGGTCGGGCGCTAGGACGCCGCAGGGGGCGGGGAAGGAGATCGGGCGGCACGCGAAAAGCAGCAGCGTTCACTCACCACTCTGGCATGGGAAGCTCGTGGCGTTTGCGATCCTTCTGTCATGTCATGCACGGCACTGGCTCGATATTTCGGATGTCTACTTTGCACCCCGAATGTGATTATAATAATGATGATGATTGACGATGACGACGTCACTGGCCGCCACCCGTCATCAAACCTGTGCTGGTTCACGTCATGCAGCGATGTTCTCGTTGTCGCAGGCGCTGGGCGAAGTCCACCCTGGTGCTGATGCCGCTGTTCGGCTGCCACTACTTCCTCTTCCTGGGCATGTCGTACGGCATGCACAACCCGGCCACCAAGACCCCCGGCGACGAGATGGTCGAGGTCATCTGGCTGTTCCTCGACCAGGCGTTCGCCTCCTTTCAGGTACGTAACAGTTACTGCAGTGTGTGCATGTGACTTTTTTTTTCTCTCGGCCATACGCCTCGCGTTGCCGTCCCGTATAATATCGCTTCGCTTCCCCCCACCTCTTCTTCTTTTTCGGCGAAGCGCCCTGCGATTATGGTCTCGGGCTGCATAATGTTTGCACCGCCAACACAGCGCAGGGGTCGGGTGGCGGCGTGGCGGCGTGGCGGCGTGGGCGGGGCGAGCACACGGAGTAGTTCGGGTACTTGGCCTGGGCGGGCCGGACAGGGAGGGTTCACAGACCCGTCGGCAGGGTGACGGACTCGTCGTCATGGCGACGGCGCCGTTGGCGCGCGCGTCGCCGCGGGATAATGTGAGAGTGAACCGAGACAGGCTCACTGAACCCCGCCATGCCAGGTCCCCGCGTAGCGAGGGCCGCTGCCGGTCAATCCTGCCTGTAAACCGGGTGCCTGCCGCTCGTCGGGGGCCTGTTTGTCGTCCTTGTTCGCAGGTCTCTCTGCTTACCCGATGCAAACGACCGGGCGGGAGGGAGGGAGGGAGGGAGGGGCCGCAGGAGACAGAATCGCCGATATCTCGACGCTTCAAGCCAAAACCCCGACAACCGCATAGTTATGTGCCGGTCTCTGACTGGGGGTGGTGGTCGCCCGTCCGCCGGACAGAGCTTGAGCCGTGCCTACAGCTGCGCCTAGCCGCACTCGGCCTGCCCGCCCCGCCCCACCCCCATCGCGCCCCCTGTCCCTCTTCACGATCGAGTGACGCCCTCTCCTCTCGTCTTGAATTTCGCGCGGCCGGGTCGGGGAACGCGCGCGGTTCGCTTTGCTGTCAGCGCCTGCCACCGCCGCCACAGAGTGTGGGCACCGCCGCTGCCGGGGCACCGCCCTGTCGAAAAACAGCGAAATGCCAACGACCCGGCGGCGCTGAGTCTGTCCGCCTACTGTTGCTTCGCTGCACAAAGTTTTTATTCTTTTTTCCACGGAAATTCATGCGCTGATGTTCCTAAACCCATTTCCGCGCTCTGTGGAGTCCCTTTTTCTTAACGGGCGCTGGCCATCTCTTTATTTATAGGGCTGCCGTGTGCATTTAACACACACACACACACACACACACACACACTCACACACACACACTCCTCCCTTGGGATCGGGGAGGGAGGCGGGGAGGCGAATGGGGTGGCGTTTCCGACGGTGGCGCCGGGGAGTGGTGATGGGGTCCTAACTGGCGCCGGGGGGGGGGGGGACTTTAGGAAACGGGGGTTGTTCGCAAAATCGCCGGAAATCCGAACGTCAACCCTGTGCGCGTGTACCACGTACCGTCTCCGCGCCCCACCACGCCCCTCCGCCGTCGAGTCCCGATGTGTTCGAAACGGGCACCACCCGAATATGGACTTTGGTTTATTGGGTGTGTCTGCGTTCGACTCTGGCTACAGAAGACATGATCTTTTAAGATAATAAAAAGTACCTCAGAAAAGTTTCACGCAGCCCGTGAAGGTTATTATTTATTTATTCGTTTTTTCGCTTTACAGGGCTTTTTCGTGGCGGTGCTCTTCTGCTTCCTGAACGGCGAGGTGCGGGCCGAGCTGGAGAAGGCGTGGACCAGCCGGGCCCCGCTGTGGGGGGCGAGCGTCGGCGGCTTCTGGTTCAAGTCGCGCGCCACGCGCCACCCCTCGCTCCACTCGTACGACACGTGCTCCAGCTACGGCAACCACCAGGTACGACTTACACCGTAATGAATTTTCCTCAGAAATTCCTGTGACCTGTTTCTGCAGTTTCCCGCGCGGGCTGCACAAAGAGGCGCTGCGAGCGTCGTTCCCGCGCTTTACTCGGCGACAAACGGGGCCGCGGCCCTTTTGAGAGAGGCGTCATTTTCTGTGCCCCACGTGCTGCTCATTCACGCCGCCCTTCAACCCCCCCGTCCCCGTGCAGGGCGTGTGTCGGGCCTCCGAACCGCTCTCCACACGGCCCCTCTCCCTTTGTTGGTCTCGGTCTGCGCTGTAATTCCGTCCCCGACGCGCACCTGCGGCCGTGCCCGGCCGCGCCCGGCTCACCTGCCCCGACGCCCACTCGCACCACCTGTAATCACGTCGGCGCACCGCCACGCTTTCCATCCCCCCCCCCCCCCCAGATTTCCTCCATTTTTAAACGCGGGATTACCGACAGACACTCGCGCGCACCCTCCAACCCCCGTCGCGCTCTCTGCGCCTTCCGCTACGCCGCCCGTCTCACTCGCACGACACTCTCTCTCTCTCTCTCTCTCCCGTAGGCTCCGTGGGCGATCCGCAAGCGCAGCGAGGGCCGCAGCACGGTGACGAGCACCACGGCGCTGCCCAGCGAGATGTGCGCCAGCACCGTGTGCCCCCGGCCGGAGGAGGTGCCGCTCAGCGTGTCCACGGTAAAGTAGCCTGTCCAGGACATGAAATGCCAACGAAATTTTCGGGAAAAAACAAAAGTATTGCAGAAAATTTCACAAATTTTCCGAAAATTTCAAAAATATTTCTTTGCAAATTTCAAAAATATTTCTTTGCAAATTTCAAAAATATTTCTTTGAAAATTTCAAAAATATTTCTTTGAAAATTTCAAAAATATTTCTTTGAAAATTTTACAAATTTTTCAAGACTAGAAACCCTAGTCTGCGGTCAGTGAGAGAAATCATGCTCTTTTTTTGTGCGGCTGGTTTTCACCGTCTCTCTCTCTCTCTCTCTCCCTCTCTTTTCACCCACACACACACATGGACACACACACACGCACCGACGATATTCGCGCGCGCTGCCGGTGTTTGCGCTGGCTCGTTATCTGTCATCCTTTGTGGCCGTGGTCTGGCCGTGGTCCGGGTCCCACCCCCTATTTAAAATCCGCCGCTTTTCTCTTGTCGGCGTTCCGCTCACGTTGTCGGTGCCAGCCGTGCACGGCGTGCGCGCCCAGGTAGCCAAAAGAGACCGAGAAGTAATAATAAAATTATAACGCGAAAATACATTACCTGTTCCCTGAAATGTTCACACAGTGACAGCGGTTGTTGAACAGAAACACGTCGCGGCACTGCGCTGCTTCCCCCCCTTTGTATACAGAGAGACGCCCGCGGCGTGCCCCACAGGGCCTCGCAGGACCCCGACACTGCGTCACACCGCGCCGCGTTCCATACGGAAATGATAATAATTGCGCGCGTTGGAGGGGGCAGAATAATTGTCCTGTACCGCCAACTGCCGCACGCCGCCCTGCACAGGTCCGCCCATTCATTGGCGGCCTCATTTAGCTGGAGAATTAATGAACGCGCTGCGGATAGAGCGTCACCGGACCTGAACGATGACCTCCATGTTGTTGCAGGTGAACGACAGCGCGGTGGTCTCCTGCTCCCGCCTCTGAGGCTGGGGGGGCCGGGGCCAGGGCCCGAGGGCCCCCACCCGGCACCAGCCCCAGGAGGCCGTGGCGGAGGCGACGCGCTGGCTGGGGGCGGGCCTCGGCGCCGGCCTCGGCGCCGGCCTTGCAGCCGACTCCGGGGAGGCCAGGCTGTGGCGGCCGCTGCCGGACCGCCGCCGCCAGGTGCTGCGCCTCCAGGACAAGTGCTGAGCACGCAGCTGTGCAGCTGCGCAGCTGTGCCGTCGGGCGGGTGCGGCCGTGCTCTCCCCGAACTGTTCGCTGTCGCTGTCCGCCGAGACTCCGTGGGGTGTCTGTAGGCTGTGTGCGAGCTGGACTCGTTTCTTTTTTCCCACTTCGCGGGTTTCACGTTCTTCGCCGGACGCTCGTATTGTGTGCCTCGCCTCTTACCGGCTCCAGTTCAAATTTTGAAAAAATAGTACAAACGTGACTCATTTTCACTGTAAATAGTTAAGATTCTTCATTCAGATTCAAAGTGTAGTTTATCACGTGATGGTGGAGTGTAGGTTAGTGTGACGTAGGTGATATAGCCTAGAGAAGAAGAGAGAAAAATATATTTTTGACGTCTCGGGAGAAACAGGGTTACAAAGTGTAGGCAAAACTTTTAATTGCGACCGACAAACCATCTCACGCCTATGGGTCCGGCCCCTTATGCCCGCTGGGATTTATTTTTATTACATATCCTAGTCACAAACATTCGTCTATTAATGTAGGTTTGCTCCTTGAACTCGTCGACGCCTTTTGGGAGACTATTCATTTGGGGAAATATATGCTTCTGACACAGAGAGAATCAACTGTAATCAAATGAATATGTAATATTGACTGTTTTTAATACTGTTTCTTTCATGTATGTGATTTCGCTTTTGTTTTCTTAAGAGAAAGAGGAAAGTACTGCTCAACTTTATTCGCTGTGTTAACGTAATAAAATGTCATGACGTCGGCGGCCTAATTTTGACTGCCTTTTAACATTACTCTAATCCTAAAATTAAAAATTTCACAGTATTCATCACAGTTGTAAGTGCGTTGTCAACTTCGCAACACATAAGGATAGCTTTGTTCTGTAGTATTTACTGAACCATTCCAACCTCCTGTATCGATTCCTTTGTTTCCTGAAAGCAAGGGTCCTGTAATCTAATTGAAAAGTTCAAACCACAATGTCTCAGAAGATTTTTTTTTCGCTCTCTATTGTGTTAAAACGTAGCGTAATTTTGTGTATGGCTGCGTGTATGTGTACGTGTGTGTGTGTGTAACAAACAGCCCGTATAACAGACTGGATGGGAATGACCATCTTTGCTGAGGGAGATGTTTGACAAGTGTGTTGTACTGCTGCGAAGGTCACTAAAAACCCATCCGTTGGCATATTAAACTATGTGTCAGTGTACATTAAATCCTTGACGTGGTACAGTGTATTTATTGAGACCTTAACATCCACATGACTTTCGCGTCTTCGCGATCCTCCACGTCGCTTCATCTGGTAACATGGCGCAACGAATCCTAAATTTTCGCGAACTGGATGAGCACAATCAAGTTTGACACCATTGCTGATACTAGCTGAAAAGGAAAATAACCGAAATCAAACGCAAAATTCATTTTCATTTTTCTGTAACGCTTCTCTTTACTACGACTTACAGAAGTAATACTCTGTCGACTTAGTTCGACGAAACCACCCAATGACACAGCCCCACCAGCTCTAGAGCTGAGGCGAAGGAAAAATTTAAGCTGAATGTATCAAAAATAGTATTACCTATTGCAAACAAAAATGTAGACAACGATTTTCGTTTCCAGTCTCACCTCTCGCGCTGTCTCGGAATCGATCAAGGGATAATCCAATTGAAAATTAACTCGGAGGATTTTTTCAAACTCTCTGTTGACCTGAGAGAAGATGAAAACAAATCACTATTCCGATGTCGAATCATGGGGCTAAAAGCGTCCACGATAGTTGCAAAGCCGGTCCATCGGGGCCTAGCACCTGCGTGGGGCTGAGCTAATTGTGTCTCGAAGTAAACAAAAACCAACCTTGCCGGCAAAGTGATCGGCCGAGAGGCAAATGAGAAAACTGCTGACGGACCACAGAAAGGCCTGCACGAATATGGATATGATCAGATAGGCGTCAGAGCCGCCTCGGACAGACACCAAGAACTAGAAGTAGAGATAGGGCAGAGAGCAAAATCAGGCCAGTCGGTCCGGTATCGGTGTTCTTGTTAAAAGCCACCCACCTGGAAGGTGAAAAATATGCTGAGTACGGTAAGCTCGGCCATGTAGAAGAACATGGTCGCCGACAGTACGGCCGCGGACTCGAGCAGCTTCCTCAGGTCCAGCCAGGAGGTCCGAAACGTCCTCAGCCGGTGGGCACGCATCTCACCAGACGCGATCTCCTGGTGTTCAATAGTAACGCGTGAATCGCCACAGAGATTCTCGTACTTTGGCGAACAGATTTTACAGTGTAGAGGAGAAACCCGAACGGGTTTTTAATTAATACTACTCCCAAAGTAGGGGGGGGGGGGAGTAACATCACCAGACATTAGTGTTACTCCCCAACCCAGCAATGATACCCCGCGCCCCACGTGCGGGGGGTATCGCCGCGGCGCGGGGTACGTCGTCTCACCACCGCCATCTGTTGCGCCATCCGGTCCGCGAAGTCGCCCATCCGGAGGAAGCTGGCGACGTGGCCCGAGGTCAGAGTGAAGCAGAGCGTGATGTTGAAGGTGCCGGCGGGGTGGTGCACCCAGTCGGAGCCGCGGCCCTCGGGCGCGACGACGAACAGCCACGCCCAGACCAGGAACGGCGAGCCGACCAGCCCGACGAACACGTGGTTCCAGGCCATGAGCCGCGGCAGGGGGCCGCACCGCTGCACCAGGTAGCCGAAGTCCCGCTGCCAACGGGGTGCACTGTTTCATGCCGGCGTCGTCGTCGTACCTCATGACCCTCACCATGAGCGGCGCCGTGCGCCTGGCCAGCCGTCGGAGAGACCGCGGCGCCTCCATCCAGATGACGGGCATGAGCCCGTACGTGGTCATGACCAGCATGGAGGTGATGGCCACGAAGCGGTCGTGCACGGCGGCCTCGGACAGCTGCGACAGCTGCCGCAGGCGGTCCCGCACCGTCCGGTACACGGAGTACAGCACGACGGCGTTCACCGCCACGACCCACGCCCGGAGGGCGCGGCGCGCGCTGCGGCCGGGAAGTCGCGGGTTCGAATACCGAGCGGGTGTTCGGGCGGGTTCGAATACACCGAGGCCGGCCTCACCAGCCCCGCTGAGCGGCCCCCGCCAGCGGCACGGCCCCGTACAGCACGGCCACGAACACGAAGGGCTGCAGCCCCTCGAACATCCCCATCGGGCCTCCGGGGCCCTCGGTCCCCTTCTCGTCCGGACGACCCTGTAGACCGGAGACCAATACTGTCTTGGAAGATTCCAAACAAATCTGTGCCACTGTCTTTATGGAAATTTCTTACATTTTAATTACTTTTTTGGAATCCATTTTTGGTGACGTATTATTTGATAGCCGCAAATTTCGAGGGGGGGGGGGGGGGGGGCTCACCTCCGACATGAATGCGCCTGAGGGTGTCGGCAGCGGCTGCACCCTCACAACCGCTTTAAGGGTTTTCTTGCTTTTGGTGTGTGCTGTGCGCATAGCGCCGAAGACGAGCAAAGCTCCGTTGCTGCGGCCCCACAGTGCTATCGAAGCCCAGTGAGCTCGCCGTGTTCACGAGAAGTACTATAACCCCCGCCCCCCTCCACGTCTCCCCTCCAGCCCTTCCTCCGTGCGGGCACATTCGGTCAGAAGTAGTGCAATAAAAGTTTCACTGCTCGGGGGGCAAAATCACCCTTTTATCTCCCTTTGCCGGGAAGCACGTAAAATGCAGGGCGCTACTTCGCAGGAGCGTTCTCCAGGGTCCCTCCGCACGCGGGCCGTGCACAGTCAAATTTCGCACAAATTTTAATGTCGAGGGGGTAAGTGGAGGTGGGCAGTACGGGTGGTGGAATGAACATGTTGCGGACCTTCAAGATTGACCAGTTGACAAACCCCATCCGCCACGCCCCAAACCTTAAGCGAGCAGCCACCCGTTTGAACTGCGCGCTGCGGCGGCGCGGCTCCAGCCGGTCCGACATCCGGCTCCGTCGCGGCGCGGCTGGGTGAAGAACAAAAGGGGAAAGAAGTTCATAACAACAACCAAGCAGCAGCAAAACCTGCGAAACGTAACCTAAGCGCGATCAAGAATGGGTTCGTTTGGCAATGAGATTGACAGATTCCGGCAGCACTTTAAAACCCATTCAAAGATCAGAGAGTACCAGGCGCACTCTGCCAAAGTCCATTCAGTGGGATGGAGTTGCGACGGTCGGCGACTCGCGTCGGGCTCCTTCGATAAGTCGGTGTCTATTTTCACTTTGGACAGGGAAAGACTGGTAAGCCGGTGTTTGAATTAATTCAGTACGTGAATTGTTTGTGGTGTTCTTGTCAGTGCCCTTGTTTGGAGTAAAATATGTGTCCCCTGGAAAAACGTGTACATTTCATGAATTTCATTTTTTAGGTGAAGGACTTCACTTTCCGTGGACATAGTGGCAGTGTCGATCAGCTCTGCTGGCACGCCACCAGTGCTGATCTTTTAGCGACTGCAAGTGGGGATAAGAGTGCACGAATCTGGGATGCTAGAACACAGAAGTGTGCGGCAACCATTAACACAAAAGGTGCCACTCATTGAGCCTTTCTCGCATTGGTCTCACCTGCTTAAACATTATTGCGTTGTTTCAATGATGATTTGTTTTTCTCCCACATGTAGGTGAAAATATTAATATAAGCTGGGCACCAGATGGCCAAACAATAGCCGTAGGCAACAAAGAGGACTTGGTTACTTTTATTGATGCCCGCACACACAAAGTCAAGGCGGAGCAGCAGTTTGACTTTGAAGTAAATGAAATATCGTGGAACAAAACAAGTGATCTATTTTTCTTGACTAATGGCCAAGGCTGTGTGCATATTTTAGGGTAAGTCTCAGCATATGCAACTCTCAATCAATATGTATATTAGGTTTGTTGGATGCAATTATTAACGTACACCTTTTCCACTCTCTAGGTATCCTGAACTGGAATTACAGCATGTTCTGAAAGCACATCCAGGGACTTGTATATGTATAGAATTTGATCCCACGGGAAGGTATTTTGCAACAGGATCTGCAGACACACTAGTTTCTTTGTGGGATGTTGAAGAACTTGCGTGCTTGAGAACTTTCTCAAGGTAAGAGGGACCCACTTGATTTTAGTAAACACTATTGCTTCAGAATCAAAGTGTAACTGATATTTTTTTTTTAACCACAGATTGGATTGGCCTGTTCGAACCATTAGTTTCAGTCATGATGGGAAGCTCCTTGCCTCTGCCTCAGAAGATCTCATGATTGATGTTGGGGAAGTTGAAACTGGTCTTCATGTAAGTCATTTATCTCTCAAATCAATAATTAATTGAAGTACTTGATGGAAATCATACTGTTTCTTACCCTATTTCTTGGTTATGATTGTGTAGGTTTGTGACATTAAGGTGGAAGCTGCAACTTTCACTGTTGCATGGCATCCGAGTCAATACCTTTTGGCGTACGCATGTGATGACAAGGACTCATATGACCGAAAACATGATGCAGGCATCCTCAAAGTGTATGGTTTCCCTTCGGATTGATGAAGGTTATCAGTATAGAGCTTGTTCAGTGGTACCAAAAGGAACTCTTTCAAATCAAAAGCCATAACTTGAAACACTTGTCTTTTTATTTCAAATTTTTGTAAAAATTGTTTCATCATTTTATGCGGTCCACTCAAAGAATGTGAGAATTTGTTTCAGTTCAGTCTTCATTTTTATTTTGAAATTTTTTGAATTATAATGCCAAAATAATTTGTCAGGCCCATGTTTCTGTTTGATATCTACCCTCCCTCTCCATTTGCTCAAGCATATTAGTTGCAGAATCTGTGGTGAGTCCTCCAGCTGATACACATAAATCTCTGATGGCTTCCCACACACTAGTTGGCATATTACTGGAATTTCCAGCAACAAATACATGTCCGCGCGATTTCAATATATCCCACAATATTTCTGTATTCTTGGCAATAAGATGTTGAACATACCTAAAAAAAACAGTGCTGCATTAAATATCAGAATTCCTTGCTGAGGTGTAAGCATAAGCAGTGCACAAGAACCACTTACACTTTCTCTTCCTGGTCTCTGGAGAAGGCACAATAGAGACTCAATTTTCCTTTTTCCTTAAGTGTCAGCCAGTCATCAGAGAAGTGAAAATCACCCTTTTTATTTCTGCACCCAAAGTAAAGGTGTAGAATTTTAGAACTTGCTGTCCCTTCGAAGTCTCTCTCGCATATAAAGCTGCGGAACGGTGCCACACCGGTGCCAGGTCCAACCATTACAATTGGTGTCTCCTTTGCGAAAAATAAATATAATTTGAAATGATTGGAACAGTGAGATCAGCATAGTAATTCCCATTTCCTTACAGCATTTTGAGGGAAACGAAGAGAGCCCTTTTGTATCCAGATGTGGATTAAATCCTTGGGTTTTAATCCAGCAAGCCAATTTGAACAAAGTCCTAGTCGAGGCTTCACCAATTTGGTTTTATATTTCACAACCGCGACAAGAATATGCAGTTCACTTTTGTGAGCCTGTCATGAAAGAGTAAGAGATATGTTAAACAAGTTTAGGGTATTGCACAGGGTTGGCATGTTTTCAAAAAGCTACCTTTGGAGAAGATGCAATAGAAAAAGCACGAGGCCGTATTGGAGAAAATAACTCAAATAAAAGTGGATACGGTATATGTGAGACAGCATGTGGGAAATCAGCCAGCAATTCAAGGATTGTTCTTTTAGGGCGATTCAAGTAATCGTACATAGTTTCTTGCCCCTCAGTGCTTGACATCTCTAGCAGTTTCTCTTTCTCCAACTCATTTGGGGTGACTTCAGAAAGCAGTTGTAGAATAAACCGCCGGGGCACAGCCTGTACAATGTTTCATATTACAAATATGGTGATTTTAGAAAGTTTCAACAGATGCTCTTATGTTAAAAATACTTACATTGAGATCCCAGTAGTAAGTGGCCAAGTTTGATAAACTTTGTGGTGACTGCAATGGTTCAGGAACAGCCATATCTGGATCATTTTCAGTTATACTAAAAACAGTTTCTGGTGACAGGTTTGATCCTGCATTTTTGGCGTCTTCTCCTGTTAATAAGTCTAACAATAGCCTGACATTCTCTGGAGCATTCTGAGGTCTCACCAGGAGTACATCCCCTGGCTGATAAGTGACTTCAGGAGGGACGTTCGTAAAGGAGATCAGGCGCACATCCTAGGGACATAACTGAAATTATTTCCAACTCTTACAAGAATTATGGAGTTACTCTAATTTTCTTAGGATTTCAAAGTTTAACTAACTATTACCTGAAAGTGTGTTGGGCTTGTAGTGCGCTTGTTAATTTTGACATCAACTGAGAAGGATTTCAATCTCTTGGGAATAGGGGGAGGATTTGGAATATTCCTTGTTTCTATAATGCTAATATTCCATCTGTGTCAAAAGTAACCTTGAGTGAATTTAGAATAACAAAACAAAAACAACCATTTCATTCTTTTTTTAATTTTACAAACCTGGCTGCTATTTTTGTGTCAGAAGATGGCAGCAACCCATGAGGTAATGGTTCCTCTTTCAGTAAGCACTCCCATAGTTGAGAAATCCACGGGTCCACAATAGCATCAGAGCCAAGGTCATGCTGATCATCAGCTAGACCCAGAGGAAGAAGAGGCGTGGCACTCAAATTCAACAACCTTCTGTACAATTTCTTAGCAGCATAATTAAATTTTGCATATGAAGAGTCACCTAAGCCCAACACGGCAAACCTGTGAATCATAATATAATAGACAGTCCATATTAATATTCTTTACATTCTGCACTGACTGACAAGATCAATAAGATATAATTTTTTTGAAATGTGATACACACTTCAACTGCTGCAATGAATTAGGTGGTAGATTTTTCCTCAGTAGAAATTTCCAGAAATTCTTCATATTGTCTGGCTCTTCCCCTTGTCCTGTTGTTGAACACACAAAGACTACAACCTTCTCATGAATCAACTGTGTGATGGAATAGTCATCCATTGCCTGAACCGGCCCTGACAGGTGATACCTGAAATTATAAGATACATCATAGTTCACAATTGACAAGCATCATGGTGACAGGTGAAACTTCTTTACCGCTTAGCCTCCCGCCATATCCTCTCCGAGACATCCTGTGCAGTTCCTGTTTGACTTCCATAGAGTATAGGCAATCTTCTGCTGCTCATTCTTTTTCACAGTACTTGGTGATGTTGTGAAGTAAATCAGTAGTCGAAACGAGTGAGTAAATAGTGAAAACCACTAACCCAACCTGTTACACACCGGGATAGACACAATAACACTCTTCAAAACGTCAGAAAAGCAAGTTGACATTATGTGGCTTTTGTTTATTTTATAACCACACACTAATTAATGAGTGCATACTTTTTAACGGTATGTCTTTAACCAAAAAAAACGAAATTTAAAAAATTGTAAGTAATACTAGCAGAAGCAGAGGAGCAAAGCAGAAGCCATACATGCAGTAACACCAACAGCTCCAAGAAAAATTCGGTTTCACAATTCAGAGAATTTCTTCTTGTATTTTCACAATTATTTGTATCTGGAACACATCCTGAATATTTTAAAGATTTGGAATCTACGAGCTCATGAAAATAAAGGCTCTGACATCGCGACATCCATGAACTGCCGACACCAAAACCAGTGCGTGTTTTGGCAGAAGTTGCCGGAAACTTGGATACAGGAAAACAGCTGAAACAAAGTTTGATTTTGAAAGTTGACAAGCGCAGCGCCAGCGCCGTGTGCAAGTCTGTGCAGGTGAGCACGTTTCGGCGTGAGGGATGCAGTGATTGTGGGAGCGTGCGACCGCGAGTCTCGTGCCGACGCGTCCCGGCCCCGGCGTCCAGCATTTCGCCCTGTACGAACAGAAACGACGTCATCGCCATGAGTGCCGCTCGCAACAAATCCGGGGGTGTGCGCTTGCCCGAGAATGCGGCGTCGGCCTCGCCGAGAAGGGGTGTGTCGGCCCGGTCCCTGGCCCCCAGTAGACTGTTCACGGCCTCGGTGCGCGACATCAGGAACGACAAGATCGGGTACAGCCCGAAAGGGGTCGGCCAGGACCCTCCGGGCGACGCGGAGGCCGACGAAGACGACGAGGAGGTTAACGAGTTGACGAGCGAGACTCGCCCCCCGCCCATGCATCTCCTGCAGGACAGAGAAGAGCCGTCTGGCGCCGAAACCGACGACTGCGAGGGTGAGGATGTGGCCGGCGCGTCCTCAGGGGAGGCGCGCTACCGCGAGAGCATCCGGGTGCAGGTCTTCACGGAGCCCGAGTTTGATTCGGAGTCTGAGGCCGAATCCGAGCCCGGGCCTGAGTCCGAGCCGGCGCCCAAGCCCGAGCCCATACAAGGGCTGTCGCCGGGCTCCTGCACATCTGACAACTTTGAAGACGGCATCCCCCCTGTAGAAGCCGAGGAAGGTAAACGAGCACCCACTCATTCTGTGCGGTCTGACAGCAACACATCTGATTCTGAAAGTGGTTCTATTCGTCCAAGCAAAGTACCTGTCGAAAGGCGGAAGAGAAGGAGCAAGAAGAGGGAAGTCGAGGGGCGGGCTTCCAGCTCTGAACCCTGTTCAAGCTCATTGTGCAAGCAGAAATCAAGTGATTCAAAGTCTAGTGATTCGAAATCTAGTGATTCAAAATCAAGGAAAGGGCATAGAAGGAGGCAGTCGAAATCGCCGAAGAGAGATCAGAAGAGGCGACACCAGTCTAGTCCAGACTGTGATATGGCCACTTCTTCCCGCTCTAGATCCAAGTCTGCATGTCAGGAGCAAAATTCAAGCTCTCGCAGGAAGAAACACAATTCCACCTCAGCCGATTCTGGAGATGAGGTTGCTGTGAAGCCTAGAAGAAAGGATAGCAGAGTCTCAGTGGACATAGATTATTCTAGTACTAGACAAACGTATGCGAGCACTGCTCCAGACTACATTCCTTTGAATGGTTCCAATCAAAAAAGTGAGTCATTCAAACCGGATACTCCTTATAGAATGCCTGCATCTCAAACTATGAACTCTAGAGGCTTACGAGGTTCACTCCCTGTATGCTACCCTTCACCTTTCTCCCCACGAACATATGCAACGCCACCTCAACCAGCGGCCCCTACAATGCGTACTGGTGGCTTATTTCAATGGTATTCAGTTTCTTTAGCTTTATAGTCAGTTGGTTGTTGTATATTGAATCTTGGAAGATGCCCAACTATAATTTCTTTTTCAATTTTCAGGGATACGTACAGTACTAGAGATTCACCAAGTTCCTTAAGTCCATTGGTGCATGCCCCGAATGCATTACCTTACCATGTGCCTCCACCTTTACCACCTCAAGAATGTGACAGAAGATTCAGGTGTTTGCAAAATTTACATTCTCCCCCCGTAAGTTGTTTCTTTTTTTTTTTTTAATCATTTTGAATTTTATCATATACAATTTAATTTATGCACTTTAATGATTTCAGAAACCCAACTTCAATGGCTTTCAGCTCATAGGGGACAGTATGCTGTTGCGCTTCTCTCAGCAATTATTAGGTGAAAATGCTATCATGGCAGGTAAGATTTTCAGGAATGAATGTGTACTGATATTAGTAAAACATTTCTGTTGCCCGGTTTTCTAAAATTTCTGTCTTGCAGAAAGTCTTCGCTTCTTAGGCTATTGCGTGAGTGGCCAGACAGTAGGTGAGTTGCTCAGACGCTTGAGATCTGGATTCTACCATCTAGGAAAGAAAGTTGTGCTGATGATAGGGACTAATGACTTATTGAAGGTAGGTGTTTTGGGTTTTGATGTGGAAAAGTGTTTCACTTGAGACGGTACACTCCCTGTTTGTGTTTTATTTTCCTCCCTAAAATAAATTATTTTATTCCAGAGTACACATCTTCAACAAATGTGTACTGAACTGAGGAGAGTTGTTGAGCTTCTGCAGCAATCTGTTGAAGAACTTATAGTATTGACAATTCCTCCTGTTCCCCGTCTGGAAAATCTGACGTACCACTGGAAAAGATTGAACACTTACAATGATTTCATAAAAGGGTTGTCTGACAAAGGTAATTTTCATTCATTATCATTAATCTTAGAGAAAAGTGCTAGGAGGATTGTGATATGAGGTTGTTTCTAAAATATAAATATATGCCCATGTGAGTTCTATGTTTTAGTAGGTGTGAAGAAGCTTTGTACAAATTGGAAACATGGTGTAATTCATGAACCAGTGAACATCAATTTCTAAAATCTGAGTTTTTAAAACTTTTTTTTCTAAATTATTTGTGTTGGTTCCATTAACATTCATGACTTTATTTTCTAAAATTTTAATACCCTAAAAATATCATAATTTTTCTGTCCTATATTTCTATTGATTATTATTGAGCTTGGAGCGTTTGTGAGTCAATAGATTGGGTGTATTGCAGACTCAGGAATCTCGGTACACGATATTTCTCCCCAGTATATACTCACCCAAGAGGAACTTGAAGAGGCTGAATTGTTGGCTGAGTTCAATGCCGAGTTTCCTTTCTGCCGTGGATGTTTGACTTGCATGGAAGATGGAGTTGACTGGGACTACTCTGGTCATTCTGATGAAGATGACAATCTTGATTCTGCAATGTTGACTCGCGTTTTTATCAGCCCAAGTGCGTTTTCAGCTCAGTATTTTTCCTTATTACACTAATAGATATCCATGTCGTGAAGGCATTTGCCAAGGGAAGAATTGACTTATTTATGAGGTTCATGTTTAGTTGGAGGACAGATCTCTTGAGAGTTGATAATTAAATTGTTGCGATGGAAAATGCCTTGTGCAGGATTCACTGTGTTTTGCAGTCCCTTGGTTACAGTTATTTCTTTATTTCTTTGATCACTTTTTTGACACCTAGAATCAATGAAGGTTTAATTTGGTCAGGTTTTTTTATAGATGGGTAATGCAGATGAGATTTAGTGGAAGCTTTTTTAACAAATTCCCCTGGGTGCTTTAATTTTGTTCCAGGTCCTCCTCTTGTTAAACCAGTTGACATCTGTAAATTATTTGAGGACAGAAGAATCTCTCGGTGCCGTATGGAGTGCTTTGAAACGTAAGTTATTGTATGTGCAAACTGTTGTTTTATAAATTGCCTCATTGCCAAATATTGATATTTTTCTTTCCTGTGTGGGGCGTAGGTTTTTTTCTGACAGTAAGCGAAAAGACATGATCCATCTAAACAGGAAGGGTTTGACTGTTGTCAGAGATGAGCTATACAAGGCCATTTGAAGACTCGAGGGGCTCTACGTACTCATGTGTATTTTAATGTATACATCATGATGTAGCTATTAGATTGGCAGTAATCTGGCACGAGCCTCATGAATTGTTTGCTGTTGGTTTTTCTTCCTCGTGTTGTTTACAACGTAAGAGACGTCATATATTGTTTATTTTTCATGTGTTTGTGCAATTGGTTCTGATTGCTGATCTTGGGTTTAACAATTGTTATTGTGCTGTGTTGTTCATTGCTGCAACAGAACCAAGTTTACCCATTCTTTGTTGAGTTCATTTAATTAAAGTTTTCATGCAATACTCAATGCCTTTTGGTAAGCCTCCACTTCAGACAAAGGGAGATAGGGAGACTGTAAATAACACATTCACATAGAATCTTAACAGTTTATTGGTCAAAAACATGAAATATAGCTAAATAAAATTGAACAATATTTATTAATATGAAGTGGAAGGGTAAATTGATAGCCTAAGTTCTGTGGGTGTTACGCCAAAGGTCTCTCATCCCCTCGAATTGCTCGATACTTTGTCAATTCATTAGGGAATGAGCTATTGAGCTCAAGGAGGAGATGTGCTTTAAACTTGCGATAGGCATCAATCTTTCCCTTCACCTGCTCATTCTTCGTAAGTGCCTTTTCTATACAGTCTTTAGTATAAAGCTGAGGGTTGCGACCTGAGTCAATATAGCTGCAAGAATAATGCAAGAATTAGACAGACCTAAATAGGTACGAAACTTTCTATTTACTGCCATAAGATGTGAAGTACTTACTCGAACACCTCAAGTGGAACATGAACGTCCTGGACTTGTGACTTCAGTTTGTCTACCTCCTGAAGTCCTTGGACAAGGGATTGACTGGAAAAGAAAATGAACAAAAACACTTATTACAAACTGAGTATGTATCCGGACACAAATAACAAAAATTATGTACACAGAAGAGAGTTCAAAGACATCCCACAATTTTGCCTAAACTCCTGTCAGCATAAAACCAGTCTTCCCACCTAGTCCTCGAGGACTGTGAACGGCCACCAGCGATCTGGTAAGCAGATGGCAAACAAATTGAGGGGAAAGGAGCTTCTTTGAAAATCTCTAGGACGTAAAAACTGATATCCCGTTTGTATAGGTTATTCACCTGTCATTCGTTATCACTACGCTTACGCGGCCAAGTACTTACATTTTCTGATTTAAAACGCTCTGTCCCTGTGGCTGGAAGTCACTAACAATAATTCTAATTTGCCTAACATTTTCAATGAAAACTTCTAGTTGAGTTTCGAGGTTTTCTAACGACGACGCCATCGCTGGGTTCGGATTTGAAATCAGCATCCACACGGTTGCGGGCGAGGGGGAGGAGGGAGGGGCATTGAGGGTGAGAGGGGAGGGGAGGGGCTCCGGCCGGGACAAGGGGGCGCGGGGGGCAGCAGCAGAAGCAGAAAAACAGAAACAGTCTGCTGAGCAGTATACGTTTGTGTGGGTCGTGGGTGGAGAGTGCCTTTGCTTCGCCTCCCTGCCCTGTTATTGCCGGCGAATTAACGGCAACGAGTCAACAAGCATGACCTTGAAAAGCGGTTGTCACCGTTTGATGTACACGTTATCTCACCAGTCACTTATGCTGGGGGCCCGGTCCCGAGGACACTTGCTCCTCCGAAGGTTAGGTAATCTGGAATCCAACACCAGCAGCAGCGGCAGCCCCAGCGGCTCGTCCTGGTTCTCCACCGGTGCCTCCGCCAACATGCGTTTTGTGCAGTTTGCTGACGTCCAGGGCGGCCCCCAAAAGCTAGGAGTGCAGCCACAGCAAGATGGAGAGATAACTGACATTAGCACGGGCAGCAGCAAGATCCCCAATGACCTGATCAAGCTAATCCAGGGTGGCCCTGATCTCTGGGCCGAGGCAGAGAAGTAAGTTGTCATTTGCTTTTGTTTGCTCTCAGGAGAGCTTTGTTTCATAAGTGTCGTTTGCTAGTTATTAGTTCTGACATTGTCATTTTTACATTTCAGAGCTGCAGCTCAATCTAGTGTGAAAGCACAAGCCAAGGATGTGAAGTTATTAGCACCGCTTACTGCACCCGGTAAAGTGATCTGTGTGGGACTCAACTACCGATGCCATTGCAATGAACAACACATCGAGCCTCCCCATGAGCCAATGTTCTTTTCCAAGTTTGCTAGCTGTATTGTTGGCCCAACAGACAATGTTGTTCTTCCTACAGTGTCTACGGTAAATTAATTGTCCATTTGAGATTTAAAATTTTGCCATCAGTACATTGTAACTAAATTTTCTGAAAATAATTGCAGAGAGTAGACTGGGAAGTAGAAATGGTTGTTGTTATTGGTAAACCTTGTCGAAATCTGAAACCAGAAAATACCATGGAGAATGTTTTTGGTTACACAGTTGCTCAGGTACCTTACTCTTCTGAGTGTATTTCATGCATAATACAGCATCATGTGTTATGGTTATGATAAAACAACATCTTGTTTCAGGACATATCTGCACGGGATTGGCAGAAAGGTCGCAACGGAGGTCAGTGGCTTTTGGGAAAGAGCATGGACACATTCTGCCCACTAGGTCCTGCTGTTGTGACTGCAGGAGATCTTCCGAATGGACCTCATGTCCTGCCACTGTCATGCTCAATTAATGGTGTTAAAAAACAAAATAGCAACACTGACCAACTCATCCATCGTGTTGATTACATTATCTCTCATCTGTCACAGTAAGTTTATCTTTCAAAAAAATCTACCAATCATTTTCCTATGTACCTACTGAGAGTTTAAGACTAATCTCTATTCTTTATGTGGTGTTTCAGTTTGTTAACACTTCTTCCTGGAGACATTATTCTTACTGGGACGCCAGCTGGTGTTGGTGTGTTTAGGAACCCAAGAGAATTTTTGAAGGTGATTTGTTGCTACAGTACATTTACATATTTGGTACAATATGGAATCGAAGGATCTAATCTTATTCTGTTTTTTGTATTGCAGCCTGGAGATGTGATTGACAGTGAAATTGTTGGCATAGGCAAATTGCGTAACCCTGTTGTGGCTCCACAATGATTTTTTAATTATTTTCTGTTATCACATCATTAACGTTCCAATCATTGAAGCTGTGACAACTGATACGAATTCGTTCTCATGTAATTTTTTTTTGTGTGCACTGCATTGTAGAGATTGTGGAGAAAGTGTTTTGCTACTGATAATTTTGCCACTCACTAGTTGTTTTTGGTTTGCTTGGAGATACTAGACTACTTAATAGCAGAGAGAAAAAAACAATTTAAGTAAGGGAAATCTGTCTTAAGACTTGCCGATATAATGATAAATTTCAACCAAACAAAGTTATGTATACACTATAAACCAAAGTCTTTGTGCATCTGAGTGAGACTTCATTTATCCAATTGTAGCATCAAATAATTCCTGTATAGTTTATTGCTAATGACCAAATGTCTTATTTTGTAGGAAATTTTAATTGCCGGCTGAGTACAAAACCATTTATTTTTGTGAAACTGCTGGTGGCTCAGAATTGTGTATTTGATGTGTGCCTGGGAGCACAAATTTAGCAACTATATTCTTGTTTCATGACTATGATATTTTCTTGACCGTTGAGTGTCTGTCTGTTAATAACTGTGCCAGTATAATTAATCTCATTGCTTGGCCAAGCTTCCCCCTGCTTACCACACCTCTTCCCAGGGCCCCTTCAGAGTGTCAAGAATAAAAGCAGACAGCTATGGTCTAGCAAAATGAGTGGTGTACTAACAGACGTTTACCCAAATGTTCAGAACTGCCCCATGACAATGGCCTTTTTGTATGGCCCTTTGATTGAGTATTTGCATAGTGCCGAGCGTCTTACATTACAATGAAACAATTTCTCACTTAAATGTGGTGTTGGTGTGCTAAGTTTAAAAACTCTGCTGGCTGTCTTGGATGACGCCTGCGGGAATTTAAATAAGTGTGTTGGATTGGTCAGAATGCATACTACTGTTGGTAGAAGCGGAAATATATTGTGATGGTGTGCTATGAACCATAAGATGTATTGTATAAGATAAAGTAATAAGTACTCTTAGACGGGTGAAGGTTGATTGAATATGTAAGAATGGTATGTGCATTGTTTGTTATTGGGCAGTAATCTTTACCCTTAATTGGTAATTTCGGTTTAAAGAAAGAAGAGCTTCAACATCAGCAGTCGGCATTGTTGATGGTTTTCCAGCGATCACAAGTACTTTTGTATTTTGTATATAACTGTTCAACTTGTGCCATCATCAACTGAAAAATTGTTTTCCCCAATTTTGTTAATTTGTGTGTTTTTCTTGAAAATCTTTTTTGTAGAGTATCCTTATTAATTCTACAACACATTTTGTTGAGTATTTTGATTTCTGTAACAGATATATTATTGTTAATTAATTGTGAAATCTAGTTTTGTGTCGTAAATATGTTAAATTTTGACTTATTTTAGGATCCTTTTTACGTTGTTGTAATGGCTTGTTTGCAACCTTGCCTTGGGTGTGAGAGAGTACTTCTTATTCCATCATTGTGATACATGAAGACTGGTTTTTTTCATAACCATGGCTGTACTTAAGCGAAAAACAGTTACGTTTCCCTTGTGTTTGATCCTTTGAATGATGTATTTGCGTTACCACACATCACCTTAGCAGCAAGTCATAGTTCACTTGTTTCCTGTGAGACCAAAATATGTCTTCCACATTGAATAAAGATTTTGACTTGAGTTCTATTGTGTACTTAGTTATGCATTTCATTTACCCTCCTGTTTGATGTCCAGAAAGAAGTGGGCTACAACAAAACATCCACAGACAGAAAAATTAAGAAAAATAAAAACAAGTCTTTTATTTTTGGTTTCCAGCTTAGAGCTAAACATTAATAATAACATTCTCAACAGCTAAACAAATACTTCTTAAAACACACATAATTTAAATAATAATATTACAAAAAAAAGAAACATGCACTGTCTGCAAACTACTCCATAACAGCTTCATAACAATAAATTATGTACACGGGTTCCTATTGACAAGCCCGGGCTGTGGCGGGGCCGCCTAGGCCTCGGCCTCCTCCTGCTGCTCCACGGACTCCTTGTACTCCTGCGGCGAGATGGCGGTGCTCCTGTGCACGGTGACCTCCGTCCTGCCGGACTGCTGCGCGGCGGCGGCGGCCACCCTCTGCCTGTGCTGCTCCTGCAGGATGGCCGCCACCGAGGACGGAGACCTCTGCTGCTGCTGCTGTTGCTGCTGCTGCTGTTGCTGCTGTTGCTGCTGCTGTTGGAGCTGCATCTGGAGCTGTTTCTGGAGCTGGGCGTGCAGCTGCTGTTGCAGCTGGAGCTTCTGCAGCTGGGTAGAGCTGAACAGGGGGCTGGTGTACATGAAGGCGTCGGCGTCCGCGTACTGAGGCTGGGCGGGGGCCGCGGCCGCGGGGGCGTACAGCTTGCTGAGGTAGTCGCGCAGGAACTGCATGTTGACGAGCGGGTACGGCGAGGCCAGGGGCGCGGCCAAGGGGCTGATGGCGTGGCTCATGGGGGTCATGGCGGCGTGGCCGAGCGTGGCGGACGGCCCGAGCGCGGCGGCGGCCGTCTGCGAGTCCATGAGGCGCACGATGATGACGGGGATCATCTGCGTGGCGGCGGCGTGGTGGTGCGGCGAGCCGGCGCCCGCGGCCGTGGCGTACATGATGGGGTGGCTGCTGGCGGCGTGGTGGCCGAACATGGCGAGCGGCGACGCCAGGGACGCACCCAGCATGGAGGAGGGCAGGATGTAGGTGGGCTCCGCCTGCAGCACCTGCTGGTACGAGTGGGCGGGGCTCTCGTCGGCGTACTGCACGGGCTGCGCCACGGGCTGCGTGGCGGCGGCCTCCGCGGACTGCTGCTGCTGCTCCAGCTCGGGCTGCGGCTTGCCCTTGATGACGTCGTCCTCCTCGTAGGAGAAGCCGTGCGCGGCGGGCTGATGCTCGGCCAGCTGCTGGGCGGCGTGCGCCTGCAGCGAGCGGTACAGGTTGACGCCGCCGATGGCGCTTACGCTCTCGCTGTGCGGCCCGGACGGCGCCTCGGTGACGGGCCGCGGGGACATGGTGGAGTGGTGCTCGGGCTGCTCGTGGTGCTCCGGGGACGGCTCCTCGCGCTGCTGCTGCGGCGGCGACGGCAGCGGCTGCGAGAAGCGGAAGGGCGCGCTGGTGCCGGTGCTGGCCGCGCCGCTCGCGCTCACGCCCGTGCTGTAGTAGTGGTGCGGCGTGTACCGGGGCACCTGCGGCTGCAGCTGCTGGAGCTGCAGCTGCTGCTGCAGGCGGTACGAGGGCATGGGGCCCATGGGGCGGCGCAGCGGCTGGCCGTGGTGGTAGTGGTGCACGGGCCGCAGCACCGTGTTGTAGCGGTAGCCGTAGCCCAGGTTGTGGTCGATGGTGCGCTTGGCGTTGCGGCTCGCGCCGCCGCCGCCCTCCTCCTCGTCCGCGGCCGCCGTGTTGTTGTTGGAGGACTCGGCCACGTCCAGCACCTCGCCGCCCTTGGCGTCGTCCGTCACGGCCGCGGCGCCGGCGCCGGCGGCGGACGAGGATGACGCTGAGGCGCCGGCGGCAGCGGTGTCTTCGGGTTTGGCGTCGTCCGCGCTGAGGGCGGGCCGGGCCAGCAGCGCCAGGCAAACCTGCACACAGAACAGGAGGGGCGTTACTTGGGCCTCTCTCTCTCTCTCTCTCTCTCTCTCTCTCACACACACACTCTCTTTCGTCTCTCTCCCCACGCACCCCACGCGCCAGTGCGACAGAGACAGAAAGGCGGTGCCCCAGCTTATAGCCAGCGCGGGGGACGATGACGATGTCGTTGTCGGCTGTCCCGTCGCCGCCGTCGTCGTCGCTTTCCGGGGGCGACGAACTCCCCCGTCGTGGAAGCGGCGCGGGGGCGGCGCGGGGGCGGCAGGGGGAGGGGGCGGCGGGGGCGGCGGGGGCGGCGTGACATGCGCCACCACGTATGTGGACACACATGTGCATGCCGCGGGCCCCGTCCGATACGGACTGTGGTGGCCAGAGTACGGCGGCGCGGCGGCGGCGCCCGACACTCGGTAATAACTGCTTGCGAAAGCGTGCCTCTGGCTCTGCCTCCGTGTCCGCGGAGCCCCACGGGACAACAGCGTCATGCGGCGCAGGGGTTGCCACCGCTGCCCGCCACCACCGCTGCTGTACGATTGTGAATCTCTGTGTCTGCGTCTGGCACCGCAAACGACGCGCGAACCACCACGGCCCGGCCCGGCGCAGCATGGCGCCTGGCGGGTAGGCAATACCGACTGCGGCCGTGCACGCGTGTCGAGCGGGCTGGCCTACCCGTGCGCTCGCAGGCGCTCGCGCCGGACGACGGCGCGGCGACGGCGGCGGCGGCGGCCGAAGTGGCGACGAAAAAAAAAAGTATCCGAGCCTTAATCGCCTTAATGGAGGCTGTGAGCACGACTAAATGAGTGCGGGACTCGGCGCCGCCTTCCTGTCTGGCTGACTGTGCCTCTGACGCCGCCGCCGTGCCGCCCGCATCCGTCCGTCCCGCCTGGGGGCCGTCCGCCAACCACGTCTGCTGCTCTCTCTCTCTCACTGCGGCTGACTGACCGAACCGACTGTGGGTGAAACTCATGTAATGGAATGCCAATACATTTATTTCCTCCTCCCCCTCCCCCTCCTCTTCCCGTTCCGCCATGCGGCAGGCTTGTAGTGCAGTGTCTGCTGCTGCTGGCCGCACTGCAAGTGCAGTACCCACAGTGCGCGCAGTATGCACTTTAAAGATTTTTTCTAAAAAAAAAAAGAGGGGGGGGGGACAGACATACTAATTCAAACAAGCAGCAAGGTTGTGTAATGTGGTAAAAATTAGGTTAAAGTCTCGTGGCAGTTTTTTTTTTTTTTTGAAATGCATAAAGCGTCCGTATTGGGCACGGTAGTGCGAAGCAGGGGGGCGGGCCCGGCAGACAGGCCGAGAAGAAGAGGCCCCTCAGCGCTGCCAACCGCGCGGCCCGAGGCGAGGCGGGCCGCGGGTGATGGTACTATGCCGCGGTGGTGGTATAAGCGTTTTGCGGAGCACTTAGGCCACTGAATGGCAGCAGCGGCCGCGGAGCAGGGCAGAGCCGAGCCCTCTGGCAGAGCCCTGGCTATTGCGCAATCGGAAGGTATAGGCAGAAAGGAGGCGAGGCGGACGGACTGTGAATAAGGCCCGACCCCGGCATCGTCGTCGTTGTTGTTGCTGCACAGTTTATGGGCAGGCCATACGGACCACCGCCGCCGCGCAACGGCACACTTGGATTTGACATGTGGAATCGATCCTGGGACACACACACACACACACACACACACACGTAGACAGCCGCGGAGTGCAGCGGTGCATGCCGGGCCGGGTTATGTACCGTGGCTGCTGCCGGGCAGAGTGACCGAACCCTGTGTGCCGCGGCCGACCCGGGCCGAGCTGCCCGCCGTCGCCGCCGCCGCCGCCGCCGCCTGCCTCACCGGACCGTTAAAAAGACCGCCATACGGGCGTCGCCACCGCCGTCGTGCAGTGCGTGCTGCGGTCCATCGATCTACTCCTGAAAGGCGGCAGCCGTCGGCCGTCTCCGGCGGGGCCCGGCGGGGCGGCGGGCGCCCTCCCCCTCACCACGGCAGCCACTTTCATCGCGATACCTTTTCGGATCGGCTGCCGTCGCGGTGGCCCCACGGTCCGTCTCCCCAAGGAGCCCCATCGGCGGTAGCGCCATCATGGTAGTCCCATTGGCGGCGCCATGGTAGCCTGCGAGCCTCATAGCCGCCGGCTGGCAGCAGGCGGGGAAGTGCCACGCCCCCCCGGCAGGCCCCTGGTGGAGGCCCTGGTCCAGGAGGACCCAGGCAGGTCCAGGCGAGCGGCGCCTATCCCGTGAAAATGATCGAGAGCGGAAGCAATCTCCCGCCGCGGAGAGCGGCGCGTGCAAACTAGGAGGAGGCCGAGGGGCGTGTCCGCGGGGGGTCGAAGGGGGGCGTTTAAACCTCCTGTGGGTCCACAGCAGTCCGCGGCGGTGTCGCCGTGCCAACGACGGGAAAATAAAAAAAATAAAATGATAATAATAATAGGAATACGAAACAATGCGCGCGACTCTCTTGCTCCAGGAGCGGCCCGCGCATCGTGAGAGAAAAGCGCCCCCCAAAAAGACAGACGGAGAGGGAGCGAGAGAGAGAGAGAGAGAGAGAGAGACAAAAAAAATGGGAAAAGAGAGGACAGATGCAACTGAACCACAAGGTGCGGGGTCGGGGTCGACATAACTCTGCGGTGGTCCACACCGTGGGACGGGCCGGCAGCGACACGGCAGCGTTGGGCTCGCAGGCCCCGTGATCGTCATCTTTCCGCCCCTTTCTGGCCAGACGCTATCAGATGCAATTCGTGTGGCAGCGACCAGCGCGCGCGGAAGTAACGCTTTTAAATCGATTTCATTTTTGCACAGCCCGGAGACGAAGGGGAAATAAAATAAATAGCAAAGATAAAGACTTTTTGCTATGCAGATATATACTACTACTACACAAATGCTTTTTTTTTACATCTATTTTTTTTCAGCAAACTTGTTCAGAGTGACATAGTGCCGTGTGTGTGTGTGCGCGCGCGCCGCTATGCTCGGCTTCCGTTGACCGCCATCAGAATCCGTAATAAGGTAGCGGCGGCGGTGGAGGCGGCGGCGGCGTCTCTGCGGCTTGTGACGCTTTCTCTTTCTTTCTGTCTCATTTGCCCTCCCTGCGAGACACAAGGAGAGCAAGAGAGAGGGGGGGAGGCAAATACAGAGAGAGAGAGAGAGAGAGGAGACAGAGAGTACACAGCGTGTGCGGTGCGCGATCGCCCTGCGGGAGTGAGGGTAGGCAACCTAGCGGCACTCCCCGCGCACGTCTGCTCGGCGGGCCCGCCTAGCCGTGTCGTGCCGTGTGTTTGCGTTTGTGTTTGTGTTTGCGTCGGTGCTGACACAATTATTACACCCGCCTCTCGTGCTCCCGCCTCGCCTTTTCGCGTGTCATCGCGTGCGGCTCGCCTGGTTCGCTTCCTCGAGTGGCCGCGCCGCGGCGCCGCCGCCTCCGTCGTCGGGTTGCCGCAACGCCCTCCCTCACGGTGGACACTGTGACGTCACGACAGCGGGGCCCGCGAGGGATGAGGCCCCTCTGGAGAGAGAGAGAGAGAGAGAGAGAGAGAGAGAGAGAGAGAGAGAGAGAGAGAGAGAGGAGAGGACCCCGCCAGCAGTCGGACTGCTTGGCCAACAAAGAATCATCATCTCGACCCCTCCTCTCCTTTTCTCACACTTGGGACGCGGGGAGGAGGTCTGAGGGGAGGAGTGAGACAGCACAGACAGCACGCGCCCTCTGGCACACCGTCGCCTAGCATTCCGAGAAGCGTTTTTTTTTTTCGTTCCTGTGACGCACAGTTGGTAGGAGTGTCCAGTTGCGGACTCGCCGCGTATGGCGCCATCATAGCGATCACAACAACAAATTTTGCAAATTTTTTCAAGCACTTGCGCATGTACAGACAATATTAACCAGGATACATCACCAAATTATACGTTCATCTTCACGCTTCCCCTCGAGTCATTTCATTTTTCAACTCTCCAAGGAATTTTCCCTGAGGCCACATAATAATACCTATACTTTTACTATTTGCCCCCGCAATTAGTTTCAACGACGGAGTGTGAGCGAGAGAGAAAGAAAGAGAGAGAGAGAGAGAGAGAGAGAGAGAGAGAGAGAGAGGCCGCGGTGGCTGCGGGCGTCCTGTCCTGCCCTACGGTCTTATTCCTTCCTTCCTGCCGCGGCGGCGAAAGGATCCGAGCGCGAATACCCGCGGGGGCCCGGAGGAGGGTGAGGGAGGGAGGGAGGGAGGGAGGGAGGGAGGGAGGGAGGGAAGGAGGGGCGGGGTAATGGAAACACAGAGAGGTGCCACAGCCGCAGAGAGGGCGAGGCACTGGCGGGGAAGCAGGTGACACCCGGAGAATAGTGACCCCCGTCTGTCTGTCTGTCTGTCTGTCTGTCTGTCTGTCTGTCTGTCTGTCTGTCTGTCTGTCTGTCTGTCTGTCTGTCTGTCCGCACCTTTCACGCTGCTGCCGCCCACCACGCCGAGGCCCAACAAAGAGGTGATATGAGTGAGGAGTGACGGACCGTCCGACCCAGCCTCCCCCACCACTCTCTCGTTGTGCCGGTTCCCACACGGCCGCGCCACGGACCGCGCCACGCAAAGTAGTAAGTCGTAGTGCCCTTCCGGGGGCCATCGCCATCATGATCCAGATGCTATCACAAGAGCGGCCGTCCCGTCCGAGGAGAGGGAGAGAGAGAGAGAGGGAGATACAGAGGCAGAGGGACGGAGAGAGACGCTGGAGGATTGCCGACTCCCGCCACCCCGGGAGTCGTCAATAAAGGATGCACCACCTCTCTCCTCTCTCTTTCTTTCTCTCTCTCTCTCTCTCTCTCTCTCTCTCTCTCTCCCTGTCTCTGTCTTTCTCTGCTCTATCTCTCTCCCTAACACATACTCGCGCTTCCGGGCGGTGGTGGCGAGGGGCGCCTGATAGGTAGGCCACCGCGCCGCCGCGTGTGCACGGGTGTCGTGCGGGCTGGCCTACCCCAACATCCGCAGGCGCTGTCGCACACACACACACACACGCACGTGGTGTCCTGCGGAGGTGCGCGCGGCCCTCCTCCCACCTGCCCACAACCACCTAGTCAAAGACAGCCGTGTTCGAAGTCGATTAAAGAACAACAACCACTTTCTCCCCGCATTTTTTTTTGTCAAATATTTTATTTTTCCTTCTTGTCTAAAAAGTTGTCTCGAGTGGAGCACGCGTCTGATGTGATCGCGCAAGGCACGCGGCCACGTGCCCTCAGAGTGGGCTGCTCACCTGCCCTCCTACTTCCGGCACCGGCTGGGCTGTTTTTATTCCGTATCCTCACCCTATCCTGCGCTTGTGAGGGAGTGAGACGGAGAATCCAACATCGAACAGATGAAAGGCGATAGACAAGGACAGAGGATAGACAGACAGAGAGAAACCTTGTGTTGTTAAATTATTATTTTTTTCTCGAAGCAGCCGGAGCAATCGAATCGATTCGCGGACCACTCGCGCCCTGTGTGGCGAGCCAGGGAGGGCAAACAACGCGAAACAACCGACAACACTGTGGGAAGCAGAAGCGAACAGAGAGAGAGAGAGAGAGAGAGAGAGAGAGAGAGAGAGAGAGAGAGAAGAAGCAGGCTCCCTGGTCAATGACAGGTTATGTGAGCCCTTCCCTGCTCCTGTGTGCGGACCGCCCGTCGCCGCTCCTGCGGCTACGGTTGGCGCCTCCTAGCCTAATACAAAAAAAGGCGAAGCAGTCAGTGACTCGGTCAGCGAGTCAGCCGGCGGCGGCGGGGACGGCGGTTTGTCTTATACCCGGTCCATCGGCCGTCCAATGGCCACCACAAAACGCTCTCTCTCTCTCTCTCTCCCTCTCTTTCTCTCTGTCTCACCCCGCATCCCGCTCTTCCTTTCTCTCTCTCTCTCACTCTCTCCCGAATCCCCGGAGCACGGAGGCGAGCCTTTAGGCGCAGCAGCAGCAGCAGCAGCAGCAGCAGCGACGACGTGATTTGGCGCTCATAAGCGGCCGGAAAAAGAGGAGTCATAATGATGGGCGTCGGACCGGACCGTGCTGCGGAGTGGACCGGTCAGTCGGTCCGAGCGATTACAAAATAACGGCCTGTCTCTGTCGCACTCGCGTGGGGGGTGGCTTAGAGAGCGAGAGAGAGAGAGAGAGAGAGAGAGAGAGAGGGAGAGAGAGAGAGAGAGAGAGAGAGAGAGGTACGAGTTGGCACAGCGCGGTCGGAATCGCTCCGCTGCAGTGAGGAAGAAGACCAGGCCATAGGACGGAGAGGAGCAGGGGAGCCCCCCCCCCCCCGCGAGTAGCCAGAGCCGCCGGGCGCGAAAACACACTCACACACACACACACACACACACACATACACACACAAGATCACACACACACACACACACACACAAGCATTACGGCGGCCGTATCACCGCGCGAGGCGTCCGAGCCGCAGTTTGGGACTGTAATTATTGCTCTCGGATCAGAGCTGTGCTGCGCCGCGGGGCGGGCGGATGCCTCGCGGAGGCACACTCACACACACACACACACACAAGGCACAGCATCCGTCTCTCTCTCTCTCTCTCTCTCTCTCTCTCTCTCTCTCTCTCTCTCTCTCTCTCTCTCTCTCTCAAGACTTTCACGAAAGAATATGAGTGTTACGCTCAACTGGATCGCGCGGCGCGCGTCCCTCGGTGCCGCGCGGGGCTGCAGCTGCTGCAGCTGCTGCCGCTGCCGGGCTGGGCACACAGGCGCCGCGGGCAGCGGGCATGCAGCCCCGTACGGCATTAGGAAGGGGAGGGAGTGGCGGAAGTCCGCTTGCTGCTGCTGCTGCTGCAGAGCAAAGCGCATGAATGATATGAGCGGCGGTGCGGCAGCGGCGCGAGGCGAGTCCCCTCTGACCCGCGTGCGCCGCGGCGGCGCCGGCTTCTGCGCGGCCGCCGGCGGCTGCGTGACCGTGCGGTCGGCGTGCGTGAGCGTGCCCGCGGCGCCGTGTGCGTGCCGCGTGCGCGCGTGCGTGTGCCGTTACGTCAGCCGCGGTGTCAGAGCGCGCGCGCGCGTGTCCCACCGCGGCCGCCGCACAACGACTGCTTCATTCCGTCCGCCGAAAAGTGAAATGAAGCGGGGCGGGGCGCTCCCGACAGCCGCCACAGTACAGTGTTTGACGAGGGAACGGCCCCCGCAACATTGGCGCAAGCTTCCTTCCGTCCTTCTCTCTCTCTCTCTCTCTCTCTCTCTCTCTCTCTCTCTCTCTCTCTCTCTCTCTCTCTCTCTCTCTCTCTCTCTCTCTCTCTCTCTCTCTCTCCCTCTCTCTGTCCCGCGGACTCTATTTCCACCTCAACGGCGATGAGATCGGAGATACAGGGCACCACAGAGCTGCATAACAAAGGCCCTGATGGGAGTCCTTTGCAGTCGTTACGGTCCCGCTGTGATCCGCTGCTGCGGTGGCGGTGGCGCCGGCGGTGGCGGCCGCCGCGGTGCTCGAAATGATTTTTAAAAGAAGGAAGGAATCCGAGAGAGGGGAGGAGGGGGCGGTTGCGGAATACGATGTAGGGCGCGGCTCAGAGCAGAGGCCGGACGGGGCTCGGACGGCCCGCCAATGACACCCGCTGACACCGGCTGAGGTGTTTGGCGTTACACTCCGCTCGCGGTGTTTGCTCCTCTCCCTCTGTGGCCCGTCCTTACGTCACTCTAGCACAGGCGCTGGCGGTGCCGCCTGCAATCTGCAGCCGCCCCCCCGCCATGGAAGTCCATGGCGGGGCCATGGGGAAGAAGCGACAATGAATGATGCCATGAGGGCCGGCCGGACACCACCACACCGGACATGGCAGGCGGCGTGCCGGCGGCGGGGAAGGCAGCCGGTGTTCCCATGGCCTCTGCCGCCGAAGATCTCCTCTCTCTCTCTCTCTCTCTCTCTCTCTCTCGTGCAGCATTCCCCGCCCCCCTTTTTGCGACGACAACTTCCTTACACGCCACACGCGCCAAAACGGACACTGTCGCCGGCTGCTGTTGCTGCTGCCGACCGCCGCGCCGGTCCAGCAACATTTTCCTGCCAAACCGGGTTCCAAGCGGCAGACGACGCGGGGTGTGGTGAGGAGTCTCGGATAAGCCGTCGCGGACCCGGCGACCCGCCGTGACCTCCCCCAGGACAGCGGCGCAGAGGGTCCTGGCGTGGCGCGGGTCCCGCGGGGTCCCCGCTTGCCGCTGCCCTGCAATGCCGGAAGCTGGCCGCCGCCGGAGGAGTTTATAATTCCCGCCGCTCGCGAGAAGTGCAAAGTGTAGCGCGCGCGCGCGCGGCCCAGCGGCGGCGCCGAAAATGTTGACAGCCCCCCCTGGAGCCCCGTCCCGCCCACGGCCCGCGCGGCTCCCGCGGCCCCCTGCTGCTGCTGCGGTTGCTTCACGCGGATTCCCCCCCGGGGGGACTGTGCATAAATGACGTGACAACTCGGCCTACGGTTTCTAGTCCCGAAAATTTTGAGGAAAAGGTAAATAATATTTCGAAAAATTTTAGAAATTTTTGGAAAACATTTCTGATCAATTCTGAATTTTTTTCCGAAAATTTCTATGAAAACCTACTTTGGCTAGGTTTTTTTTTCTTGCCAAACACTGCCCACACAGCGCTGCCAAGCGGACGCGCTGCTCGTTTGGGGACGGCCCCCTTTCGCGGGGCGGGACGGCTCCGACTCGGCTCTCACGACAGTTCCGAGTGCCGCGGAGGCGGGCGGGGGGGGGGGGGGGGGGGACGCCGGGCCGGGACCGCGCCGGCCGCGCGTTACGTTCTTTTGTGAACGGAACGGCTAAAGCGCAGACCGCGGGGGGCGGCGGCGGCAGCAGCAGCTCGAGTCACGCAGCGCCGAGCGCCGCAGCACCTGCCTCACCGCACTCGTGCGAGCCGAACGGCGATGACAACCTAACACGAACCCTTCTCCCTCTCTCTCTCTCTCTCTCTCTCTCTCTCTCTCTCTCTCTCTCTCTCTCTCCCCCCATCTCTCTCACTACTCCGTATTAGGCGTGTCTCCCCCCAAAGAACACCGGCACGTTTCGCTAGCGCCTTCGCCCCGCGGCTTCGCGCGGTTTGACACTGCCCGACGACACCGCTCCGACAAAGCCAAGCGGATTTTGCTGTAACGAATGCCAATATCATTGCCACGCCGTGCTGCTCAGATATAAGCCGTGCACGACGCCCAATCGGCTAGAAATAACAAGACACTCACAATTTAATTTCTTTTTTCCTGCCCGAAGGCGATGGAAATTGAGGCTTTGATGCGGTGAATCGGTCGGACGGGGTCGAAGGGGGCGTTGGGGAGGAGGGAGAGGTGGGGGGCGTGCCGGGCCGGTGTGACCGCGGAGACGCATGCGCGGAGAAAGGCAGGCGTGAGCGTAATGGGAAGTACATCGACGAGAGAGAGAGAGAGAGAGAGAGAGAGAGAGAGAGAGAGAGAGAGAGAGAGAAGGTGTGAGAAGACGTAATGCGGGTCAACGCAAGGAACACCGAGTAAAAATAAAAATAAAACTATACGCATGGATTTGTGGATGAGGAGAAGAACTATTGCAGACCTGATAACCGTAGCACAGAAATGGAAAAAAAAAGTAAAAGTGGATTTTTTTTTAAAAAAAAAAAAGGGCGAGATTTGCATGCACTTTTGCGCCAGGAAAATGCCAGCAAAATGCTCTCGCACCACTGCCGCAGCGTGGCGGTGGCACGTGCGGACTGTCTCGCATCGCTCATGCTTATTTTACGAGAGAGCAAGTGCGTCGATCACCGGGGGAAGAGGAGGGGGGGGGGAGGGGAAACTGGTTCCGCTCGCGTGATAGAATGTGACTCGGCGCGGGGTTCTGTTCCGCCGTGCCGTACGCGACCCGCTGCCACTTCTTTATTCAGCAGGAAATGCAAACAGGGGCGAGTGGCGAGTGCGCGGCTGTGCGGCTGCTCGGTGCACCCGGGCACGTGGAGGGCGGCCGGGCGGCTCGGTGCATCAGAAACGTTTTCTTCTTTCTTTTTCCGCCTCTTTTTTTTTCTCCACGACGACCCCTTGTCCACCACCGCGCGCGCGCGGCCTCGACCAACCTTTCTCTACTCTCCTCATCTGCGCGCCGAACATTACTCCCTCGGAGTTCACACGGCCCCCCCTGAGGACCCCCCGCGGCCCCCACCCCCCTCCCGCCGCGAGTGTGAATAAAGAAAGCACGACATTTCCTGGACACCTCGCGCAGACCTCAGCCTGTGCGGTCGCGCTGCTCGCGCCGATGGGAATGAAAGGGTTCCCTTCATCGCCGCCCCGTCAGCTGTCAGCTGCGTCAGCTGTGTCAGCTGTGTCAGCTGTGTCAGCTCCGCACTGCCCTCCCTCGCGGGAACAATAGCCACGGAGTGGACGACGACGGCGGACATCCGACGCCCCGTCGATATGGGACATTTATTATTATCATTGTCTGGGCGGAACGGGTGAAATAGGTTTTAAAAACAAAATCTCCACCGCGCAGATTGATGCCTTTCACTTTGGCGCACCTCCCATTGTGCTACGGGAAATGTCAACAACGCAGTCACGTTATTCGCACAAACGGCCCCGGGCACGACACGCTGCGGATACACGCCTCGGAGGGAACACCGCCCTCGCAACTCTCGTAGAAAGCAGCCGAATTCGGAAATCAAACTGACCACACCTTTTTTTGGAAAATTTTGGCTCGCTGTCCCTTTTGAATCCCTCGTTATACTATACAGCTTGCCAATAAACGGCCGATCTCTGGCGCCCCGTGATTCCGAAAACCAAAAAAACTGGAACCTTTCTCTCTCGCTCTTACACGGCGCAGCCCCCACGAGGGCGACAGCGACACTCAGACAGGCGGCTCTCGGCGACGCCGCGTGCGTTCAAGTCTCCGTGCGCACCACACTATCTCGTTATCCGCAGGCGTGAGGTCCACAGAGGCCGTGGTGCGATGCGTTATTCCAAGGCGGCAGCGGCGGTAGTCCACTATGGTGACGTTGGTGATGATAGTTCCACTTGACACACGCATGCACACACACTCACACACACACACACACACGGACGTACCAGGAACAGACAGTCGGCACGCATGGTGGGTGTGTGACACGGGCGCGATGTCACTCACTGACTCTACAATCAACAATGGTGCGCATCGGCCGCGCCACCCCGCTTTATAGGAAAGAGCGGACCGTCCCCACCGGGGGGTGGGGGTGGGGGAGGGGGAGAGGGGGGGGGGGACGTTGGGCCCCGGCGCCGAGGACCGCACCGCCCGTCCCCTCCTCCCCGGCTAGGCCCCCAGCGGCAGGTCGGGGGGCCCTGCGGCTCGCTGGAGGAGGGAGCGAGAGAGACAGAGAGAGGGTGGGGGAGACGGTCCAGTTGGTCCGGCGGCGGGCGCACGCCGGCATAGGGCGGGGACCGGTGGCGAGCCCCCTTCTCATGACCTGTCCCCGACGAACGCGGCCTTCCCCATGGCCTCATGGCTGCCCCACGACCTTCCGCTCCAGGGACCTTCCCCATTGGCCTTCCCGACCCCTACATACATCCCACGCACCGCATCAACAAACTTTTTCATCAAGGAAAACTATATAAAAAAAATGTCTGGCGTGTGACCGCTGGGTAGGTAGGCAGCCGCGACACACACGCACGCTCTGCGGGACGGCCTACCTCCGGCCTCGCAGGCGCCCCCCAGCAACTGTCGCATCAGCTCGGACGAAATTATCCAGCGCTGCTCGCCATGCAGCCGCGCCGCGCGGTCTGCCAAGTCACAGACTGGCTCTGCTCACGCCCCGGCGCACTGCAGCCGACCGCAATGTGTTCATTAGCTAATGGCACGGGCCCAGGGCTGCCACCACCACCACCACCACCTCCAAGGTGTCGCTGCGGTCCGCCGAAACATTAAGACCCCGAAAAAAAGGAGCAAAACCCCTTGAGTGAAGTGTATTTTGATAATTGTCGCCATCGGCCTTTGCGGTGTGGACCGACGGCGCTGTATTCGTTCGGTCGAGAGCAAACAGTTGCGGGTGCGACGGAAAGAAAGTGCGAAGGAGACGGTATTAGAACCCGAGCCCGCCGCCGCCGCCGCCGTCGGAGAGAATGTCATCCACACGTATCCACCTCGCTAAGCGGCGCTGCGCCCTTAACCGCCTAAACTGCCGCCGCACGGCCAGGTCCCAGTTTGGGCACACCGTGCCGCGCGGCGCGTGCCCGCAGCGCGGCGCCCGCAGCGCAGGCAACGCCGGCCTCCGCACGCAGGCGTGTCGTGCGGGCCGGCCTACCCCGGGCACCGCAGGGGCTGTCCGCTCGGCGGAGAGAGAGAGAGAGAGAGAGAGAGAGAGAGAGAGAGAGAGAGAGAGAGAGAGAGAGAGAGAGAGAGAGAGAGAGAGAGAGAGGTCCGAGAAGACAGTGTTCGGAGGCGGGCCGCCGTTTCGCCGGGGAGACGGTCGGTTCGGTTTCTTCTGACGCCGCCGCCGCCGCCGCCGCGGTCTCTTCTTGCTGATTGCCCCGCGCTGTGCTTCACTTCCTGCGGACCGTTTTCATAGCGAAAGGCGGCGGCAGCGGCAGCGGCGGCGGCGGCGGCAGCGGCGGCAGCGGCGGTGGCGGCGGCGGTCCGAACGCAGCACAAAAGATGCGGAGGAGCCTGAGGAGCGCACGCGGCCGCAGGCGTCGGGGTGAGCAGTGAGGAGTCGGGCTCATCACAGGACCGGGGCAGCGGAGCCGGCAGGGCGTCGGGCCCGAGCCCGTGAGGCCGTGAGGCAACGCCAACGAGGGCGATAATCATTACGACGCCCGGCCCGGCCCGCCCCGGCCGTCATCGATTCAGAATGAACGACGACCTGCCGCTACTTCCTCCTCGAAGACGTCAGCGCCGCCGCCGCCGCCGCCGAAAGCCCAGCCGTGCGATTTCGTAGGGATGAATGGCTACGACGGCCCGCGCGGCGCGGTCCAGAAGGATCGTCTTGATTCTCTCTCTCTCTCTCTCTCTCCCTCTCTCTCTCTCTCCCCTCTCTCTCTCTCTCTCTCCATCTCTCTCTCTCTCTCTCTTTCTCTCGGAACCCACAAGGACTTTGCAATATTCACAGCACTCCTTAGGACCCTCTATACCCGCAGGCAGCATACTCCTTTGCTTGCAAGCCATCGCACTGTAACTGTGCCCTATTATTTCATAGCTATCTTCTACGATTTTTTAAATATTTTTTTCTTGATAAAATAGATTATTATTGGGGAATAGGGGAGAGGGAGAATGGGGTCCCAAAAGACTTGGAGCGGTCCGTAACCTAGTGCCCCTGGGACGGCCGGCCGGAACGCAGGCACACACGCACACACACACACACACGCACGCACGCACACACACGCACACACACACACACATTCACGCACGACGTAAATTTCGTGGACGCGCCGCGATGCCGCGATGCTAATGTGGAGCAGCGGGAAGAGATGAGGAGTCCGCCGGTGACGCAACGAAGCGGCGGTCTCCGCTGCCCCGCTCATCTCTCCCACCTGCTCCGCTGACCCCCGCGGGGCCCGCGGCCGCCGCTGGCGCCCGGCGCCACGGATCCGCACGCGACGCGGCGCGGCGGCAGCAGCGCGACAAGCAACATAACACACACGACGCTCATGTCGGCGGCCCGGCCCGGGCGCCGCCTCTTTCCCCGCACGCGGGCGGACGAAAATGGCCGCGGGGGCTGCGACGGCCGCTCCAAAAATGTGCATGTGGGGCATGTAGGGGCATGTGGGACATGTGGGACTGCAGAACATTTTCCGCCCCGCATGTGTGATGTTGTGAACCACCGGAGATGCAGACGGCCGCGGGGGGAGCGCAGCGGGTACCAGGCGGAGGATATGGGATCAGGGGGAGGGTACGGGGGGGGGGGGGGGGGGGTGATTGGTTCCGCGGTTCGCTCAGCACGACGTGAGCGGTGCGCGGCGGCGGCGGCGGCGGCGTGCGGCCCGCGGTGCATCGCGTCGCCATGAATGCATCATGAACACGTCATGAGCGCGGCCGGCCAGGAGCCGCGGCCGGGGCCCTCTGGCGCATCGTCCATCAACTTCGAGCGACGTGATTGGCATGGGATCGAACATGCATTGCGGGGGGCGTGTGTGAGTGTGTGGCAGAGAGAGAGAGAGAGAGAGAGAGAGAGACAGAGAGGTGGGGGTGAAAGGGGGAAGGGAAGCATATGTGGTCCGTCTGATTAGAAAAAAGGAAGGTATGACAGCCTGCCTTCCGGGCTGAGGGTGGGGGCTTATTCCAGTCATGGATGCTGATGCCGCCTCCAAAATCGATATCACACACATCGGCCCCGGGCTGCGGCACAGGAGCCCTGCGAGCACGCCGGGGCCGCGAGCCGGGCCCACCACCGCGGAAGTCCAGGCGCCGCGCGCGCACAAGAAAGTCCGCCGCGACAGGCAAACGCGCGTGGATCCGCCTCTGCTAACTGGCCTGGCCTCTCTCTCTCTCTCTCTCTCTCTCTCTCTCTCTCTCTCTCTCTCTCTCTCTCTCTCTCTCTCTCTCTCTCTCTCTCTCTCTCTCTGTCTCTCTCTCTCTCTTTCTCTCTCTCTCTCGTGTTGTTGTCGGTCGGCTCGACTAGTCACCGGCCCGTTTCCGTCCGCAGTCAGCGAGTCTCTGTGTCCGGGCCGCCGCCGACGCGTGCCGCGGAAATTTCTTAAAACGACCATAAAATTTTTTAATTTTAAAAAACCATGGAAACTTTTTTCTGGTCGTTTTTTTTTTTATAAAGCTGGACTGATTTGGGCGTCGTCCGGTAGGCCGGAGGGGTTCGAACGTAACAGGCTCGCGGGAGGCGTCCCCGGGGGCCCGGGGCCTCTGGGGCGACGTGAGTGACCCCAGCCCAGAATAACGTGGGAGGCGATCGCGGGCTTTTTCCTTTTTCCTTTTCCTTCCGATTTCTCGGCGGCTGCTAATTGGGCGCGGCGGCCCGTCCGGTTATCGGCGGCACCGCGGCACCTCGTTGTTACGACTTCACAGGGCGGCGCTCCTCGCGTCCCTCCCACGCTGCACACGGCGGACTCTATCAGCACCTCCTTTATTTTACTGGTCTTTTTTTTTCCTTTTTCCTTTTTTCACTTTTTTCATTTTTTTGTTCTTTTTCATTCTATTTATTTTTCGTTCTTCTCATTTTTCATTCTATTTATTTTTCATTCTTTTCATTTATCTTTCATTCTATTTATTTTTCATTCTTTTCATTTTTCATTCATTTTTTTTTAAAATTCTTTTCAGGTTTGCATTCCGTTTTTTTATATTATTTTTCTTTGTCATTATTTTCCTATTCTTTCATTCCCTTCATTTCTGAAATCACACACCACACGGGTTAGTGATGCTTTGTTATTCGAGGGTTACTGACCCGTCGCCCCTCGCGGCCGCCATCCGTCCCGAACCGTGACCAAACTGGACCGCGCCGCGTCGCCACACGCGGCGCTTATCAAAAGCGTCACCGCCTCCGATAGAGCGGCCGTAAAGGCGGGCTGTAAAGCGGCTGCCTCGGCTGCCGCCCGGCCGGCAGGTCCTGGCCTAGTCCTGGCCTAGTCCTGGCCCGGCCCGCCGCGGGTGACTTCTGCTCCGCGGCTTCCACTCTCGTGTCGCGGCCGGTTGCATCACTTGGGCTGGGCGCTCGCCGCCCGTCTTTGGGGACCTTCCGCTGGGCGCCACACACTTTGCGCAGGACAGCAGCTGCTCTCGCCGCTTCCGCGGACCGATGTGCCGATGCCGAGGCCGACTCGGATGCCGCCGCGCCGCGCGGTCGTCAGTGACAAGTTGCGGTATGGCGGCTGCAGCTGCAGCTGCAGGTGCAGCGGCGGCGGCGGAGGCAGTGGCGGCCGAGCGAGTTAATGAAAAGCATCCCGCTGGGAGGCACGGCACGGCGGCTGCATTCGCAAACACACACTCTCTCTCTCTCTCTCTCTTTCTCTTTCTCTCTCTCTCTGTCTCTCTCTCTCTCTCTTCCGCCTCTGTCTCTGTCCCCCTTGCTCCTCCTCTCCGGCCCTCGCGCGGATTCTTGTGCGGCGGGTCCACGTGTCTCTATATATGCGAGTGCAACGGAGATGGAGCGAGAGAAAGAGAGAGAGAGGGAGAGAGGTGCCGAAGCGGCAGACGAGTCCGCGCTGAAAACTAGAATGCCGTGGAGACAGTGCGGCGCGGAGAAAGGTTCATCCTCGAGTTGCGTCAGGATCCTCATGACATGTGGCCCGCCGGCCTGCCTGGACACCCGTCGCGAACGTCCGGCCGGCCGGCCGGTCCGCCCCGGACCCCCCGCGGCCCCCGCGGCCCCCGGTGCCTCCGGTCGGCGCGGACCTCCCCTCGTGGGCCCGGGCTCCGCGGGGACGCTACCGGAGGCAGCAGCCGAGCCGCGCGGCCCCCGGTCGCACACAAAAGGCGTTTCGGAAGAGATTTGGATGATTTGCGTGTCGCCGGGAGGAAAGGCGACGCCCTGCCGCGGGTGTCCGGCGGGGGGCCGGCGGGCCGCTACCGGGCAGCGCACACCATCAATAAGACGGCGGCCGTTGTGACGCGCGGGGTGCGGCGGCGGCCAGCGCCGGCGCCGCTAGGAATTCGCACGAGGCGGGAGGTTTTTCGCGCGCCGAGCCGCGGAGGCCGGAGGACGCCGTCGTTGATCGTGCCCCACCGGGAGAAGGCAGCCGGAGACGCGGTGGACTCGGCGAGGACGCGACGGGGGACACGGCCGTGTGCAGAGCACGGCGCAGGCGCAGGCCCCGCTAACGTCTCTGTTACCCGCCGCCCGAGACTTCCAGTCGGATGCCGCGCTCCATACCGAGCCGGCCTAATGTGGCAGGACGTTATCATATCTCCAGCGCCTCGTTACGACACACGGCACGGGGCTCACAGGCGGGGCCGCCCCAGCGGGACCCTACTCTGCCTCATCATCACGCCCGGCCAGAGGTGTGGTCTATTTATCTGCCGCGAGGCCGCCGTGCCGAGCTGCTGCTGCTGCACTGCATGTAGGCTTCTCTTTCTCTCTCTCTCTCTCTGTTCAAATTCAAAGCATTATTTATCTCTTCAAATTTTATTATTTTAAAATTCTCCCCGTCCCTCTGTATTATCTCCCTCTCCCTTTTGTAATTTGCACTCTCTCTCTCTTTGTCTCTCAGAGCCTGTCCGTTTGTCTCCCTCTCTGTCGCTCTCACTGTCCTTACAATGTCTCTGTCTCCCCTCTGGTGAAGTCTGCGCACGGCGAAATCAGATTTCAATGGGGTGGGGAGAAACGACGTCCGTCCAGCCATCGGGGTCCAATAGGAACCTAATACGGATGCCCCGTTCAGGCATGCCGTGCGTGTGCGGTCGGGGTCGGCTGTCATATAACGCGCTACATCCGTCTTTTTCTTTTTTTTTCTCCCTTTTTTTTCGCCGACACTAATGACTGTCGCCCACCGCCGACCGAAAAGAGAAAGAGAAAGGCGCCGCGCCAATATTTCAAAACGTCTTCATCGTCGGCGCCGGAACGCCCGACAGCATGAGCAGCAGCAGCACCACCCGAAGGACGCCGTGCCCAAGGTCGTCCTCGTCTTATCCGCGGGGTTTAGAGAGACCCGCCGTCTGAGCAGCGCCTCTCTAACGTCGGGGATCCTGCAATAAAAACGGGACCCGACCCGGGACCCGCCGCGCGTCCTTCTTCTGGTCCTTTAGGCTCACCGAATAACAAGCGGCGAACTCATCTCTGCCCCACTGGCCGGCCTGACCGCGGCAGCGGCCGCTCGCCCGCTTCCGGCTCACGCATCCACTCATAACGAGTCTCTTACCCAATGCGGCCAGGGGACCCGGCGGCCCGGCGGCGCGGGATCGAACGGAGCACCGCGCCGCCGCGGCATTCTGACAATATCATTACTCCCAGGGCACATGTGCCCGGCCGGCCGCAGCGGGCCGATTCCGAACACAGGTCTTTTCGGACCTCTCTCTCTCTCTCTCTCTCTCTGTCTCGTTCTCGCTCTCTCACGGAGCACATTAACGAGTGCGACAGAGACACAGCAACACGAGGGCAGTGCTCGGAATCGGCCTGCAGGGTGCCGTCGCCGCGGGGCCCCGTTCTGGTTGGCGGAGCCCCTGCCGCGGTCACCGGGCCGCAGGTTAGGTTAGGCGCACCGCCATCGTCCGGGCCAAATGCTTGGCCGACACAGCTGACCGGCGGCGGCGCGGCCGACACGTGAGAGGGGCTGCGCTGCGGCTCTGCGGGGCGCGCAAGCCGCGCGCGTTGCATCCTTTCTCTCCCTCCCTCTCCCGCGTCCTCGGCGACCCCATGCTGCGCGAGCGACGGAGACGGCGAGAGTGAAGGGGTTACAGCATCGGCGAGTGCTTGCCGCGCCGGTCACCGCTAAAGTGCCAGCAGCAGCGGCAGCGGCACGGCGTGGCCAGGCGTGGCCAGGCGTGGCCGCCGCGGGTCGGGCGTGCAGCTCGCGCAGGATGCGTTCCTGTTCCTCCGGCCGCCGGCCGCGCGCCGCCGCCGTGCCCCGGCCGGTCACAAATCACAACTGACCGGAGGCCTCCTAGCGAAAGAGATGGGACCTGGGCGAGGCCGGACTGGACTGGACTGGCGAGGCGAGGCGTGGTCCGGGGCAGCGGGGTCACCGCCACACCTCACATAAGCAGCACGCACAGCGCGGGCCGCGGTGCGGGGCCGCGCAGCGAGGTGTGAGCGCCGACTTGTTTCCGCCGGCGCATTACGCGGACGTGAGCGGCCGGACACACAGGGAAAAAAATGCACGAAAAAGAAATGTTGTGTTTCTAAGGCAGAAACAACGAATTTTCGATCCATGTCGTGACATGTCACTCGATTTGGAGTGCGAGGTGAGCGTTTCAAAAAGTCGCCCTCGCGTGACATGTTTGGCCGCGGGATATTGCTCCGGGGGTTGCGGCCAGGGGAGGTCCCCCGGGGGTTGCGCGCGCGCGCGCGAAAGGCATGGCTTGCGTGGCTGCAGGGTGCACCGCGCGGCCCCTGCCGGCCGGCCGGCCCCCGCGCTGCACCCTGATGACATCGCAGTGACGTCGCCGCCGCCGCCGGCATGCAAGAGGGCGGCGGCGGCGGCGCCCGGCGGCGGGACGCAACGCGAGGCTTGCCGGCGAGGGGCTCGGCTTAAGCCTTTTGTTGTGTCGGTTCAATTATTCTGACCCAAAGACCGCCTTCAGGGCGGCGGCGGCGGCGGCCCTCAAGGACGCCGAGATGACGGGACGCTAATAGGTAAAGGGGCCGCCAGATGGACCCGTGCGGACAGCTGCGCGATGATAAGGAAAAACGCGCCGGCGGCGTCCTCCTGGTCCCGGGTGCAGCGCTGACGGCGTCCCCCCGGTGCTGGTGCAGCGGCCAGCGGCGTCCCGGGCCTGGTGCAGCGCCGGGAGGGTAGGCAGCATGGAGTCGTGCGCCGCGGCTTCCCTGAGTATACCGCACGGATGTCCAGCGAACATTCCTCGTGCGGATTGTCCCCAAAACAAAAAATACAAAGTCTTTTCCGGCGCCGTAAGTTTCTCTTTTTATTTCTGTGCCGTCCAACGGATATTTCTTCCCGGCAGGACAAGCCACCATCGATCGGATGGACGACCCGTACCACCACGCGTCGGGAGACGCCTCCCAGTCGAAGAGGAGGGACGGGGGAAAAATGTTATCACTTTCGCGGACTTTCTTCTTCGTCAGTCTCTTCCTCCTCACTCTGAATCGAGACCCGGACTCGACCCCACCCCACGCGATCCCGCACTGACCTCCAAGACCGCCGGACCCCAACTCAGAGGCCAGACGTAGCACCCCGCGCGAGCTAATTCGTGGTCGATTCAATCTAACCGGAGGCGGAAGGTAGGCAACCCCTCGGCATACATGCTCTGGCGTTGCCTACCTCCCGTCCCAGGTTACGAAGAGCCGACCACGAATTAGCTCGCGCGGGGTGCTCCGTCCGGTCTCTGGGTTGGGGTCCGGCGGCACGTGCAGCCCCTAATATTAGGAGATCTGCACGTTCGGCTACTTTCGCGAGTGGTGCGTGTGTCTGCATGTTCCAGACGGCCGTGTGTTGGTTGCATTGTGAAATGTATCTCTGGGCTGAAGGTTGGCAAGGTTCCTGGTAGCTTAATTTGCCATACTCAAGCCGTACGGCTAGCAGACGACACTCCGCAGCAGACAATGTTTCTGACTTGTACCGATACTCCTGTTGTGAAACGAACAGGAAAGTAAAAAAAATCGTCTCGAAGTGTACATTTGGGGAGGAACGGAAACGTTGCCGTGAACTGAGGCACCGATAGGTTTTCAATATTAATGCCCTGGTGTGGATTCCTCAAACATCAGTTCACATCGGTCGTGTAGTGCAGCTGACCTTACACATGGACGAACTAATTTTGTGCAACATAAATTGAGGCAAATTGTTGCCATAGTCTCATGAAGAGAAAAATATCGAGGAATAATCCAACACATAGTGTGCTTCCTCTCATTGAACCAAGCGCCAAGCGCGTGTTTTCAATCAGTCGGTCCTAACCTGTTAATATTAAACGTAAACTAAAATGATTTCAGTACGGCACCTTTTCTCTGTCCCAGCTGCTGTTTGTAGATTAAAACGTAAAACTTATCAAATGTCCACAAGTCAGTTTCATACATCAAACGTATTGAGAAGGCAATCTGCTAAATTATATGATAAGGGAGCCCAATCCCTTCTATATTATTTGACTGCTGGAGGGGTATTTATCGCTGGACTGAGTTATGCAGCTGTCCCAATGTACCGCATTTTTTGCCAAGTAAGTTCTGGCGAAATAAACTTATCTCGTATGTAATTACTACACTTACATTACGTTATTACGTTTTCTTTGATTCTCATTCATTTTCTCTTATTCTTAGACTACTGGCCTGGGAGGTGAAGTACAAGTTGGACATGATGCTGAGAAGGTTGCTAATCTTTCCAAGAGACCGGATAGAATCCTTACTGTAAAGTTCACATCAGATACAGCAGCAGGAATGCAGTGGAACTTCAAACCACAGCAAGCAGAACTGAAGGTACGATTCATTTATTTTATTTATTAGTTATTCACTCTTAATATATGAGTCTTATGCAGCCTTCTTTTCCCATGTTGTTGATGTGATAGCTGTACTGTGAGGTTTCATAAGCTCATTTTTTCTTTTTTCAGGTCATTCCTGGGGAGACAGCACTTGCGTTTTACACCGCTACTAATCCTACAGACAAACCGATCATTGGGGTCAGTACCTATAATGTTATTCCGTATGAGGCAGGCCCATACTTTAACAAAATTCAGTGTTTCTGCTTTGAGGAACAAATGCTGAATCCACATGAGCAGGTCAGTTGATTTTTTCAAATATAGGAATGTGAATTTTAAGCTAATTTTGATTAGCAAGTAACTGTCTAAAATAATTTATATTTATTTGATCTTGTAGGTGGATATGCCAGTATTTTTCTACATTGACCCAGATTATGATGATGATCCAAAACTTTATAGGAAAGATGAAATTATTCTAGCTTATACATTTTTTGAAGCAAAAGAAGGTTTTACAATGCCTATCCCAGGATATGCTCAAAAGAATCATTAGATGTATTGTTCAATATTATTATGAATTAATAAATTACTTAATTTTGTGTATCTGTAATATATTTTAATTGCTGAGTTGACACTTCACAACACAACCTTTTCATTTATTCGCGCGTTGAAAAGTCTCATCGCTAGATTTCAAAAGCTTCGCGGCAAAACAGCGCTAGTTCCAGAACTGGCCGCAGGCCGGCCTGGCCGTATTTTCAGTGCAGACCATACCATGTAGACACTTCCCCAGATTAAGATGAGCTTTTAAAAATCTTTTATTTGTTCCTAATTCAAAATTAAAGGTTTTTGTCGTTTAATTTGCGATTAACCTAAGTAACCTCGTTTGAAACAATTAGCGAAGGCGGTTTTGTTCTTTTTTACTTCTTCCCTCTCCGTGTCAACAATAACAACAAAGAAAGCTTTATATTGTTGTTTTCGTCATTTTCGGCGCGCTTAGTGGCTCAGAAAGTTGGTGAGTTGTGAACTTTCAGGACTTTGGCAACACCGTATGTTCCTAGGATCTGTTTGCTCTGTGACATAATCCTTCGATTTCGTGCCTTTTGTTAGATGAATGTATTTTTTAAATACATTACCACCATAGAGCTGTATGCCATTGCCGTTCCATGCTTACGAGAATGGCCCCCACCACACAGGTGGTCCCTAAGACGGTCGACATGTCTCTCTCATCGGCTAGAAAGAGGTCCGGTTTTGTCTCTGTACTGGTTATCCTCTAAGTGTCAGCTTATGTCATCAACTAATTTTCTATCGCAGGAAGTTGGATGCATTGAGGAGCCCTGATTCAAAGAAGGACTTGTTCCCCCTCTTTGCTAGTCCTTCATCTTCGCCGAGTAAATGTAGATCAACAAAGTCACCACTCAGCATGTCACCGTCCAAGAAGAAGTCAAATCCCACTTTAAAACAGGGTGCTCACCAGAACAATAAGATTTTAAGATACATGCAGCCGAAACGGCTACTTCCGACTTTTGAAAACTGTGATAGTTCACGTGCGTCTTCTCCTCGATGTAGTACATCGAAGGCATCTTCTCCCTCTATTACCCATGAACAGGATGATAAAGAAAACAAGCTAGGCCTTGATCTTAGGGTCAGTCTTGTGAGGATAGATGACACCACCTTCAAAGAGCATTCCTACTGCATACAGCATAGGTCACCAAAGAAATTCTGCTGTAATGCAGCTTCTGAGTTTGTAGTCCAGGTGCTTAGTGATATAGTCATTGAAGAAGCTCAAAGTCCTTGTAAACGCTTGGGAATACCAGTGCCTGCTTGTATCTCTTCTCTTGGCTGTTCGCATAGTGAGGTATTTACTGAACATAATTTCAAGTTGGTATTTAAATATGTACTATGCACTACAACTAATCTTCACCTTTTTATGTGTATTTACAGGATTTAGGAATGTTATCCTCATACCAGGATACTGTATATGCTACTATGCTCAATACGGATCTTCAGATGACAATGATCCGCTCAGCATATAACAATTTATCCAAGAACCTGTATCCCTCCCCTCCTACCGTCCATTGTGTGTTTAAACTTATGAAAGTGAGTATATTTTTGGAAAAGCACTCTAGAATAACCACTGAAATTTTAAAGGCTCCCCATGAATTGTGTTTTCATCCTACAGGAGTCTGCTGACCAAAGCATTGTAGCATTAGGGAGAAGTTTTCTGAAAAGGACATTAGATCTCTATCCTCCTTGCACGCCCAAGTTAAGGAACTATTACATTCATGTTCTGAATTCATCAGTAAATAAAGTAGGTATTTTATTTTTTAAATTCTTTTTTAAATGATAAATTTATTTATTTTTTATATGAACCATGTTTTATCAAACTCAGGTTACCATACCAGTTGGTCTTTGGTCTCTTAGATCTTTTGAATATTTTGATAGTGTTTTAATGGAGCTGGAACAGCACATTGAGGGACTATTAAACCCCTCACAGCTGCGAGAGAAGATGAAAGTACCGGGTATTAGAAAAATAGTTAAGCCCAAACGATTTACAGAGTCAGTGTCTCCTAAGAAACAACCACGCAGAGGAAGCAGACGGGAATCGAATGAAGTCGAGGTATGGATTGTAGAAGTCTTATGTTAAATCTTTATTACTTCTTTAGTACAAATTGTTCACATCACTTAAATGTCAGCCTTTCAAAGTAAATTATTGGTGTTTATCATCTCTCAACTTGACTAAAAACTAATTAAAAAATTTTTAGGAACTAGATACGGACATTTCAGAACTCAAAGACTTTGACTTGGAGGGTCTGCGTTCTGAATCTCAAAGAAAGAAGCAATTGGCTGAAGATGCTATTAAGGCAATGTCTCCTGAAGAAAAAACCAGTCATATATTCAGTAGATTTGAAATCCTTGTCGACATTTTAGAAAGAGATTTAGTTATTTGGTTTAGTAGAAACAGTGACTATTCCAAGATAAGGTAATCTTTGTTTTCAGTTTTCAGTATGTTTTTTTTATTCCTTCGTTTTTATTTTATCTGAGGTCTTGCTGTGGTAGACACTAACTACACATATATAGAACTTGTTTGTAATTTTTGCATTACCAGGGATCGTCTTGTGTGCCCCTTGGTAGTAATGGCGTTGTGGAAACCAGAGTCTGATACGGGGTTTGATTCTGTTCACTGCCGAAGGATACTTGCTCTGTACGGCAGCGCTTGGATGTTACAACTCCATCCTCATCACTTGAGAACACTTTCGGTTAGTACTGTAATTTAGTTGTTGTCTTATCTTAAATGTGACATTTTGTTTTATATGTTTCCTAGTGAATTTTACTTTATCGGTATTTCCTTTTTCACCAGCGTCTAGTTGGGCTCATTGCTGAAATAACAGCAGCGAGTGAGCCAAATATTGGAAATGTTTATCCACATGTTGGTGATGGGTGTGAAAATCTAGCCAGGAAGTTTGGTGATGTATTAAGTAGTGAGTGTCAACAGTATGTGATGTAATGAGCAGCTGTTTTTGTTTGCCAAATTTAAGCGAAAGACACATTTTGCTTTCAGGTACTCAAATGATGCCAATGAAGACTAAGGCGGTTGCTAATTTAAAGCCAGAGTGGTTGAGGATGCTGGTCTCAGCAAACATGTTACGGGTTAATCCTTCCGCATCTTCAATGGTAAGAAACTTTAACTGAGTACTATAGTCTCTAGGAATCTACTGTGTCCTGCTTGGTAGTAGTGTATGCTATGCCCTTCGTTCATTGCCTTGTATGTTTATCAATCATTCAACAAGTTATCTACCTTAAAGAATTGCTGAATTTTCTATGAATCTCAATTGTAGCTATTGGTCTACCTGGCATTTCTTTATATTTTGTAGATGCAGTAAGTTGAGAGTGGACCCTTGCATGACGCCAGAGCATTAGCTTTGAGCTCACCAGTGCTTCATTCTTCTGTCTCAGATTCAAAGAAGAGAGTGCAAAAAAGCAAATTGTACAAATTTTTGTAGTTTGTGTACTACCTTTATTTATATTTTGTTTCCTCCTTAATTAATAAAACAGATGATTTCAACATTTATAAAAAGTTTATTTCTCCTCCTGAATGTAGCTGTGGCATTGTACATTTTTTCTTGCGCCTTAGTAGCATACGACTATTGTCTTGATGGACATAGAAACTTCAATTTTGAAGCACTGAATTTTCAATCATGATTTCAACAGGACTTGCCGACTCTACTCCAGCCCATGTGTGCAGCCACAGTGCTCTTGTGGGTCTCCTTCCTTGAGGCTGTGATGGGATTTTATCATGTCAAGGAGGCCATGAACCTGCTGAAGCGAGCCAGCAGGGGCCTGCTTAAGGATGAACTCCACTCAGGATGTGCAGCCTCTAGTCAATATCAATTAAACTATAAGGCTCTTCTCCGTGAAATAATGGCAATTTATAAGTTAAGCAGCCAGCTCGAATTGGAAAATAATGCTGATGTACCATTCTTAATCAGAGAATTATTAGCACTTTAACTAATTGAGGGTGTGAGAAATTAAATTATGCACCCCAGGGCTGAGACACATATTATATTCACAACAGCCATGAAATAATTTATGATTTTAATGTTATATAAAATATATGAAGTGTTAAAAATGCTTATTGTGGTAAGTTTTATTTTTCTAGACAAAATAAAGAACAAACCGCAGGTTCAATAATTTTTATTTCATAAAACTCCTCCTTACTGAAGACATACGCTTACATATTATTATCACAAAGTTATAAACCTTCTCCCAATTCTCCATCTAATCCAGAACTACAATGGGTTCATCTTCATCTGCTGAAGCCGATGGTGCAATCATAGATTGTCTGCTGAAGAGGTCCATGGTTAGGGCAGCATGAAAAACTGGAAGTGATCCCTGCTGCCTCAAATGTGTGTCAATCAAATCTCCTAGAGACTCAGAAAAATCTGTCTCTAACAGAGTGAATGTAGAATCTTCCTCCATCTGTAATTCACAGTTCAGACAATAAAAGTCCATTGATATGCTTTTCTTGAGTGTGATCCTGCATGATCTGCCCTTACCTTGAATAAAAGATAGTCACTTGGGGATTCAGCATACATGCTCGTTAGTCGGAACAATCCACCTTTGTTTTGCAAACGATCCACTTTGAATCCAAACAAGTTATAAATACAATCTCTGAATTCAGAGCTAGTCTTTTTGAATGCCTCCTTAAGCCTCTGCCTCATCAAATCAGCCGATTTGATCTGGTCTCTCAGCTCTAAAAATAGATAATATGGACGTAAATAAAGAGATCTTTGGGGAACAAAATTCTTCATGAGAGGATGAACAAGTACCTTGGACTTCTTGTGAGTTTGAGGTTACTAAACGTTTATCCACTTTGCATGTAATGTCATCTCTTTCACCTTCCTGCAGAACTTTGACTCTCTCTCTCAACTTGGCAACCTCAGTTTTTAATAATTCCATCTCTCTCTCCCTCTCTTCTTCAGCATGAGCAACTGGGTTCATCCTAAACAAAGAAATTATCATAACCACTAAAAGGGAGTCGATAAAGAAAATACAACCATATATTATAAAGATAGTGTACCTTAAATGCAAAACTCTTGTTGAGAGTGGATTAAAATCTCCTTTTAAAACTTGGTGTTCCATTTGCATTTGAAGTTCGTCTATTCTTTTTTGCAGACTTGATTTCTCCTCATTCAAGGTATCTCGCTCAGCTGATACTACTCGAAGCTTTTCAAGCAAACCTGCAGAGCCTCCTATGGAAGCAAGACAAAATACATGGTTCAGTACATGATGTAGATATAAAACTTGCTGTAGAACAAGAATATGATGCAAACCTTGGCCAAGAGCAGTGGTTAGATCAGACTCTAAATTTTCCACTAATTCCCGGTATCCCTCTAATGATTTTTCTAGCTCTTGAATGCGAGGTTGTGCAGAAATTCGCTGGCTTGAAACTGATACAGTTAATTCCTTCTCATAGGAATCCAACTGCTCTCTATAACTGTTTCTCTCCTACAAAACAAAATCAAAATGTTTTAGATAGCTTTAGGCAGAGAAGGAACAGAACCACGTAAGGGCACTTACTCCCGTAACCAAGGCAAGCTTCTTCTGCCATCTTCTGATAAGGTTGCCCTGCTGTTCTTGTGTCGCTTTGAGGCGAGATACTTCCTGTGTTAGTCTTGATACTTCTGCTTCAGATTTAGACAACTGATTCAAACAAGTCTTGAATCTGAAACAAGTATTAAATTAATCCCGAAAATCAGAATCACATGTTTTTGAATGAGCTGGTTATATTTACTTGGCTTGAAGTCCACCCACTTCAGATGAAAGAAGCAGCTCTGATTGCTGTAATCCTTGAAGATGCTTGCGAAGTAAGCCTGGACATATCTAATTAGAGAAATGAATGAAAATATCCATTACAACATACAAGCAGGTTTTGAGAAGTTGTATTAAATTAATAACACGCCACCAGTGCTAAATTTGCCGAGGCAGCTCAACCACTCACATCATCATCAGAAGCTGTGGAGCAAAAGTCCCTCACTAAAACTCTCCAATCCTCAAGCTTATTTTCAAGTAGCTGTTTCTGAGCCTCCACCTCTACTTGCACAATACTTTGAATACGATCATCATTTGAAGCACATTTTTGACGTAAATCAGCAACTTCTTCTTCAAGTAAAAGCTTGTTGTGAACAGCATCTCTATAAAAACACAAACATGTTTTAAGGATGCAATAAAAATTGTAAGGAATATGCAATGTAAAAACAAACCTTAACTTGATGACATCATTTCGCAGATTTACCAATTCACGCTCCATTTCTGGTACCTTCATAAGCTTCTGCTGTTGGGCTTTTGCAATCGCAGCTGCTTCCTTATTATCCTCTAATTGTCTTTGTAAATCCTGCATTCACATCAGGAGTTACTAATAATAGTTGAACATGGTTCAATTGAAAGGCAAAGAAAAACAATAAACAAACCCTGATGGCAATTTGGGCTTCCTTTAAGTCACAAGCCAATCTTTCATTGTGTATGGCAACAGAAGATGAATCATTTGATGCAGATGTATGTTGTTTCTCACTTTCATTTGCATGTAAAATCAATTTTAGTTTGTCAATTTCAGCTTCATAATCAGCATTTAGGTTCTCAGCACTTCTCAAGGAGCGTTTCAGCTTTGATCAAGGGGGAAGGAATAAAAAAGTTTTAAAAATCAAATGAATTAGATATATGAATTTTATATGAAATTAAAAATGAGAAACACATACCTCGAGGATATTGTCATCAAGCTGACTTTTCTCCTTGCGAAGTGCAAGGGTCAACTGTTCTAAGCGAAGATTTTCATCTTCAAGACTCTTTATTCTATGCACATTGTTATCGCGAAAATCTGACTCTCTTCGACGGAGCTGTGCGATTCTGTTTTCTAATGATTGAATCTAGGCAACAGAAACAATAGTTATTTTAAATATCACAATGTCTAAGTCAAACTAAAGAATTGGTAAACACTGACCATCCTTTGATCCTGCCCTTGTTGGTGTAGTAAACTGTTTTTTTCTGCTTCAAAAACTACTTCCAGTTCTCGCCTTAGAGTATGGAGCTGGGACACGCGCGTCTCAAGAGACGAAATCTTTGTTTTGGCTTCAATAAGCTCCATTTGGAGACGGCGTTTCTCCCATGATGAATCTAGTGCAGGAATGGAGGCAAAGATTAAGACGGGGCTCAAAGATGAAATCAACAGAGAAGCTTGAAAGTGAAAAGAGCGATTGCCTCACCGGTGACAGACGTGTCGAGCCCAGATACATTCGGCGACGAAAGTGATCCGTCCAAACTCCACTTCTTCCTCTTCGCATTTTCATTCCTTTCTTCGTTCAGACTCTCGCTGTCAAATACAAGCTTAGTTCCCACTACGTTGGCCCGGTCTCCGCCTTCGACGACTAACCTATTAGGAGACGGCTTGCGTTTCAAGTTACTCAAAATTTCCTCCAATTCGTTACCCGGCATTTTGATTTTCCTTACAGAGAGGAAGGGCACTATGAGGTTATCGCCAGCCCTCTGTCAAACCAAACAACAGCGCCCGAACTAGCGCAAATCTAAACAAAGTGGATTTCACCGCTTTCGTCTATCGCTTTCGCGCTCGCTCTGATTGGATTATTCGCACGACTAAACCTAGAATCACAACACTTTATTCACAGTCACAGTCTGCTCAAGCTAGTCTGCTCGACACTGCTCGAGTTGGTCGTAATTTGTGAGCAGATGTGACGTCCAGTCCGACATGCGCATTTTTTCGAAGGCAATATTGGAGGGATTTGTTTCTACTCCAGTGCACGACCGTGTTTTTTATCGCACGGAAGGGGGTGATCTCTCTTATTTTACATGACTGTCCAGGAGTGACACGCATGTGCTGCTGAAACGCCCTCTGGCTGGTAGGTGCCTGTGGATGGTGAAAGCTAGGTTCTTTGCCGCCCCAAATATCTAGATTTATTTTAATCCTGAAAAGGAAATGAGTTTCTCTCGTACATCTAACTTGAATAATTTCTTCATGCTGTACATTCGCGTTTCTGCCCTGAAACCTGGCTGACACTGCAATCTTATTCAAGATTGTGTTATCATATCATTTTGTGTTATCATTTATCACTGTGTGCTTCATGTGACAGGTATCTGCGGTTTCAAGCTGATACCTGCTGCCATGAAAAGCCAATTATCTATGGCTGCTCTGTTCATCTATGAAACTATCAAGATGCCTAATCTGAATTATTCAGTGGACTATCAGAATTATGGGCTGACACCAAAGGTCTGTAACTGCTGTGTATGAGTCTTTGAGATATGCGTTGGAGTCATTGTCAGGACGGACACACCATAATATTACCAGACTTTGTATCTTAAGAAAAGGCTCTCTGGTGCCTTGCATACAAGTATGTCAGATCTCACAAAAATTCTAGAACCCCAGTGTGTATTGACGATACCTAAAAACAATGTGCTGGAGCAGTCTGGAATTTCTGATAGCTCTGGAGCTTCTTGTGGGACTAACTTAAAAAATATGGAAACCCTTGGAAAATATTCGATGAATTGTGATCCCGAACTGTACTGTAAATCCAATGTAGAAACTGTGACAAGTACTTCTGCAATTGGACATAGTAGCTGTAGTGGAAAAATTATTAAATTTGAAGTTCCAAAGTCAGAATTACCGGATGAAGAATTGTATGTCAGTGAAGATGAATCAATCTGTGCCATAAGTGAAGATGAATCCATCTGTGCCATAGGTGAAAAGGAGTCCATCTATGCTAGAAAAGAGGCTATCAAGCTTAGCTCAGGCCATTTTCCAAGTAGTAACACAAAGCGTTTACCTATAAGAATATATAAGTGTTCTGTCTGTGATGATTGTTTCCATGATGAGATAGCTCTAGTTAAGCATGAGTCACTTCATGATGATGTTGACTCTTTCACTCCAAAAAGTGAACAGGTGGAAAACACTGAGAGTGATAATGATGATGATTGTGAACTTGACGATAATGATGGAAATAATGATTATCTATCAAAGCTGATAGGCAGTGGAGAATTTACATGTGACATATGCTTTCAGTCATTTCCTCGGCAACATTTATTGAAAGTGCATGCTTTTAAAGTTCATGGTGAGAGCTCCTTTCCCTGTCTCATATGTGGAGAAAAGTGTCCTGACCGTCGGGCCCTCACAAAACACAAGCAAGTTCATGTTGTTGATGGTGCTTTTAAATGTGAAACATGTGGTTTCAGTCAGTTAAAATATTCAAACTTCTTACGCCACCTAAAGCTCCATACTGGTACTAGAGACTACACATGTGAATGGTGTGGTAAATCATTCACTACATCTACTGTTTTGATTCGACACAGGCGTAGACACACGGGTGAGAAACCATACTCTTGTGAAGAGTGTGGGGAACGCTTTGCCAGATTATATGGTCTCAGAGTTCATCAAAATAAGCATATTGGAAGTGCACCACATAAGTGCACTGAAGAAAACTGTACAAAGGCTTTCTATTCTAAATCGGCTCTTAATAATCACTTGAAATCACATCTTCCAGAACGACCTTACAAGTGTGTTGCTTGTGGTCTTGGGTTCTATATGAGTTCTCATTACAAAGATCATCTCAGAAAGCACACTGGTGACAGACCTTTTGTTTGTTATGAATGTGGAAAGGCATATGGTCGCAAGGCAGAACTTTCTGCTCATATGCGGCTCCATACGGGTGAGAGGCCCTTTACTTGTCCAGAGTGTGGCCAGGGCTTCATTCTTAAAAGCTTACTGAAACAGCACATATTGAGCCACTCGAGGCCCAAGGAATATATTTGTAGTGTGTGTGATCGATCTTTCAAAAATCCAGGTTCCCTTCAGCGACACAAAAACTGTGCTCATGGGAACTGTGAAGAATATAAGAACGGCTTAGATTCCCCTTGTGAAGATGAAGACAAGGAAGCTGTTGAAAGCTCAGAGAACACTGTTTCTGGAGATGATAAAACAGAAATTGTAGATACAGTAAATAATTCAGACACCACTGTTTCTGGAGACAATAAAACAGAGATTGTAGATTCAGCAAGTAATTCAGACACCACTGTTTCTGGACATAATAAAACAAAGATTTTAGACACAGCGAATAATTCAGACACCACTAGTGATAATCAATAAACTTAGGTTCTTGTTATTGTATTTTGATTGCATTGTGGGGGAAGCCACTATCTCATGAAGTCAGAGAATTCAACCTTTTTACATATCCTTGTGCATCAGAATATCAGTCAATGTCACAATGTTATGTTTTATGTGAAGACTTATGGTTTACTCATGATATTCTTATCTTAATTAATTATGGTGGTTGTTATATTTCATATTATGAAAATAAGGTGGGTATTAATTGTGTTAGAAATAATTTGGAGCAATATGGCTTGTTCAAATTATGGATTTTCTAGCTATTTGATGTGTAATTACTTTGTGCCTTTTACCATGGTCCAAATGTTTTTTTTTTCTAGATATGTTTACACGGTTCACAGGAATAAATGAGTGAGTTATTATTTGGTAGTTGTTTATTTGCAAAATTTGTACAAAGTATACTCAATGAAGAATGCTATTTCTAAACATAAGCACACATGAAACATGGATTCTTCCAAACACCACTTCGAATTTTTTTTTACATCAAGAACCAATGTGCAACCGAAGTGTCTCCCACCGAGACAACCTTTCAATACTGAATCGGGCGTACGACAGCGGCCGCGCAACGGAGAGCAGCAAACGTGAAGTCAGCGGATCGGGGTCCCCTTAGTCTGCGCACAGCACCTCGTACTCTGAGCACGCTGTCTCCGCGCCGCCGTAGGGAATGTAGCACACGTTGTGGGACTCCTGGATCTGCAGACGCCGAACATCCCACATTACACCTGCGGTCTCCGAGGGTGTCCCTGCTGCTCCTGCTGACCCTACTCACCTTGCCGACGACCATGACGCCCTGGTGCGTGGCCCTGCCGATGAACAGCGTCTCGCCGTCCCCGGTGACTCCGCCGGGGAGCGCGCCGGGGGGCACGCGGCCGCCCACCGCGGGCAGCCACACGGGCTCGCAGTTACACAGCACCTGCGCGGCAGACAAGGACGGGCGGTTGTTGGACCGGGCGAGCGCGGCGGGGACGGGAGTCGAGGGGAGCCTACCTGGTACTCGGACTTGGCGTGCTCCTCGCCGCCCCAGGGCACGAAGCAGGCGCGGTGCGCGGGTGCCACCTTGCCGGGGATGATGTCGGCCTCGTGCCGCGCCCGGCCGACGAACAGCTGCTGCCCGTCGGAGTCGATGCCCGCCGTGACGGCGTTGGGCGGCACCACGCCTCCGTTGCAGTCCACCCACGTCGCGCAGCCCCTGGCGCCGCCGCCCTCCACGGCCCAGCCGGGCAGCGCCGTCGAGTTGGCCGGGGGCGCGGCTGCGTGCGTGGCCATAGGGTTCATGAGAGACGGCGGCGGCCGGGGCCGGAGTGGGCTCGGGCTCGGGTACTCACATGGCTTGATGAGGAACGTGTCAGGCCGCTCGACGACGCCGATCTTCCACTTGCCGCAGGCGCCCCACGCCGTGCGCACGCCGAAGTGGGAGATGCCGATCGGGCTGGGGTCGGTCCACTCCAGGATCGCGTTGCCGTCCTGGTCCACCACGCGGATCTGGCCGTTCTTCCAGGCCACGCAGAAGCGCCGGAACTCGCTCTGGGTGAGCAGGGCCGGCGTGTTGACCCGGACCTGCGGCAGGGCGGTCACGAGCTCCGTGAACCCGGACTTCTCCCTCACTCCCGCGCGGAGAGCCCCCGCGGGCGCGACAGAGATGGGGCTACGAATGAGCCGGCCGGCGCGATCCGTGCGCGCACGCGATGCGTGAGGCCGGCGCCGGCACCTCTCCGCTGCTGGGCACCCAGCGCACCCACCTTGTCGGGCTTCTCCCGCTTGTACCGGATGACGGAGGCCATGTTCTCCCAGCCGCCGAGCAGCACCTCGTACATGGGGTCGGACTCGCACGCGCCGCAGGTGAGCGCGATGTGGGCGTTGTGCGGGCAGCACACCTCCAGGTTGAGGCAGCCCTGCTGCACGTGGTGCCAGCTGTACTCCAGCTTGTCCTCCGTGTCCACGCGCCTGCTGCGGTCCCCGTCTGCGTGCACGGGGAGGGGGAGTCGGGGGTGAGGACGGCGCCGGGAGGCAGGCAGTCCCGCCGGGCGGGCGCGCGCGGCGGGCGTGCCTACCCTCGACTCGGCAGGGGCTCCTTACCCTCTAGGTACCAGGTGCCGGTCGCGCCCCAGCCGGTGCGGATGCCGTAGTAGCCGATGCCGAAGGGCTCCGGGTCCTTCCAGGTCAGGAAGGGCACGGCCGAGCCCTCCGTGCCGACGGCCAGGTCGCCGTGGGTCCAGCGCATCCAGAAGCCGCGCGGCTCCGACGCGGACAGCACGGCCGGCGTGTCCACCACGGCCACGTCCGGCTTCTGCTTGTTCTTACGGATGGCCGACTTGGCGTTCTGCCAGCCGCCGATGAAAATCTGCAAAACAGGGTTGTGTGCGGTCAGCTGCTGCTGTGCGGCGTGTGTTGTCAGAGCCGGGGGCGGGCGTCGTCGGGCACCCACCTCGTACAGCGGCTCGCCGTCGTCGGGGGTGGTGGTGAGCGCGATGTGCGCGTCGTTGGCGGCCTGCACCTTGAACAGGATGGAGCCCGCGGTCACCGGCAGGAAGGTGTAGTCCATGCGGTCCGGGGTCTCGACCTCTGCGGCAAACACAGGAGAGCTTGACATTCGAGTTGACATTGCTGCCGGGACTTATGGAGGGTGTCGTCGTGTTATGCTTTCGTTCCGCCCCGCCGACGCTGCCGATGTCAGCTCATCCGCGCCGCTCGGAGTTCGGCGCGCTTGTTTGCGATGTCGCCCTTTATTTTCCTTCGGGTGACAGCTCATGCCGGTCGCCATCTGGGACTCGCGGTCTGCGTTCGAGTCGACCAGCGAGAGGAACACGTACGCCCCTCTGCCTCTTCGGACGCCGACGCCTGCCTGCCTGCCGTGGTCGACTCACGGCCGTTCCGAGGCGGCATGACGTCATGCCCAGTCTGGTGTGTTTGTGCCGGCTCGGCACGAAGGCCGCGTCCGGAACGGCAGCCGAATTTCTCATCCGTCGGCGTTGCACGGCCCTGCCACCGCGTCGCCGTCATGCAGTGCGCCCCCTCGGACGTGCCCCGCCGGCTGCCGGCTGCTTGGGCCCCGGCCGGCGCCGACACACGCGCTGGTAACGCGCTAAAATAAGAATCCGCTCCGGCCCTCCCTTGCCGCCTGCTCCTTCTGCCCGGCCCGAGAGCGGGAAGGGAAGTATAGCAACAGGCGGCGAGAAGAAGGGTGACGGGACGGGACGGGCCGCGGGGCGTGGCTAGAGACGTTTCGTCGCCCTGTCTCTGTCGCACTCACGGGGCGCTCCTTAGGGGTGCGAGAGAGACGGCGACGAAATGAGCCTGCTGCTGTCGGGGCGTGGCGCCGCGAGGCGGACCGCGGCGGGTCCGCGGACGTGTCGGTGTCACCCGCGACGTCTTGACCTCATCTCACCGCCGTGTGTGTGTGTGTGTGTCATTGGGTCAATTTGTTTCCTCCTCACGCTGTGAATGAGTCAGAGGGCGACGGTCAGCCACACACACACACACACACACACGGGCCCGCGCGCACCGATACCTTATCAATCAGCTGTGCGCCCGCTTCGGAAAGGAACCCCGGCCGTGTGTTGTTTCGTGGGGCCTGCGCCCCCGTGCCCCGTGACCCCTGCGCCCCTCTGACCCCCGCATGGGGCCCAACACCGACAACCTTGGGGCTGCCGGGGCGGAGGTCCGCTGCTGGCTTGGGTGGACCTCGCCAATAAAAAAAAGGCTGTACCGGGCATCGTGTTCCCCATCCGGTATTGATAGCCGCGCGGGGGGTCCCAGCCGCCCCGTTGGCGCCACCAGGCGTCACTGTGGCACCCTACGGCGCGCGGGCGCCACGTCAGCCGAAAGTAAGAAAATGGCCAGTTCAAATTGGAGCCGACATTTTATTTCCGTGCGATCCTCTCTCACGGCACGGCACGGCCGCGGCGGCACCGTGTGGGCGCGGTGCAGCGCGGCGAGCCCGGCCCTGCCCCGCCCCCGCCGTGCCGCATTGGCCGCTGACGCAGCCGCTGTCATGACTTTGGCCCGTGCCGGGTCGGCAGTTTAGCGGCGGCCTTCTAACGCCCGCCGTGTTTTAGCGAGCCGGCGGGTGACAGCGCATGACAACGGCGGCACCGCGCACCACAACAGACCGAGTCGACGGACAGGTGCCGTTCGACATGACGGGCGCGGGCCTCGGCGGCGTGGTACGCGGTACTGCCCGGCGGGGGGCGGGGGGGGAGGCGTCCGGGTGGCCGGCGTTAGAGAGCATCCGGCGCTGCACCGCGACACCTCGTCCGTCTCACTCACCGTGGTTCGCCATGTTGGTGGGGAGTGCCGTGCTCGGTGTCTGCGGAGTGCGGTGGCGCGGCGTTCCCTCTGCCCGACTGTGTGTCTGCTGGCGCCGTAGGCCGCGGGCCGTCGTGGGCCGCCGTCGCGGCGCGGGACCGGCGGGGGGTCCGGCCGGGAGGGAGAGGAGGGGCCGCGCCTCTCACCGACCGGCTCGCCGCTCAGCGCGCGGCTGCGCCCGAAGGGCCCCCGATGCCGCTGTGAAACTCCGCGCCCCGCACAGTGTACAGAGCGAGATGGCGAACGCGGCACTACCTCGTTCGCACGCAGACCGCAGGGGGGGGGGGGCGGGGGGGCTCCGCCTACCAGGCGGGGGAGGGGGGGGGGGGCGGACACCGCGGAGCACGGGAGAACTGGAAGGACGCCGTCGCCGTGTAGGACCGCGAACGCGTCGTGACTGACACGCGTTTTACCCGACAGGCAGCCGTCTGGGGACGCCGGGTGTGGCCGGATGTCTACTGAAGCCGAATCTTCGCAACATATTGATCACACAGTAAAGGCGAAAGAGTACACGGACACGGACCACAGCACTGACGGGGGAAGGCGCGGGGGGCGGGCGGGTGTACGGGGGCTCCACCCCGCCCACCCTCTCCTCTCTGACCCTCTCCCCGGAGCTTCGCGTGGCGCCCGCACCGCGGCGCTCTTGTCTCGCGTTGGTTCGCCCATGAAACCAAAACGCCGAAAGTGACCGCTTGCCCTGTCTACATACTTCTAAGACCAACACGACTCGGTCGGATTTAGACTATCGTGTCACGGGGGCCGCGCCTTCCGCGATGTGGATCGCGTGAGTTGCCTAATTGTAGGCGTGCAATGCAGTGCCTCATCACCAGTTCGAATCGCGCGCCACGACCTTAGCGCCGGCTCTTGGGAGAGATGAAGGCGGGGGTATTCTCTGCCGGGGAACCGAGCGGGTCTAAAAGTTCCCCCCCGATCCGGAAAGTCGAGTTTTTTTTTCTGTTCTCTCGCTCTCTCTTCTCAAGCAATTGCAAATTCAATGCGATAGACAAGGTTTTAAGGGTTTTAAGATTATTTACGCGAGGCACACTTCTCATAGTAGACGCATTTCTGCCTATAAATCCGGCCCATGTTTTCCTCCTGCTGGACCACGTTGTCCCGTTGTGGGTTGTGGTTGTGGTTGCGGTTGCGGTGGCTGCTGTGTTGATTGTTGATGTTTGCTGGGCCCCTTTGGCGAATGTGTCACTATTTTGCCATGTTGTGAGGGCGCGTCGTGTTTTTTCCTCGAGCAGCTGGATTATGTTTGTGAAAAGCGGCGCGCAGTGACTTTGTCTCTCCCCTAGCCAGCCCGATTGGGCTCAAATGGGCCTGTGAAGTGAGTCCAAAATGCTGCGGTTCCTCAGCCGACGGAAGGGGCGAAACGCTCAGAAAAACTCTTCGCAAGCTGCCTCTGGATCTTCCCAACGCTTTGTGCCTGATAAGCATCTCGTGCAGTGTAAGGTGGTGCTATTGGATGGCACCGACTTGTCCGTGGATTTGACAGTAAGTATATATTGCCCGTCCCTGCCGTCGAAGCCGTAACCTCCCACTCTCCTCTCTTATCTGATATGTGTCAAAGTTGCACACCCTCTCTCCAAATAGACAATGTGCCAAAGCCGTGGTTTGTTACATTTTTGTTTGGTTCATGATTTCATCCGGACTTAATATATACACATGTACAAGGTGTTGGTCCCATACGTAGCCAAATATTAGGTCAATTGGGAGTGTATTGTTAGGTTATATGGTTTTAAATAAATATTTGTTTTCATTCAATCTGAAGAAAAAAAATTCGGTGCTTCTTAAATTTATTTATTTTTTAAAAATATAGGCTGTGCAGATGTTGTGCTACATTTTATCTGTTGATCATCATGTAGCTGTTACTTCTGCACTTCAAACTACCAAAGTATCAGAAAATCAATTTAACATTTCTTTATATTCTGCTACTTTTCCATCATATTGAATTGAGTTGTCAAGGGCTTATGTATTTAATTTCATGTAGGGCTGTTCAGACCCCTTTCATATAGAGACTGAAATCCTCTGTTCCAGAAAAAAGCTGTTGGAAGTGATCTGCTTGAGCAAGTATTTTATTCACTTGACCTGATTGAGAAGGATTATTTTGGACTTCAGTATACAGATGCCAACAATGTTAAGGTGAGAAACGGATCAAAGAATTTATTCTCTTATCATGCTGTCTGCTCAAGAGAATGGAGATAGAACAAAGTAGTGGTGCAACAGGGAAGCTGTAGCAGTGCTGTCAGCTTATCCTATTTACTGAAGCCAATGAAAGTTTCTCTGCTGAGTAAGGCCTGTCTACCATGTCAAAATAAATTGTGTGCTGACTTCTGCACCCTGTTAGCACTTATATTTTTAATTTTTTTTTATGTTATTTCTTTATAACCGTTTTTCTTTATTATTTTTTCAGCATTGGTTGGATCCCACAAAAGCTGTCAAGAAACAAGTCAAAAGTATGTATTTCAATTGATTATTAAAAGCAAATGTGAAAACTAGAGTCTCTCCCAGTAACATGCCTTTCATTTTTTCCAGTTGGACCTCCTTACACACTGTTTCTGAAAGTCAAGTTTTATTCATCAGAACCTAGCCAACTGCGGGAAGAACTTACCAGATATCAATTTTTCCTTCAGTTAAAGCAAGATATATTTGAAGGTCGATTGGAATGCCCTTTACAAACTGGGGTAGAATTATGTGCTCTTGCTTTGCAATGTAAGTTGGGGTACCTCTATCTCTCTAAAAGTTTTGTTTTGATTTTTTGCTTATAAACAGCCTTAAATATATGTAAATCTTGTGTTTCTTAGCTGAACTTGGGGACTATGAAGAGGCTGTCCATACACCTGCTTTTATATCAGAGTTCCGTTTTGTTCCAAGTCAAACCGAAGAGTTTGAAATTGCTGTTCTTGAAGAATATCAGAGATGCAAAGGCTTAAGTCCTGCCCAAGCAGAGAGTAATTATTTAAGCAAGGTACGATACTTATTTTTTGTTTTATCCTTTTGTATTGGTTGGAATCATTAATATCAGATCGTTGACAATACTCATCTTTTCAGGTAAAATGGCTGGAGATGTATGGTGTTGACAACCATACTGTTTTGGGCAAAGACAGCTGTGAATATTCATTGGGTCTGACTCCCACTGGTATTTTAGTATTTGAAGGGGCTCAGAAAATTGGTCTTTTCTTCTGGCCCAAAATTGGAAAACTAGACTTCAAGAAGAAAAAACTAACCTTGGTTGTCGTTGAAGATGATGATCAAGGTCACGAGCAGGAGCACACTTTTGTTTTCCGGTAAGTTTTATATGGCTTTCATATTTAAGAGAAATTACCTTTTATTTTAATGGTGTGTCTGTATGGTTGTCTGTAGGCTTCACAATGAAAAAGCTTGCAAACATCTATGGAAATGTGCTGTGGAGCACCATGCATTTTTCCGACTCCAAACACCTGCTAAAGGACTTTCTGCACGCCAGAATTTCTTCCGTTTGGGGTCAAGGTTTCGTTACAGCGGTATGTTAAACCCTCAGAATTTATTTATTTTATTTTAAGATGAAGAAAAAATCTTTTGTTTTCATTTTGGATTGTTATCTTATTTATCTTTTTATGGTCAGGCAAAACTGAATTTCAAACAACGCAGCAGAATCGTGCTAGACGTACCGTCCAATTCGAGAGAAGGCCTAGCCAGCGCTATGCCCGAAGACAGTCGCATGTGCTGCGAGAACGCCAAAGGTTTAACCTGAATTCTGACACACTGAATTTTTATTATGTACTTTCTGTTTGTTTCATTTTAAAATCGGAATTTTATTTTTGCATTGTTCCCTGTACAGAGGTGGGAATTCCAAGAACTCAGATGCTGCAAGTGCGGCACCTACCGCCGCTGCTGCTCCATCTTCAATCAGTACTGGTAGCTTTCGTAGCATTGGGTCGTCAATACAGCAGCCAACTGAGGCTCAAATATCTGGCTTAGGGGCTGGTGCGGGCCTTCATTCAATTGCCTCTAATCATGATGCATCATCTTCCAAACAAGTGGATGTCCCAACTGCTACACTGGTTAATACCTCAGATGATCCTGTCAGTCCTGTCTTATCTGGAACCCTGAGGCGTCAGAAGGCTGCCTCTCCAGGTAAGAACCACTATTCTAGTTTGAATTCCATCTTCTTATGTAATTCTTATCAATGAAATTCACAAACCGTCCTCCACTGTATGGCTATAAAACAAATTCACTTTGACTCTCTTGCAGCTGAGGAACGACTAGATACTCTTTTAAAAAGCTTAGCTAAAGAAAGTCCAGCTCTTAATGCCGACAATCCTAATGATTCTAGCTCTGTTAGTGAAGGTAACTATAATATCTGTTTTGTGTTTCTTGTTTAATTATTGGTGCGGCATAATTACATTCATGAATATTTTTTTTGAAGACGTAGAGCCAGTCATTGACACTGCAACATCTTTGACGACTACCACTCTGACGGGGCCCGCTGTGTCGCCTGGTACTTTCACTCTCTCGCCGTTGCCAAAATATCGAAACAATCAACGTACTCCAAGCAGTGCTGGACCAGCTCGCCCTATTCCCCCAGATCAGTTAAAATGCAACATCCTGAAAGGTAAAGTCATATAATATTCACTTCAGTCGAATGCTCAAAAGTAAGGTGACTTATGGCACCAATAAGAATTACTCTTTTTTTCTTTTAGCAAAAGCTGAGGAAGTGAAATTGTCTAATATTGGTGATGTGATAGAAAAGAATTTAACGAATGGGTAAGGACTTTTTACGCAATACTGTTTACCAGTACCCTCAGTAGGGCTCTCTATGCTGGAAAATGTTATAACTCTCTTAATTTTTTTTTAGTGAGCATGGACACAAATTTTTCCTTGATTCTCCAATTGACACAAGGAGTGCCACATTCGTGTCTGTGGTAAGTGCAATATTTTATGCAATGGTTCACTCCTTATCTTTTCTTATCCTTAAATGTGGTACTATGTTTCTATATGAATCGCTGGGAATTAGGTTTTATGTTAAGAAAGTGTACATTCTGTTTCTGCTGCCTGACATGAAGGTTTAAATGTTGGTGAGTAACATCCTCATGCCTGCTTGTCAGTGGTAGTTGGATCAGTAACTGTATCATTTCAATAGTATCATGGCATGGCTTGATAGTTTCATACCCTTGGAGAAGAAAAATACCAGTGGGAGGCTAAGCAATGGGGTTGTCCCTGTTAACCGAAATTTAATTTATTAAGAGCTTTAGCTATATATAATCTCATCCAGCCCAACATACCATCTGGATAGCATTCTATCGTAAATTTTTATGAAAGAATCAGTTTAAGGTTATTGTTGCTTTGTGCTTATTGGTGTTCATTGTGGATAAGACAAAATCTGCAGCTGTTCATGTGAATGTTTTTTTTTTTTTTTTTTTTTTGTTGGAAAGTGCTTCTTTTCCGTTTGTGGTTTTGTTATATTTGTTGACTTTTGTTTTTCTTTTCTTTTTTTCATACCTGCTTGGCTTGGTGTTAAAATTAGGGAGGAGACAAGCTTACTCTAGCTCTCTCAGGCTCAAGCACAGCTCAGAGCTCAAATGGAGGACTCACAACTGGAAAAGGAAGTGTTTCCAATTCTGATGAGGAAGACCAAGAAGATGGGGCTTCGGAAGATCGCGTTGATAAAGCGAGATCTCCAACTCCTGTTACAGTCACACATTTCTCATGGGGAGAGAGAGGAAAGCTTGAGCAGCGAATTTTGTCGAATGCATCTACTCCTCCTCCACCACTTAGCTTAGCAAACTGTGCCAGTCCATCTCTGAGGCATAGGTCGCCATCACCTCTGTCCCCAACTTTCTTTCAATCGGGTGCTGAGAATGGTGTTGAAAAGAAAACAACTTCACCTACAACAGTTTTTAGCACAAACCCTTTTAATCCATTTTCGTCTAAAACACAGTTTTCTCCAACTTCTCCTAAAGAAAGCAAATTTCCTAATCCATTCTCATCATCTGACAAAAACAAAACAAATCCATTTCTTTCACCAAAAATGGTCCGTCCTGACACAAAAAATCCATTCAAAGAATCTGAGAGAGCTGAGGAGCCTCCTTCCTTGGCACCAGTCGCTTTGGTTTCCCCAATGCCCTCTGAGAAAGTGGTTAATGCAGATCTGCTAGTTAACAAGAAGGTAAGTCATTTCTGGTATTGAACCCTCTCGTTGTGACAATGGGTTGCTTTCATTTCTTAATTTGCCAATTGTCAGCAGACATATTTTGTTTTATTTAATTGCGCTTTTTCACCCCAATATTTTGGGCTACATTTGCTGATCACTAGTTTGTCAGTATTTACACAGGTCTTGTTTGTTTATCTAGTCTGTCAGAGCATATTTATTTTAGTTCCTTCATAATCATTTTTTTCAGGAACCTGCTGCTATCACCTCTGACCAAGTTTTGGAAAAGCCATTAATATCAACATCTGCTGCTGCTCCTTCAAGCACTTTAAATGCTTCTACTTCTTCACCAGCCTCAGATACTGTTGTGCCAACGTCATCTGCATCCTCAACGACTTGCTCCACCTCAGGTGTTCCAATCTCGACATCTGCACCAACATCAACATTGAATCAACTCTCACCTTGGTTGGTTGCATCAGAAACCCTTTCGGGACCAAGTGCTGCTCAGCAGGCAGCAAAAATGATTAAGGAATCTTCGATAACACGAAAAACTGTCATTACCACTCAATTGTAGGTAAACCCTGCCGTATTACTGACAACCTTTCTGACCTGAGTATTTATCTCTCTTCTGAGTTTTTTAAGTTGAAAGTTTCACTGTTAATTATTGTCCCTGTATGGTGATATTTTGATCCTACCAATTCACTTAGAGCATATCTATCATTATATTATATTCACATTGTTCATATTTCTAATAATTGTGGCAAACGTCACTCATAATTTATAGATATATATATATAGTATGTGTATTTTGATAATGAGTAATTTTACCTGATTCTATTGTTTGTTGTTACTGATCCCTTTCCTTTGAAGAATCCTTGTCAATGTCCATATCGCTTTTTGGATTGTGGTATTGTGGGTTTGTTGTATTTATCATATTTTTATTCCACTCTTCCTCGTTTATATTATCATTCCTCTGACTGTCAAAATGGTATATGTGACTATGTGTTTTTGTTTTAATTTTCTTTTTCTAAGACACGCTGCCTTGCAAAATTCAGTTTGTGTAACTGGAAAGATGTAATTGAACATATGAACGCATGCTCCGGGCAATTTTTTTTTCCCCCAATATATCAATATTTTGTATGGTTGTAAAGCGTGTCTGAATTCTGTACATCACAAATTGTTCAGGATATACACCACTAAATTTCTTCAATTCTTAGAACAAAGCAAGAATGTAAATATTTAAAACGGCTCCTAACTGTATATATTGACCCCTCTCCAACAGCAATGAAATCATGTAGAGGAGAGCAGTTGGTAACCCACCTGCACAGGCTCTGTGTAATCCAAGATAGGGTCTGGATTCCTTTGTCTGGATTCTGTTTTCCACTTATTGGTGGTTGTGCTACTTAGTTGATAACTCCCACTGTCAGTCGTGCCTTATTGATATTTTTTTAAGTTCACAAGAATGTTCTCATTTTACCACTAAGCTGTGGTCTTGAGTGACACATGAAAGACCATCTCCATAAAATTTCCTAGTTGTGAAGTAATTGGGATCTATCGACAAGACAGATACTTGTTGGCAAACTCTAAAATTGAATAAATTGTAGCTTCTGCTTTGGAAAATATACACACATTCTTTTTTCATGACTTTTTGGAGACCAATATTTTGTCTGTGATCATATTTTAGATTTTGTTGCATGTAGTGCAGGCACAGGGCAGTATTGAATTATTGTGTGTCTGCTCTGTATGGGTGTAGTGTACTTGAGAACAATTTTGCTGCGGTGAAATGCATTTCTTGACTACAGTATTTTATTACTGTACTGTAATCCTATGCAAAACTGTGTTTGTGATATATATTGTACTGTGTTTGATACATTTCACAATTTGCCTTGCTTTGTTAAGAAGGGAAGCTGGTACTCTTTTGAACGGGAAGGTGCCACTTCATATAATAATTTGACTTGATAATATAACTTGTTTTATTTGCTTCTATGCAAATTCAACATTCCAAACATTATTGTATTTGACATCTTGCTTTGAGTATTTACCTGTAATTAAGGTCGCCATTGTGCAGTCTTCGTAATGTAGTATTACAAGGTGTACTTACTATGTGTGCAAGAAGGCATGGCAGCCTCTTGACACTGTCGCAACCCTTAAACTTATTCTTGTTTTGTCAAGATTATGTGTTGTTTTTCTGTTGTTTTCAAACTTTATTTCAGAAACTGTATCATCTCTACATTCATGCTGAACAGTTTCTGCTGAGCTTAAATGCTAGTGCCATTTTAAAATGAGTTTACAGTTGTGTTTGAAGCTTACTAGGTTTTCTCAATGAAAAGGGTTAATTTTTGCCAGTCCAATGTACTTTTACTAAATAACTCCCAGTATGTGTCACACTTATTCCATCCATTTTGTTAAGCTTTCTTCTCATTTGTGTGACATGAGTTACTGTTATGATTCCTTGGAGAATATACACTATGTGAGGCTATATTTCGCTGTGACATCTCCGTCCTATTTTAAAGGCTTGTATTGTATAATCCGTCCCTTTTGAACTATTCTCCTTGTTGAGCAGAAACTGTTTGTATACAAATATATATATTTACATATATATTCATTTATAATATATATATATATTGGATGTGAACAAACTTGAGTAATGTTATTCAACCACTACCCAATCCAATCACTGCTGAGGCCTGCTAGGTGAAGATGGAGCGGAGGAGAGATGAATGAGGCGAAATTGCAGTTTTGCATTCACAATTTTTGGTGATTTATTTCACATATTAGAAAATATTTACATGAAAGACTCAAACAAAACCGAAGACCAAAAGGAGATCAGAATAAATTAAACATTTTCAACGAGATGGTTAGAATGATGCACAGGTTCTGCCCCAAAGACAGGGAATTACAGCCTTCTGGTAACTTACAATCACAGCACTAAAAGATCATCAAACAACAAAATACAGAAATAGAATCAAAATACAATATAAACACACAACAATGACAATATCACAGTAAATGTAGTGGCTTGAAAACGTTTGCAAAGAATCAAAAACATAAATTGATTAAGCTTCAAATCTAGGCATGCGACAATTGCATCGGGTAAAGACAATGATTAATTCATGATAGGTATTGTAAAAAAAAATAATTATTGCAAAAATAAATATTTTAAGCATTTACAAACGTAACAAGTATTTTGACAAAGAGTTACCTATTAATTTAATTCTGTACAATCAATCATGCAACATGAAAAGTATCATAATCAAGAAAAATAATGAAATGAATATGAACTTTTCACTGAATCTTGCCCAGTTTGAATTGACAGGATGACTTGACAGTAAGAATAAAAGGACCCTCCTGTCCAGGTAGAAATGTACTGGGTACAATATCATACGTGCCAGTCGGCAAATCTTCAATTTCAAAGGCAACAAAGCCAGACCTGAAAAACAAAGAGTATAAACAGGAGCAAAACATTGTACCAATTGCACTATACCCAACTATCATTCTGTGTCAGGTACCTGTATAAACCAGATGATCTCTTTTTAACATTGGATTGGCTTGAGTCGTGAGAAATTAAGTCTAAACCAATCTGGTACTGCTTGGGGCCTTTCAAGTCCAGTAGAATGAAGTTATTGTTATGTGGTGATTCCAGGACCATTTGGTAACGAGGATTGTTATTAAAAGTGGCTGGATGGTTTCCACATCCCCCAGCACTTGAGCCCTTCCACTGCCCATCAGTTATCTGAAATTGTTTACACACATTTATGAAGGAATATCCAATTAAATTTAGTTGTTCTGTACATAATTTCATTTACATGCCTGTTTTGTATAGACATAGGGATTCTTTATGGGTTCCAATTTAAAGGGACATGTAGCATATGCACGTAATGTATAGTAAATCGTATGCATTTTCTCATACTGTGATACAACAAGAGTATACCTTCTTGCACTTTCCTCTGATAATTTCATTTTGCACAAGTAGTGAGGGCTATTGATACGCACTCCATCAATGAAAGGCGGTGGGTCATCTGTTAGAATAAAGAAAGAAAAATCAAATGGGGTCAATCACAGGTTGCAAAAAACAACCTACCAAATATGACTTTTTCTTACATGGATAGTACACTCGTTTTCCTTCTGTTTTGTAAACAAGAACTGTTATGAATTCTCTGTTCTCCTTGAAATCTTGAATATTGGTGATATGCCTTGTGAGTAAAATCCAAACAGCCCCTTGACCTGGACCAATTTCTAGACGAAATTGTGGATTGTCTCCTATGTTATAAGCATCCCTGATAGGACCTGTTCCAGCTTTCCATGATCTTCAAAGAACAAGCAAGCATTTGATATATCTATCAATTCTTTAAGTGACATAATTTCATCAATATCTACTCACTGGTGAATACAGTAGGTGTACTGAAACATCTGTGGGTCCCAGTTCAGGTAGAACACGTCATAGAAACGTAAAATACTGTCATAATCTATCCAGAAAACACCATTGTCAAACATGGCTGCACTGTCTGGATTGAAATCCAGAGCTTCCTTCATTTCTTTTGTCCAATGACGTGTATCCAGCTCAGAGTAATTTCCTCTCCATCTTAAATGAGACCACGGATTCTTCAATTTCATAAGCTTCACACCCTAGAAATAAAATTTGCTATTAAATTTTCAGGTGCCTAACAAAGTCAGAATGTGACGGAACAGGTACTCAAATAAACCTACATTCACTTTCCTAACATCAAGCACAGCATATGCATGGGTTGGAACTAGACCAGCCCGTTCAGCTTCATGATCCGACAATTCACCCGTGGCAACAGTTGCAAGAACATTTCCATGCTGTATACGTGTGAAGAGCATTTCAAAAAGGGCATCAGCGTTAAAATCCGGTTCATTTGGTTGTAAGGGCTTGCGCTCTGGAATCCACCCAGTAAGCGCATGCAGATCTATATTCTAGAAATAATTAATAAATAATAAATAAGTAGAGAAAATAATGAGAGTTCACCATGTTCTGTAAATGATTATGAGTAAAAGTCTCTTACACTGTTAGAGCCAGGGAAATTGTAACCGCCCATGACCTTCATATAAGCCTTTTCAAGAAGAGATATCCATAGTTCATTCCGATTGATTGAGTACGAACACAGTAATTCTCCATGTCGACCCAAAGGTAGAGAATCATCAACAATCACTTTACGAGGAACACCATTGATATGTAATTTTATCATGTACTTCCCTGTGTAAAGTAAAGTTTTTGCTCATCAAAAATTATGCAAAAATTAAGTGTAGCCTTATCAATGTACAATTTATAAGAAATTTACCAAATGGATTATAAACTGGTTCTTTCTGCCTATTTTTGGGGTAAATTATGGATGTTATAAGCCTCTTTTTAAATCTTCTTTCATACAAAGCACCTATTGCTAGGGATGCCACAAATGAACAATCGGACACAATCTGAAAAAGTTTAAGATGTTGTATGCCCTTCCATTTTCCAGTATATAGCACCAAAATAAAATATGTAATTTTTAAAAAATGTAGTTGCTAACCGTTTGCTTGATGCTGTATGGATCTACTTGACCTCTGAAGACCATAACAGGATCTTCACAGTAGTCAAGGGGTCTAGCCCACCTTTCAAAGGCTGCTTTCTGTTTCGGGGAGAGCAGTAAATGACCATCTCTATCCGAAAAAGGTATGGCATACTGAAATTTTTCTTTCAGATCAATACTCATAAATGGCACATATTCTCTTTCATTGATTCGAGAAGTTGCCAACAGAACTCGTTTCTCTTCTTCTGTGTAAGACTGAGACCCTCCAACAACTTTAAGGTGAGCACTGAACCCACGATGTAAAGCAGGATGACTACCTATGAATAGATATTGCCATATAATATATGTCATGGAAAGAAAGATGATGTTTATTATGTTAAGTGAGATGTATCTCTCTACCTGATGGCTCCTTTTCTGGTGAGCTTGTAGAAAGATTACCTAATTTATTAGACACTTGTTGCACATCAGTAGTGCGAGATTGTGCAACTGACTTCTGATTAGCAGTTGGTGAAGTATCCAAAGGATTTATGCCTTTTAATGTTTCAGCTCTTTCTAAGGCAGCATGCAACAAACGATTTAGTTTTTCTTGCTTTTCAATGTCCTTTGTTTGACTTTTCTAAAAGCATAAAAAAAAATGACTTAGAAAAGCGTAATTAATGATAAATACCAACCCCAACTGTGTTAGGTTCTTACAGCAGTCATGCTTAGTTCAACGGCTTGAGTGTATAACTCCACAGCCTCATCCTTGAGCCCTGCCTCATCAGCATCAAGAGCTTGACTGAAAAGGAATCTACAACTCAGCAATTGCTGAACATCTTCGGGCTGCTGAGTGCTGCTCTTCTCCTTTTGTACTGAAATGAAATCAAGTGTCAGACTTTTTACTTGCAATTAAAGCCACTGATTTCTAAATGTCATGACAAAGTTAATGACCAATCCACACCGACAAGTTTTACTCACTCTGGCCAAGAATGTCATTGCATCGTGTCTTGTATTCTAAAGCTTTACTGCACCATCCTTTGGAAACATTTTCATCATCGATAATATCTGCAGCATACTGCAAATTGGTAGCAGCTTCCTCATAATAATATAGAGCAGCTGGAAGATTACTACCAGTATCAAAGGAAACTGCAAGCTCTGCAGATTTTTGTGCTTTGACAAAATAATCTTGGGCACTCATTTTTATCCCTCCAGTCAGTTACTCTGGAAACCAAAATTCAGGACATGTGAATGGCATATAATTAATAATTTATAAGTCTGTAGCACAAACATTCAACAACAATAAAATAAGTTTACAACAACTAACTATCACAGCCACATCAAAGACTAGTATGGAAGCTGATGTTAACCCTGTCAGTTCAGATAGTTTTGACCAAATCGATCCCCGAGCAAGATTTGTTCTTAAAGAGTTGTGGTAAAAAAATTTGGCAAAACCAGAACGTTTCAATATTTTATTAAAACTGAACAAATTTGTAACAAAGATCTACTATAGATGAAACATACAATATTCCCAAATTGGAAAAATAGGAACATACACATGCGCTACATGGAACAATAATCACTGGGAAGGATGCAAATGCATTAGAACAAAAGCAAATGACTTTTTTCTGCAGATCACAGATTGATAGACATCTAATGATTCAAGTTACAGACATCTGAAAATTACTAAACCATACAGACTTGTAATCAAGACGATGAATACAGTTGGACACTAAAGTTACATTGTTAACAGTTAATGAAAGCTTTCATGTTCAATACAGAAAGAAAAAGAAGCACTCATTCGCTAATTTGGTTTGTGCTTCAACTAATGTGGCTTTGGTTTGTGCCCATCAACATAAAAGTTACGTGTCGCTTGAGGTAATCTTAACTTGATTCCATCCATTTCTTTGGTGAGAATAATTTGACAACCCAGCCTAGAATTTTCTCTCAGAAAGGGTGCCATGTCTAGTAAGTCATTTTCCTTGTCATCAGCTTCTGGGAGAACATCGATGTGATCACTTTCAACATAGACATGACAAGTGGTGCAAGCCAAGGATGCTTCACAAGCACCTTCCATATCAATGCCATATCTATGGGCGAGATACAACACGTTATCTCCTATTTTCCCTCGTATAGAAGTTGCATTGCCATCTTTGTCTAAGTAAATGACATTCACTACATCTTCGAGGGACGTGGGATCTTGAAACTCATACTCTCCATGGTTTACCAAGGCTGAAGTCCGAATATTTCGTACACACTTCAACACAGAACACATCTCCGGAATCTTTCTATGCCTCATAAATCTCATGGAGTAGCGGCATATTCTGCTAACATTCATTTCTTCGGCTATTTAATTATGCGACAGTAAAGAGAAAGATAAACCCACCACAATATTTTTTTTACGACCAGTGGTGTTGTTGTGTAGAGCATAACCTTAAAACTACACAGGAAATACCAGGGGCAAGGGTAGGTGAGCGCCGAAGTCACGTGACGCCAGCCGTTGCCGAGCAGGCGTTTATTGGGGGTTGGGCAGGGCCTACAGGCTTGGGGTAAGGCAGCACCGGCACTAGCCTGGTTACAGTATGTCGTTACAAGACGCCCACGAAATATTGCCGAGTACATGCAGCCCGGGAGCTCGCGAGGTGTGTGTATGGATTTTGAGGGAAAAGGGGGTGTGCCCACCCAAGGTTAAGAATAAAAATAATTTGTGGTACTTTTTTTTAATTTATTAAAAAGTACTCATTGAAGGAGTACATAGGTTCATACAATGAAAATGAAAATCTTAGGATAGAACTTAATGATACACTTCCAACACTTCCGAAAACTAAGACATCTCAGTGCTTAACGAAGACACAGAAACACACATTAACATGATGGATTCCAGCTGAGAAGAATACCAGTGCTGCACTTCTTTGAAACAATTCTTGGTTGATACCATGAAAACAAAACAAAATCTACAATTGGCAGCAATTTAAAAGCTGCAAGACACATCCAAAAATCTCAAATTAACTGTTTCATTTCTAGTACCAAGCAATTTCAGGTACTAAAACAGGAATGTGACAACATTTTGTACAAGTTCAATTATATTCCTTTATTGAAGTGCACGGTATTAGAATCAGAATTCACATTTATAGCAAAAATTATGATTTGGTTGTTGAAACCACAAACTGGCAGCTGCTCAAGACATTCCACCAGTTTGTTCTTGGTACACCTCAATAACATCGTCATTTTCCATCTCCAGCTGCAAAGAATAAAAGAAGAGTTAATTAAACAGAGATATAAGACTTCAATGTACTAGGTTTGACTTTGGGTTTGTTCGAGATCTATACTACCAAGCAGCACAGTCTTGTGGCTACTGGCCCTGAGATCTCATGATATTATATAGCATATTTGATAAACCAGGAAATTATGACTACTAAATCGTAAAATCACCCGGTCAATGTGGTCGACATTCAATATGCAATCACAACCAGAATCGAGGAAAACAAATTTTAAAAGTAGGAAGTGCATACCTGCTTGGGGGTTTCATCATCGTTTATCCGCCGTCCATCAAAAAGGAACCTCAAGGAGGTGACTGGGACACCCTGTGGAATTGATCAATTAATACACATGGCCATTTAATGTTTTCATTGCCTCTACTGGAGGAACAAAATACTAACCACTCGCTCACTGTATGACTTCTTAAGTTTTCCCATTTGGGTTGTCATCTTGACTCTGAAGTGAATCTCATTGGAGTCCTGAAAAATATAAATTGGTTAATAGACATACTCCAACATGACCTGAGTGAAAGGTATGACTTGCACAGAATGTACAGAATGTCAACGTTGACTGATAAGAAAGGTGGGTGGACTGTCAAACCCTCCAGTACTCTTGAAAGACTTGATTTTAAAACACGCAAGGTTAGGATGTCAGTTCATACTAAATTTGAGATTTCAGAATAAGCCCCCCAATTTAAATCCATGTCCTTATCAGTCCATAGACCATTACAAACAAAGTCTTCGCGAAAAAATCCAACTAAGCCCATTGCAGTGAGGAACGAAAACTTCAACGACACGGTCCCTCCACAAGTCAAATAGGGCAGAAGGGCACAGCCGGCACAATCCTAGGGCACGATCCGGCCCTCCCGGTCTGGACAGGCAACCCGGACGGGCGACATAACCCTAGAAAGTGGCCGAACTATAAACAAAAGTGCGACCACGAGCTACAATATCCGACCGTCTAAGACGCGGGGGTGATGTACATGAATCGAGGAGGTTGGCCGAAACGGAGTAGCAACTAGCATTCCGCGAGAAACATGAAGTCGGCACTTGGCATAGGAGGGAGTCCAGAGAGGCTGCGACCCCAAGCCATAGGCTCACACGTGCAAGAACACACGAATCGGCGACTTAACGAAGCCCAAACACCGTCCAGTGGGGTTATCTTGCTGCCGATATAATAATGAGGGAAAATAGAGTGGACTTTACTTACGTTGCCTACTACTTTCAGTTTAATGTAGTCGGAGCTTGAGTCTCCAGGGCCGGCGTCGGGTTTCTGTTCCTAGGAAGAAGAGTGCGTTAAGAACACCGTGGGCAGTTTTAACCGCTGCTACGCAGCAATAAATGCAATATCGGTACACAACTATGATTATTCACAAAGTATGAAACTGACCTGGTTATCTGCCATTGTAGATGTTGGTCGGGAGCGGAAAACACCACCGAAATTTTGTGACTAATGCGGAGTAAAGTGCTGAAAGCAACCAAAATGGCGCCAAGCTTAACACCCAACAGCCTTGTCCGCCTTGTGAAAACAAATGTCCGTTTGTAGAAATGCTTATTTTGGAGTGACAACTCAGACTGTCAAAGTCACTGCCCTCTGTGACGGCTACATCATCGGTTTTTTACACGAATCTGTAGCTATTTGCCTAAGACACATATATTACGCTTCTGAAAAATGAAAGTGCTAACAATTGTGTAACAGGTATCAAAATTAATGTAAAAACCAAGCTTTTCTCTACATTTTTGAATTTATACGTGTGCTCGGTCGCCAGTGGTCAGTTGGTTTGTCGGGAAGGCATTAGCGACGGTGGCGCTGTTGATATCTGGAAATGACCGTAAACCTCACAAACTACGGTGCCCCGCAGGGACGTGTAATCAGGGTTAACGTGTTGTTGCCAGAGGAAAGTTTGTGGTTCACCATTGAATTGTGATGCAGTTTATTTACTGATTATCGCAAGCAAGTGATCTTAAAATGCCCATTGTTACTCCGCGAAGGCTGGCAAACTTTACTTCCGTGTTGGTTCAGTGTGATTAGAACCGGAGGTCAAGTGAGCTCTGCGGTAACATACTATGGCCTGGGTGGGTGAGGGCCTGCATCAGCACATTTAGCTCTGATCACGTCTGCAATCGGACGCAAATGTTGATGATACAGACAGGCGCAACGCAGGAGAAAGTGGTTCACAATGGATCCGCTTCCATCTCCTACTGCTCAAGCAATTATGAAGAAGAGCAGGCGGGCGGCAGCGGAGTACCTGCACAAAGATTGCTGCAGTAATCACACTCAACGCCTCAACGAGATTTTGGATATTCTCCTCAACCCCGCTAACAGTATTGATGATTGGGACACGATCGACTGGTGCCGCTGGCTTGTCGCTGGTGGCCACACGCCCGACGAGTTCACCAACATCGGTACGAGGCTAAGGAACTGGGATTTTAATTGTGTCATGTCTACGATTGGAGGTTATGGTCGTGGAAGGTCGAGTGCACAGCTACTCGTCGGTCTGTTGATTTCGTTGTCGGTTAGCCCGACATTTCTCTCAGCATGACATGCCCCCCAATAACATCCATAAACTGTAGTGGTGTTGACTGTCATGTCGCTTCTCAATTCCTAATTCCTGTCCTTTTCCCCATTGCACAACTTGCTTAGTACAGTTTGACATTAAGCGGATGCTGTGCACTCTCTGTATGAAGTTTGACAAAGATTGTCATTCATAGAACTTTGAAGCACCTGGTACTACACTTCAATGGATTTTCCTTCTCTCCATGAAATATATATTTACAGAATGTATCTCTTAATGTCAGAGCCATGTATGAGTCACAGATGATCACTCATTCAATCAAGCTGTCATGCTAAAAATGTACTTCCAAACTCTTCTATGAATGATATTCCTTTGTGTTCATTCATATAATTTTTGATGCTATGTGGATAAAGATATTCATTTACCATTAAATGCATTGGACTCATTGATTGATGGTGGGCCAACCCTAGGTCACAGTCTTGGCTCAGGTACAATGGTCTTCACCTTGGCAGATGTTACTGCTCCGTTTATAGATTGGCACAGATGATTCTACTTGTAGTACACTTTCATTTATTGTTAAATGTAATAAGTTCATTCATTTGGAATTGGTTAAGAGTGTGCCATATGTAAGTTTCATGGAAACAATTTCTGGGGATATTTAAGCCTTAGTAATAAATTATTATGCCCTCTAACATACCTATACTATCTAGTCACAATGTAGAGCTGTATTATATTTCCTTTTATCGATTTTTCCAGTGCGGCAATATGATAATGCATCAATGTGCGGCCTTGTATGGACTGCAAATTTTGTTGCCTACCGCTGCCGGACATGTGGCATATCACCATGTATGTCCCTATGCCTAGAGTGCTTTCAGAAAGGAAACCACATCAACCATGACTTTAATATGTTTAGAAGTCAGGCTGGAGGTGCTTGTGATTGTGGGGACACCAATGTCATGAAAGAAATGGGGTATGTACCATATTATAGCATGTACCTCCATTTAATTTATATCATAAATTAAATATTTTTATCATGTTGTGCCCCTAGATTCTGTAGTAGGCATGGACCTCAAGCTCAGGCTAATAAACCTAATGCTCCAACTGATTTGCTCAATGTCGCTGAGGCAATGATGCCCAGAATCTTTCTACGCCTTATACAATACTTCAGAGACAGCAGGTAACTCATTCTCCTCAAATTTTCAAACACTTTGCTTATTGTCATACTTTAATGTGTTTTGCAAATCACTTTCAGTGTGGCTGAGATACACTCAGCTGCAGTCCAGGATGCTGAGTTGTTCCTCACTATGCTGTTGGAGTTCAGCTCCTTAGGTGCAGCGATGAGAAAAGTCATGGCTAATACATTAACAAATCCTCAGGTTAGTCATACATCACTCACTATGTGTGTGGATTTTATAAGCTGCAAGTTACTAAACTCAGAATTTTTATGTGCCCTTTTCCCACAGATATACAAGAATTTGACACAGGTTACATCAGGATCCTCTACATACCAACAGACTAGTAACAAGCTATATGAGGTGGCCTTGGACACACTGCTAAATCCAGACCCTCCAGAAGAATTTAAAGGTAAACCATTTTCGAGCAGATATCACTTGTCTTTAATATGCACAATGGACCAGATGAAGCATAGTATCATATGCTTTCCAATAAATTTTATTGTTTTCTGTGTGTTGCAGACTGTGTAGCACTGCAAAAGCGATTAGTACACCGCTGCTTTTTAGAGGAATTAATGTTCTGGAATATAAAATTTGAGTTTCCTCAGAAGATGGTTTGTTTGCTGCTGAACTTACTACCAGAACCAGAATACAAGGTCAGTATTGAATCGCAACATCTTTCTATCATTGTACTGATTTCTGTGCTCTCATGGATTTTCGTATTTCTGTTTGCAGGAAGCCCTCACGCAAGCATTAGTTCTACATTACAGCCGCATTTCGTTAATGTTAGAGCGTTCATCAGATCCTGATTCTATGTCCAATCGGGTGGTACATATGAGTGTGCAGCTCTTCTCAAACCAACAACTGGCTATGAGTATGGCTGATAATTTGGACCTCCTTCATGTTATGACCTTCACATTAAAGTACATGATGAGTAAACTAATCATTCAAAATACTTTGCATGGTAAGTCTAATCTGGCCCATACAGGTATGACCGGCGTACATTTTCTTGGTGTTTTGATGAGTGTTATTCTGTTTGCTTTTCTTCATGTGCCAGAACCTGAGAAGAATTTCCATTTTGTTGTGGATTGTGGTGTTGCTGTTATGAAGGAACATTGTTATTGGCCTCTTGTATCAGATCTGAACAATGTTTTGTCACACCGGTCTGTTGCACTAAAGTTCATGGGTGATGATAGTCTTCTAGAAATGTGGTTTGTTTTTCTCTCGATGTTTCAAGGTCAGTCACAGTAGTCCTATGCTGCTTGAAAAAAAAAGAGAGGGTTGATTTTATATATATATTATCAATTTTGTGCCATCAGGAATGAATGTCAACCAGAGGGAAATGACTCAGCATATTGAATTTGAACCAAATACATACTATGCTGCATTTTCGGCTGAACTTGAGGCATGTGCTTACCCCATGTGGGCCCTTCTTTCTCATCTACGGGAAGAATCAACTCTTCAATACTCAAAACGAGTAATCGCTAGCTGTCTAACAGCACTCCAAGAATGGCTTGATGCAATCAATTTTAGACATCCTATTGAGGTAATTATATGTGCTATTGATGGCTGATGACTCGCCAGTCACTACAACACTAACGTATCCATTTGGTCCCTTGGTATTTACAGAAAGACAAGTACCAGGTTTCGTTTCATTTATCCCTGCATCGCTACCTGGCAGTGTTCATGTGCCAGGCTATTAGACGCCAGGGAATGGCCTTGCGGGATGTATTGCCTCCCTCTGATGTCCTTCAGCTTATCATGTTCCATCCTCTGAGAGTTCAGGTAAGTGATGACTACGGAGGTCTCTCAATAAGGTTGGGTGTGTCTGCAGTGCTATGCTGGGTTAGGGCTGTGCAAGGGATCTGTTGTGCATGCTCGATCAGGAAAGGGCCATCTTTCAAATAATAACATTGTATTAAGGGATTTCATCATTTTTACTTCCATAAAAAAAACCAGAAAATCTTATTTTAATTTTGGAGGGAACGCAATATTTCTAGTGCTTCATACATACTATCTATTCTTCTTCCGTGTCTCCTAAGTCTGCTGTGAAATAGCAGCATTAGTTTTGGAGTTTTATCTCAGCTCATCTGCTGTCAAATGTTTTGAAATGTCATAGTTGAAAACTTTTACTGCCACAAACCCAGCTGATTCATCCGACCCTTTGTGGTACAATCCTGCTCCTCCCAACATAGTAGGGGGACTGAAAGTTACGGGTTGGATGTCTATGAAAGGTATGGTAGTCTGGGCAGCGTCCGTCACTATGTCAGAATGGGTGAACTTAACAAAAGAATCATGTTCAGAATCAGGCTTGCAAGGACCATTGGTGTTTTGCGGAACATTTGATGATGAAAGTTGAAGTTCAGATCTAGCAGACAAAAAAAAAATTACAATAATCAAATTGTCATTGTAATTTATAAATCAAGTAGTGGTGCATTCTTAGTAACATTTAGGATTACCTTGGACTTTCTAGAGCACTGTCTGTGTTTGAATTTCCAATCCAGTAGCTGAGCTCAGTTGGTCTTTTCAATACTCCTTTGTGGTATATAATGGGTGAAACCATTATCTCCATATTCAAGTGAGTGCCCACCTCTTGAAAGCGAACTCCTGTCAGAACATGACCTTCTGGAGCTTCCAGATTGTCAAGGTCAATGCTACGCTGTTCCCATGACATTTTAAAATCCATATGGGTGGAATTTACAGGCTTCCATCGAATGGTCGATGAGTTCACTCCACCATGTGGCAAAAGTGAAGCCTCTTGTATTTGAAGGTACATCACCCTATTCACCTTCACAAAACGCAGGCCGGTAACAATTCTGCAGGAAAATTACTCAATTTGATAAACTTATTTTGAACACTAAGGGCATTTTTGTTTAGCCTAAAAAAACTCCTACTTGTTGTTGGTGACATCAGCCATTTCTGGACTGAGGCTGAAAAATCTGTCTGAGAGAGGACCTGGTTCATCGCACACACAAAAGCAGTATGAGCAATGTGCTGGAAGGAAAAATCTCCACCAACTATTCACCGTAACTCTAGTGCAATTTGCTTCAGATTTCTGAGCATATTTATCAGTTCCCAGAATAGCATTCTTCTTGTACTCTACATATTCATATCTCCTCATTTCACCAGGGTTCTGCAAAGTTAAAAACTCAATGAATTTGGCAGGATTATGTTGCATTTTACTTATTTTCATTAGTTTCTTGTAGAACTTACAGACTGGCACACCGTCATGTCAGACTCTATGAACTGGCAGTCTATTATACGGCCTTCACATTTTGGTTGCTGGCTGCAGAACTTATCTTTAAAGCAACTGTAATTTTCAGTGAATTCGTAGTTTTTGCAACTTCCTCGGCAGGTGTTAGTTGGGTTCATGTCAACCTCATTTTCAATGTAGCCCTGCAAGTCATAAAATTATTTACTTCTGACTCACCATATTGTAATTCTTCCTTGTAATTTATTTTTGATTTACTTCATTTTTTTACCATACCTGGAGGAGACGGGTCAGCTGCTCATAAGTTACATGCTCTTCATATTTCCGTTGATCACAGCGCCACATTGCTCTACTAGCATTCTTCATTGCGTTTAACACAGCACGAACTTGTTCTTTGCTTCTTTGGAGCAGTGAGTCTGTCATCTGCCTGGCTTTTTCCTCGTGGTCACCTGAAATGTCAAAATAGGTATAACCCTGTTAAAAAAACAGTAGCTGCGGTTCAGTTCAAACACTTAAAAAGTTTTCTTACCTTTTTCATAAATCTGCATTAAAGTGCAAGCACATTGTGCCATTATATAAGATTTCAGCTGGGTGATTTGCATGTTAGCATACATGTTATAGAGCAAGAGTTGGGTTGATTGCTTGTTATCACAGACATTGTTCAAATGCTCCTGTAATAAGTTCCCAAATTTAGCTACAATTGTGATCCACCTAAATTTCGTGACGTGTATCTCTTACCGTAAGTGCTAACTCAAATATTGTCGAGTTCTTTTCTTTTTTGTCTGCTGCCGCAAGCATCAACCTGTGAATATTATCAGATGTCGGTGTATCTTGTAGAATTGTTTCTGCTATGTCCAACCATGCTCTTCTTGAAGCAGGCTGCTGGGTGTCCTGCTGCTTTTTCATGAAGCTCATGAAGGTCTCGTAGAGAGAATTAATACCATAGGTGTGTGCTTGTATGCGCTCCCATCTGTAGATTAACTGTAACTTGTCTTCCACCACAGGAGTCTCAATTTCTGCGATTGCATTCGATAGGGACTCCAGTGCACTGATCAACTGGGTAGTGGCTTCCAAAGATTCCTGCCTCACTAGGGTGGTGAAGTGAGGATTTGAAACATTCCTCCACAAGTGCTGCGCGAGAAAGACTGTCTTCATTCGTGCGACGTCCACAGGACTAGGCTCCTGTACAGGACTCCTTTCAGCTCTGAGGGCCGTGACAAACAGGAGCACTAGCAGGGCCCGTGTCGTCCCCATGTCTGCGACTGGACCAGGCCTGGCTGGTGATGTCGACCTGCGAGACACACAAGGAGCCTGAGATGGAGAGCCACCTTCATCCACGGTTCGCTGTGCTGCTTCAAAGGACCGTTGTCCACTACACTGTCTCTCTGTTAGCCGCAGTCACAGGGGAGGGAGGGAGGGAGGGAGGCCGGGCTGAGTCACCGCTGCTGCTGGCTCAGCTCGGCACTCTTCAGCACACCTCAGCACCGTGGCTGACACCACTGTCAACCTCCACAAAGAAGCCGCTCCCACTCCGGGGAACCTTGAGGCACCGCAGCTGCGCTACGCACTGGCTACGCATGCGGGAGGGAAGTGTGGAGTGGTGCGGTGCGGCGCGGCTGACAGAGAGACAATGAGGGGACCTGCGCGCTGCTCACTCTGCTCTCGGTAGCAACGGGTACGGGTGCTGGCACCGGCTGGCACTGGCGCGGGCAGGGCCGCTCACTCGCTCTCTGGCGTTGCGTTGCCGCGGGCGGGCAGGACGCGGACGCGAGCACTGGCCAAGGCGACGCGGAACGGCGGCCACGGCAGCGGACGAGACGTCAGTGCGGGCAGGCGGCGCGGCAAGGCACTGAACACAGCGGGTCCGTCTGTTCTCGTTGCTGTGCCGGGACGGGGACGGGGGCGGGGAGGGGGAGGGGCGTACCTGGCCGCTGGCCGGACGGCAAGGGGTGAGGCGGGGACCGGCTCGGCGGGGGCCTCGGCTCGCCTCGCCTCACTTCGGACTTGACTCAGCTGCTGCTGTCTGCTCGGCCGGCTTCGGCGGCTCCCGGTCGAGCTGCTGTTTACATGCTTTCCCTCTCGCTCTGCCCCCTCCCCGCCTCCCCCTCTTCTCCATCCTTGTCTCTCTCTCACTCTCTGTGTCCCCCCGCTCCGAGTCCGTGGAAGTCATTACGCTTGTGGTGATTTGGATTATCAAGGAACTGCCCGCCGCCTCCTCCTCCTCCGCCTCCTCTCTATGCCTTTGTGCCGCGGTTCAAATCCCACGTATCCCACGTCCTGGAACGTGGCGCGCCAGCGGCTTTGTCGCCCGGTGCGGAGCGGCGGCGGCCCTCCCCCCTTGCCGCCCCGTACCCGAGGCCCGACCCGTCCCGTTCCGTCGGGGAGGTTGCCTCACCCTTTTCTTGTTTCTCTCTCCTCTTTCCTCAATCTCTGCTCTGCTCCGGGGCCGCGGCAGCGGGGCACCCTCCTCGCGTGCTGGCGGGGGGACGCGTGACGTCATCGCCGCGGTGCTGCGGGTGCCGTGTATCGGGCACACGCGTTCACTCGAGCAGGGAACCTCTCTAGAGGGAGTCTCTCTAGAGGGAGTCTCTCTAGAGGGAGTCTCTCTAGAGGGAGTCTCTCTAGAGGGGGCCCGCGGCGTCGCAGAACAAGGCGCTACTGTGTGGCGGCCACCGCGGCGCACCGCACCGGCAGGGAATTCCCGGCGCGGGTCGCGGCGCCGCGTGAACTTTCACCCTTCACCCGGCCGCCGGCCGCTCTGCACTTTGCGATCCGCGCAGATATTGACTGGGAAACGAGGCGAGGCGCATTTTGAGGAGCGGCCCCGGGGCCGGCGCGGGCGTGTTTATTTGTCGCGGCAAGCCGCGCCGCGGTTATTCCCGTTGCCGTCAACACCATTCCAGCCGCCGGCCCCGGCCATGCGAGCCGCGCCGGCGGAAGCGCGGGCTCGGGTTACGGAGTAGCAGGAGACGACCGCGCGGCGAGCTCGACCGGCCGGATCCGGGGGCTCGGCGGCGGCCGTATCGGCGACCTGACGACAGGCGACACGAAGTGTTCGTCTGGCTCCTGGAGAGGAGGAGGAAGACGACGTCGACGACGGTGACGGACGCGCACTGCGTGTCCGCCGCGGGGAGGAGACGGGAGGGAGCTGATTTGATCTTGGGTCGGGTCGCGTCGCGTCCGTATATTGGCGGCATCCTGCTGCAGCGCAGCCCGGGAGGCTTGAGCGAGGCCGGGGCTCGGCGAAGTGTGCCCCAGTCCTGGGCTGTTGTGATTGCCGCGGAGCCCGGCCGCGGCGGCCGCGATGGTTGCTGACTCAGACGTGCCGTGCCGTGTCGTGCCCGTGGCGTGCCGTGCCTCTGCAGCCCGCCGCGGGCCGCGGTATCCAGGCTCACAGACCGGCAGCACCACCACACACCACCGCGTCAGCTGGCGGGCCACGTTCTGGGAAGTGACGGCCCGGCGAAGGAACAGGATGCTAAACATCGCGAAAAGAGAGGCGAGGCGGGGAGCGGAGCGGAGGGGCCGCGCAGACGCGAACCACCACAATCGCTAGCTAACCAGGCAAGACTTAGCACGCCGCCGACTCACCTGTCACGTCTCCCCCCTCGAGTCGTGACCGCACGCCGCATGTTTCCATCAATCAAGCATTCTCATATTTTTCTTTTGAAAAGGGCAAATAGAAAAAAACGCGGCGCGGTCTGCGAACTGCTTTGCGTCACGCTACGCCTTACATTGTGTCGCGCGGAGAAGTCTCCCACGCTGGGGGGGGGGGGGGGCTTTCTCTCGGGAGCTGCGTCCTGTGCCCATAAACCCCCCCCCCCCCCCCTTAATATTACAAGCGTTTGGTGGGCCCCCGGGTGCGTTTTTCGGTCGTCTGGATGTGGTGCACCGACCGGCGGCGGGCGGGAGGCGGGTCGGGCGGGCGGGCTGCGAGGACGCCGCACCTGCCGCACCGTTAGTCCGGGAGGGGCGTGGCCGGAGCCCCACTCTCCGGCGTGGCTGCGGGGGCCCCCTACGTGTCGGCAGCCGACAGGGAAGTCCCCGCGACCCCCGTCCCTTATGTCCTGGGAGCGTCCACGGGACGACCCGCCACATCGCTGGCCGCCCAGCCCAAATGTCCTGGTGTACCTTGTCCAGGCCGCGTCGTGACCTCACCTGATCCCGCCTAACCTGACCTCGCCCAACCTCACCCAACCTCACCCAGACTGGTCGGCTCGCGCACGCGCTGCCGGTAGTGCTGGACGGCCGTGGCTGGCGTCTTCCCAGAGAGAATGAGACGGCAACGTGACGCCGGTGTGCGAGTGCGACCCGACCCCATGCCACGGTCGCGGCGCATCGTGGCTCGACACGCGGGGAATGCTCACGCCCCCACACATATTCGCCATTCAGGTCCTGTCCGAGACACCACCGGTTCCAACACTCTGGGCCCCGTGCAAGAACCGAAGATTTTACGTTTTGTCAGGATTTGGAGGATTAATCGCCCCGTGTCTTTTTCTCGTATTGTTTCAGGCGGCCTTCTATGAAATAGTCATCGGATTGTGGGTTCGAAATGGTCTTCAGATCAAAGGACAAGCCATGACCTACATCCAGTGCAACTTCTGTAATTCGATGGTTGATGCTGACTTGTACCTTCTTCAAGTTTGTGCCACTCAGCTGCAGCCTGAGACATTTTTAACCACTGTTCTGGACCAGTTCCATATGAAGGATTGGTTGAGTCTAACCAACTTTACCAGCCAGAATTTGTTGGACATTGAGCTTGAAACACCTATGCTGGAAAGCTGCTTACTGTTTCTAGCAACTCTTGTTAGCATTCGAAATTACCTTGGTATGTAAACATACTTTTGAGGCGTTTTGTTTGTTTGATTATTTACTTCCAATTAAATGTGTTCTATTTCCCACCAGGTGACAGTGAAGCATCTATATCGGAATTAGAGATGGGCACACTTCTTTGCATGGGAGACAAGACCCATAGTCAGCTTATTGAATTAATGCCGGAAAAGTGTTACCCTTTTCCACAAAGTAGGGACTTTGAATCTATTTTAGCAGAAGTTGCAGACTATAAAGCTCCAAACTTTGAATCAAGTGGAAATATGCAGCAAGGAATGTACAGACCCAAAGGCTGGATTTGGGACCAATTGTACAATCCTATTCACGTCCTCCTACGTGCAGTGCATCGCAGAGACTTCCAGAATTCAATGGATCGGTTTACAGAGTAGTAAGTTATCAGAATCCTCCTATTTTACTCTCTTTACTGCGATATTTATGTTAGCTAATGTGTTGTTTCTCTTTCAGTGTTCAACAAACTGGAAAATTCAAAGGTTCTGGTTCACCGTGGCCTCCATTTAGAATGCCTGGCAAATGTCACCCAGCATATGAAGATCCAAGGAAGGTGTTGCAATCAAGAGTATTCCATGCATTTGCATTCATTATCCTGCAACACGCTGTTAATGGACGTGATGTATCCGATCATGTCATTGCCCTGACTTTATATCTCCTAGAAATGGCTCTATCAATAGAGGCTGCCTCAGAAGAACCTAGTCAGGTATGATTATCTCTTACCTTGTGGTTATGAGGCCACCACTGTGCTTAAAATTTGAAGGGATCCCATTTTAGCTGATTATCTTCTGCAGGTTTGCCAGACTCCTCGGCGAAGAGAACAGCATATTGTTAAAGATGGAGACCTAATGACGTGGTATGACTCAGACTGGCTTTCGAGTAATTTACGCACTGTTGTGCATTCAGTCATCCTAAATGTGGAGCCGTCAACTTACGACAGCTCAGAAAGTAAGATTTAACTGAAATTAACTTTTATTATTTGTTAAAATTTCTATGTATATTTGCTTTTTATTTTCTCATTTTGCTTACTTTTGCTTGACTTTTTTTTTTTTAAGAAAATTAAGATGCTCTTGGCTTGGGTTGGTTAGAAGTATGCAATTCTACATGGTTAACTGTCATCTTTTTTCATTACAAATCTTTTGATTGTGGTTCATTCAGCCTTACGCCCTTAATGTTCATGATACATGTATTTTTTTGGGTTAACATCCATATTTCTTGAGTGTTTTAAAGGTTAAGTGTTGCTTCATGGCACAATAGACCTCAATCTTGTACCCTAACTCATTAGTGTCACGGAAACACCTTGTTACTGACAGCTGCTGGTATGTTTTGGATTGCATGCATTACTAACATTTATTTGCTTAAGTTCTGCACTAAAGGACATGCACCTGCGATGGGGGGTTTGCACCTATTCTTTTTGAATTTGATCTGATGGAAGGTGGTAGCTGTACATGGCAATCCAGTGTAACAGGTTGTAATTTCCCTGTAGGTGAGTGGGAGTCGTTGTCGCCGGATGGATGCCACTCGCTGGCACTGGAGCAGCCACAATCTCTGGCACTGGAGAAGCCCCAGCGATACCGCGACGGCAACGGCCCACTCACTCTGATCCGCCCCCCTGCTCTCACTATGATCGCAGGCAGCTCCTCGAGTCAGGCTGGCGGCTTTAGTCTCCCTGCGCTCCCTCAGCCAGGGGCAGATGGGACCATGGAGGCGGAATCGCCTGCTTCTCCTGATGAGGTTCCGGAGTTGGTGTTTTCTGGTGATTCAGAAGCATCTGCTAGTGAAGCAGCTTGCCTTGCTCTCGTGTCAGGTGGACGTAGCACAGAGGATGATGATAGTTCTGGTGAGATGGATGTGCCTCACTCAATGTCTCTTGCTGTGGTTGGTGAAAGAGCGGTGATTTCTGCAGATAGTGGTGAGCACTTTGTCATTTGCGTGGGTTATTATCTCCTTACCAATTGTCATTTGATGGCTCGTGTATTCTCTTGTTTGTAACAGACACAGGACTTGTGCCTGTTGGCATGCGTGCTGTTGAACCTGCTCCTTCCTCATCTGGCCGTAGCATGAGCTCCATGCCTGTGTGCCCAATCCAGCCTGCTGCTTCTTCATCAGGGAGTGATATGGTTGCATTAGGAGTTCAAACTGTTGAACCAGCTCCATCATCTTCTGGGCGAAGCAAATTTTTCAAAAAGAAGCATAAGAAGCCGGTATGATCAGAATGCGCTCATACAAAATTGTTCTATCACTTTTGGTTCAAACCTGAAATTCTATACTTAATCACAAGGTGTCATAACTGTATGTGTTCATTCCAGGGCTCTGATAATGTTCATGTTTCTATGAGTGTGAATGAAAGCATAATTTCTCTCCTACTAAAACTGCACTCAAATCTCACTGAGACTCCGGACAGTTTCAATCCATATGAGGTAGAAAGGAAGGCAGCTCAAGCATCAGGCTCGGCTGAGGATCAGTCTAATGATTATATTGGAGATGGGCCATTTTTTGTAGGAAAATTACTGAAGCACATAATGACTCTTGACCCAATGTGCAGGTAAAGAATTTTTCACATCACTCCAGATTTATGATTAAGGAGTCTACAGATGTGTTCTAAATTCGTTTGTTTTTAAGGGATGCTGTTTTCCATACTCGTGAGAAATTATGGGGCAAGAAACCAGAAGAAAATAAGGATGAACAGAAGATGCGTGAGGATGAAGAGAGGGAGGAGAGAAGACGAAGAGCCAAGGAACGACAGAAAAAATTAATGGAAGAATTTGCCTCACAGCAAAAGCAGTTCATGGCTATGGCAATGGAAACTGGTATGTTGACTGTTATTTTATCAACTATGAAATGATTCAGGGATTGTTGAGTTGTCTTTGTCTAATTTTGACCTTAAATGTAGATGAAAATGGTATGGATTGGGAAGAAGATGAAAATGCCTCAGTGGTTAGCAAGAAAGAATATGATTGTGCTATCTGCAACCAAACAACTCTGAGCACTGCTGAAAACCCTATGGGCTTAGTGGTTTTACTGCAGGTATGCTTTTGCTTTTCCCTCTCATTATCTTTTAAATGACCTTTACCAGCATTAACTTCATCTTTACTTACAGCCGACCAGTGTTCTTGGACATAAACGAAGCAGGAAGGAATTTAAGCTTCCCACTAATGATGAAGAACAAGCTTACCTTAAATTAAAGAACAAGTTGTCTGATAATTTTAACAGAAGAATTGAGCTTTTATCAGAGCAATTTGATGATGTGAGTACATGCTTGCTCATTTTCCAGCTTTGTTGTAGCTAATTTTTTGTCAATTTGGCACTATTACATTCATTGCCTTTTCTTGCAGGGTTCATGGCAGCTTTCTGTCAACCTAGGATGGGAAGGTGGTGTTCATTTGCAAACATGTGGTCACCATTTGCACTTAGAATGTCACAAATCCTACCTTCAGTCTTTGAAGAATCAACAGAGACAGCAACAATCTTTAGATGTTGATCATGGAGAATACTCTTGTCCTATTTGCCGGCAGTTAGCTAATTCAGTTTTACCACTTTCACCAGAACTTGGTGAATGTTCTGCCATTGTGCGATCGCGTCCGACTAGTTCTCTCTCTATAGTGTCCGAAATCAGTCACCTTCTCCGCGAAAACCCATTGGTTGTCAAAACCTCTACATTGCCTGAAGCTATGGGCAAATTGATGGAAGACATGACTAACTGTACTAATCGTAGATATAAGCAAAAAAGTTTCAACACAACGCACCAGAGTCTGTTTTTATTTGTGGCTTCTATAGCCCGTACAAACCTGGAGCTCGAACTGGTTCAAAGAGGTGGAACATTGTGTACTGATCTTGAAAGTATTAACTCGCCACTGACTCCAAAACGTTCTTGCATTGTGCCTCTCTTGCACGTTTTGGCTATCCATGCTCGCTGTCTAGCATTATGGCCAATGAGTAGGCTATGGCAGCAGCTAGCTGGAGTCGAAATTGAGGCTGAAACAACAGCAATAGTTGCTTTGGAAAAAGAGGTACCTCTCTTGTTGCGGGATCCTACTGCTATTCTTTTACAACTTGTTCTTCTCCTGCCTCTTCACATAGATGAGAGTAAGTTTATGTGCACGACAATTGATTTTTAAAGGTGAGAATGTTTGATTGTGTTTTTAATTATTGTTATTCCTCTTTCCAGCTTACTTCCTTTGCGTTGTGAAAGTTCTCTATAACTTACTGTACTTTCAAGTGCTAGCACAAACGGCGTGCCGTTTATCGGACCGCGAACGACATGTTTGGCGAGCAGCTTTTGAAAATAGGCAACCCTCACTACATGAAGTTACAACCCTTGAAGCCGCCATGGCATTGATCATTCGCCTGCTGGAACCAAGTCAAATATTCCTTGATACATCAGACATGGATGCTGGGAGCTCTCAAGGTCATGCAAGCAGCAGTTCAACCCAATCAGCAGAATCTCAAAAATCTGCAAGTCTTGGAGTCAATTTATCTACCACGGCTGCAGCACCGAGTTCAAGCAGTATGGACTCGACTGAAATTCCATCCATGTTATTCTTACATCGACGCAGTGTCGTCCGTGTGGATGACCCTGATTCACCCCTTGAACCACTATCTGAACAAGAACAGAATATTTTGCTTAATAAGAAGGCTTTAGAAAATGAAGTGGGTATTTTGTTTACATGACCAAATTGATGTTTGCCTGGTATCAGCATGCATCTAATCCATTATATTTCTCTGCAGGTTCAGCAATTATGTCTTCCATTTTTAAGGATAGCAGCTTTGTTGAGGCATCATTTATATGAGCAACCTCTTCCAGAAATTCAAGATGAAAATTCTGAATTTGTACGTCTTGTATATTTCCTAGATTTGGTTGCGGAGGGTATGAATCTTGCTAGGTAGGTGTCCACAGAGAAGTTAATTGACTGGTGCACTGTATTTCAACTCCTTATCACCGTCATCTCTTCTTCTTTCCAGGTTTAACTCTGCTGTGGTATTAAGTTGGCCTGCGCAGGATCCCAGCAACCCAAGCCATATGCCTCCCAAGGACTGGACTGAACAGTTAATAGCATTTGCCTGCAATGCTCAGATGACTGCTCGCTCTTTTCTTTTAGACCATCATAAGATTTGGAGTCAACCAAGATTGCTTAGTTTACCTCAAGTCTATGATGGAATATTTCAGGTATATATTATTGCTTTTTCTAATTTCTTTTATATTTTTCTTTAGGGAATATGTGAGTTTTGAAACCCGTATTTCTTTGTTTCCTCAGTACTATCTCCGTCGTCAGTGTGCTCTGTGTCACTCTGTTCCTCGAGAAACTACTCTTTGCCTCTTATGTGGTACGTTAGTGTGTTTCAAGGAAAATTGCTGTCAACAAGCAGATGTTTGTGAAGCGGTTCAGGTATGTCAATTTTCACCTATATTACCTTTCCAAAGTGAAGTAATATGTATGATCAACATCTGTAACAGATGGTTTAAATATTTTTTTGTTGTAGCATGCGGAGTTGTGTGGTGCAGGAACTGCAGTGTTCTTAGTTGTGACTTCTTCTTGCATTATTGTGATACGTGGTAAACGGGCCTGTTTATGGGGCTCTGTTTATTTGGACAGCTTTGGAGAGGAAGACCGGGAACTTAAGTATGTACCAAACTTGAGATTTTTGAGAGTGGTATAATGGAAACCAGTTAAACAATATTCTACATGTTCAATATTTTTTACAGGAGAGGGAAACCATTGTTCCTCAGTCCTGAGAGGTATCAACTTCTTCAGCAGCAGTGGCTATCTCATCGTTTTGATCACACAAACAAGAAATGGGTTTGGCACAGAGATTCTCTGTGATTGTAGTGTCATGACCTTCATTCAGCTAGTCAGTCAACACCACATAACTAACTGCATTGTTTATTTGTGCTTAAGAATATGTGAAATGTGTCTGATACAGACCATTTATCTTTTGCTGTGTGTTGTAAAATACAAAGTTTTATATGTTATATTTATTAAATGTCTAATATCTAACTTTGTTAGTTTTGTGCTCAATTCTTTTCTCCTCCTTTATTTCTGAAATCAGTAGATATATATATATATATATATATATGTATATATACACACGGTTTGCTTGAAAATGTATTTGTATATATACATGTATGTATACATTTAAAATTACTTTGTTCCTTACATTTTGTAAATAATCAAAGTTTCATAGAGCACAGAAGTGTAGAGTTTTCCCTTGTTGTAGAATTTTCTTTGTTGGGCATTGTTCATGCTTTCAATTCTGTAGAAGTGTGTAATAGTGGTGGATGGAGCATAGCATTCAAAAGGCAGTAATGTGTACAAGTATAATGGTTGAAAGTTAGGTTTGATTTCTTTTTTTTTTTAATTTTTAAATGAGAAAGAGGTAGAGACGATCGCTAAATGTCATTGTGTTGTTTTGTAAACCATTTTACCTTGTCAGTCTCCGTGATTTTGTGTACATTTGATGTGTTCACTCCAAAAGTTATTGTAGCTCAAGTTCATGTCCATTTTACAGTATTTCATTTAATAGAAATCCAATTTGCTTTTGGTCCTGATTTGGTGTTTATTCATATTCTAAAATTGATCTTCTCATATTGACATCCTTTGAATTAGTTGTTGTCCATTCCTCACTGTGATAAATGTCCCCTTCAATTTCATTATACAATTCTTTGTTGTTGCATTACAACTTTGGGTTAATTTTTTACTATGTCATTATGCGTGTGAGAAAAATTGCAATGAATACCAGCCAAATAATTGTGATACATTTTCTGAAACAATTGATGCTTGCAAAATGTAGGGAGTGTTAATCATTCTGTTCCACAGGCAGAAGAGAAACAGAAACATTCAAAAAATTTCATTCAGAGCTGAATCCTAATGTCCCTTGAAGTCTTGAACATGAGTTTACAGATTTGGTGTGATGGTAGAATACATTGTTCGCGTAGAACTAATATATATATATTTTGCAATGTAAGACAACTATGAATTATTGGCTTTAACATGCAAACCGTGGTAGACATTCTGGTCCTGATCCATATTGTACGTGATCATGGGAGTATTTCGTACACCCTCTCCAAAGACTTGCACGAATACCTGCTCAAAATAACTGGAAGTAGTGCTCGAAATCTTATAATTTCTTTGTGTCAATGTCACAATAAATTAAGCTTTTATTTAATCATCAGGTTAGGGGTTAACCCTCAATTATTTTTTAGACTAGAAGTTTTTGGCATTATTAACATCCTTGTGCCCTGTAAATCAGAAACTCTACTTCAGCTTCACGGTTGATGGATATTGCAATGGCTATCTCCAGTCTCAATCCACTGAATGTAAAGCAGTGGAAAAAATCACTTTTAAGTCTTCTTGAAATTGCGGGACTTCTTATCTGTGTTGTTGACAATTTTGGACTTTTTTCTTCTGAAGTTCGTATTGTGTTGTAAAAAGCTTTACTTATATGTACATTTAAGGATATCTTGACTGAAAATGAGTTTCTCATTGCAGAGATCTAAGTTATGTGATCATTGCACTCTTTTTTTTATTATATGAATTTTATTAGCAAGTTGTTGCTTGAAGAGACTGGATAAATTGAAAGAGTATTGTAGGATACATCCATTTATTGAATTTCGAGTCAAGGCAATGAAACGTATTCCAGCAGTTAAAACATTCTTAAAACTGACAGCAGGATTTAGGTTTTAGTACCCAGAAGATTTTGCATATCATTGTCAAATTTACAAACAAGTGTAGGAGCCAATTACAAATAGGAGAGTCCGTCCATTGTTAACCTTGTTAAGAACAAGTGGTTTTTTTAGCCTGAACACAGTTAGTAGTAACATCTACAGAGTGAACGAAGGAAATGAAAGAAAGTTTACCTCGGGCTTAAAAATTGCTACCTTCTATTGGCAGAGGTTTGAAGTGTGTTCATTGTTTAGCATATGTGTTACTCGCAATGTTTTATGAGCTGTGATTGTTTTCAATAATAAACCGACGCAAATCTACTATTGTGAAGATTAGCAATTTGTGAAAATTGTAGGTGTTTATCTTGATAATAAAGGTGTTAGCTGCATGCGGCACTCTTCTTTACAATTTTTATGATTTTTTATATTTTTTCTTGTTTTAAGATACCTGCGTTCAGGAACGGTTTGTTAATGTTTACTAAAACTGGTGAGGAGTCTTCTTGTTTTCAAAAAGTAGTTGCTGTATGAAGTGCTCTGGATAAATTCTCACTCATGGTTTAACCTTGATCTGGACTTGTCAATTATCACTTTAGCAGCATTGAAATTTTGAATCATTTTCTTAACCCTGATGTTGCCTGAAGTTCGTTTGACTGCATACGCTGCTAGTTCCGAGAAGTAAATTCTTCCCATTTGATGACGCTGTTTAATTTTTTTAACAAAGGATAATGAGTAGATTTGATCGGGATTCGAAAACCGTAGGTGTGCTTTTAGTTCAGCAGCTGTTAGTAAAATACAGTTCCAAGGTGACCAACTCTGAGTAAAATCCCAACGACCCAAACGTAACTCTTCTAAAGCTCCTGATCCACCTATTGCAGAGTGTCCAAGCCAAATGTTAATAATCAAGTGATAGAAATCTTGTTCTTGCATTATAAGGGCTACAGATGTATATGAGCTCTCTTTCAGTTCTTCTCTTCTCACTGCATTCATTATATGACGTATTGGATTTACATCTACACGCGGACCACCAATTTCTCTTAGCCACGAGCAATTATGACATTTCCGAAAAGTGTTTGTCTTAGTATGCAAAGAAAACTTATAAAAGGGCAACACATTTTGACAAGAAAGACATTTATACATTTCAACTTTAAGACAATCATTTTCAGGCAAATGCTTTTTTACTTCTGGATTCACTTCTGGATCTTTAATATACTCCAAGTACATGTAATTAATACGGTCTCGTAATGATTCGATGTTGGCATGTGTTATGTCACGTAAAAGAATGTGGTGCTCTCGGTCAATAAGTGAAACAAGTTCTGATACCAATTCATTTTCTTGAGCAAGGACAGCTTTCTTCACATCTTCCAGAATTTGGATTCTCTCTTCTGGACCAACATTTACTTTCTGAAGGTTTTGATACAGTCTCCAGAAATTCCTTGCTCTTTGAGTACCCAAACTGTCCAAGGCAATAACTTGACCTTTCCTTCCTTTCCATCGGATAGGTGATGCTGTTTTTTCTAATAATCTTTCTTGCTTCTTTCTGCTGTGCTCTGTTTTAAGCTGTGCACGAGGAAAAGAACAATTACTTACACTTATAAGGTTATTGAGATTTACATGGCTTGCCTTCAAATCACTGACCTGTATTCTCTGTCTTTCTATTGAATTGATATATTGAATCTCCATCTCTAGAATGGAAAACGACTCGGATTTGCGAAGGGCTATACTACCTAAATTGCTAATCCGCTCAGTCTCTTGCTTTCGCCATTCTTCTAAGTTGCAGTAGAGAAGTTCAAAATGCCCTCTTGATTCAGGCTTGGTCAGTGCTTTCTCTCTTTCTTGACGAGATTCTTCTTTTTCATCTTCAACTTGATTCTTTTGCAGTCTTTCCCATTCCATACACCTTTTATACTCCTCCTTCATTTTTAACATCATCTTACGGACTAGCCAAGAACGTAAATTTCTTTGTATTAGTACTACCTTTTCTTGGAAAACTTTATTTTCTAGTTCTAAATTTTTCTGCCTGTGTTCTGGATTTCCAAAAAGTATACTCATACCTCTCTGTTCTTTTAAAATTTGATATGTTTGTGTGGACCTTTCTTTGCTGGTTTCCACTAACTTGCATGGTCCAGGGGTCTGAGTATTGCGACTGACAACATTACCTCTGCACAGTCTTGGTGCAGTTTGAGTAAATGCATGATGATATTCTACTTTTGTTATTTTGTGGCGATAACCACCCAGGAAAGGCTTAGGTATGGCACGATTTTCAATCTCTACAATAACTTCTTTAACATGCCCACCTTTACGAACAATTACAGTAAGCACATCATTGGTGGGGATATCCGGGTACACATTATTCAAAATCAGAGGATAACGCTCTGGTTCAAGGGAGGACAATTGAAGGGTAACACTGCCAAATCGCTCAATTGCTATATCATTTATGCACAAATTATCCCTCAAACTGTTTCCATTTTGATCTACTTTCAAAATATTGAATGGAACCTTAAACATTTCTGCTAGGACACGCTTGATTTCTTCAACTGTTGAAGTTTTAGAAAATGATTGGGTGAATACTTCCCCCCCTGTCAGAGAAAATTTAACAATTATATCATTTTCAATGTTCTCCCTTCTATTACTTCTTTCCCAGAACACAACTACAGGATCCCTATGATTTTTTGACTCTGCAGATTCCTGCAAGTGAAAAATCTCACCAAAGCTCAGTTCGCTTTCTGTCTCCAGAAAATTATGAGGAGCTTCAGTATCACTACAACTTTTTTGACTCACAGTAATATTCTGTGATTCCGGAAGCTTGCAAATAGGTTCACTATGAACAGAGGCACACTGCGGTTGTATGGAACATTTTAATGAAGGTTCACTTGAACAATGTTTTAATTGGCTATAATTAAGTGCTCCACTATACTTTTTCTCACTAGCTTGAACAACATTATTTTCCCTCTCCATTGGATCTTCACCCTCGGAAATGTTGTCTTCAGCAGACATAATGTCTGAAAAGTCCTTCACTGATGACATCTTGTAAAATTATGTATTCAAAAGACTGAACTGAACCTTCATTAAGGCATATTACTGAATAGACTGAAGTTTAAACATTTTGATTTTCAACAGTTACACCGCGTATTAGTAATTTAGTTGCCTTTTTAAAAATACATATGCCAACACAAGGTTGTTAATACAGTAAATAAAGACCAGTAGCCATGGTGATAGGAACCGAGTAGACCATCTCCCTTATTCATACGTTATCCTTTTGCGGGTTCAATATTTGATATCAGTGTCTCAATTTCTTGGATTCGAGGAGAAATTATTTAAAAAAATAACAATCGTGTGACAATTTAGTTAATTCCCTAATTCTGTGTTGGAGGGGGAGGGGATTTTTTTTTTTGGGGGGGGGGGGGGTGGACTTCCCTCTAGCGGATGGATTGTTGAACTGGGGATATATTTTTTTTTGTTCAAAGAGATCAACTGACCTTCGAATTGTAAGACCAAATGAACAGAAACGGACTATTCAATTCCATACATATTTTTTTATTCATTTGATTAAAGTAATCGACAAAAATCGACGCAGAACACTGTCCTAATCCCCACCAACGCGATCTACCATATAAGCATAACGATTCCAACTGTTTCAGAGAATACTATTTCGAAACGTTTCTTTCGTTGTCGAGACTTTAACAATTCCACTTCAATGTTCTGTTTTCTTCACAAAAACGAATCACACCCAAAAATATTGCAGATATTTTTTTCATACATCGCCGCCTTGCGTCTCACCGCTTATAACGTTCCGCGAATTCAGCTCCCGAGTGCTCTCTGAACCAACCTCTACGTTTCAATCATGGCGAAGTTGTGCACCAGTAGGTTACGATGATGCCTTGTTTTTGCTAAAGTTTGTAAACATTATTGAGGTCATTGTGGAGCTATTGTGGTCTTCTCCGTTCATTTCCTTCGAATCGCACATCATACAGCTCTAGTATGCGTTAAATACCCGTCGGAGAGCATATGCCATGAAAAGTGGAACAGCCCAATGTCTCTGTATTTGGATGGAGATCCAGATCCGCATCCGAAGCAATCAGCGAACTACAAACCACCTGTGTTCATTTCTGCACGCAAGTAACGGCTGCACTAAATCTAGACATATCCCTGCTGGGAGAGCAAGATTCCGTCGTAGGAACGAATGCCTCCCCTTCTGACTTCCATGGAACACAAGAGACTTGTGCAAGGTATCAACAATGGCAGAGAGGGTGTATACAGTGCTCAGAGCACCTACTCGGAATCTCCACTCAGCAGTGCAAGCAAGCTTAGTGGAGGGCGAATTGGCTACTTGGGGTCACAACGCAGTCATGGTAGCCGATCTGCATCCCCTGCCCCAACTCACAGCCGCTTGCGAAGCCCTCCACAGACCCCTCAACATTCCAGTAGTTTTCCGTTCCGAAGAAACGATGCCAACAATCTCTGGACCGCTGTCTATGACTATGACGCCCAGGGTGAAGATGAACTCAGCCTCCGTCGTGGGAGAATTGTCGAGGTGCTCTCATATGACTCAAAGATATCGGGTGATGAGGGTTGGTGGACAGGCAAGATTGGTGACAAAGTGGGCATTTTCCCATCGAACTTTGTAGAAAATGATATCAAACCGGTGGAAATTGATTACAGTGAACTGCACCTCTGTGAAGTAATAGGTGTTGGTGGATTTGGTAAAGTATTCCGTGCTTACTGGCGTCATCAGGAGGTGGCAGTGAAAGAAGCTCGTCAAGACCCAGATGAAGATGTCAATGATACATTAGAGAAGATGCGTCAGGAAGCCAACTTATCATGGCTTTTAGATCATGAGAACATAGTTAATTTAATAGGAGTGTGTTTGCAGAAGCCCAACTTATGTTTGGTTATGGAATATGCACTTGGAGGATCTTTAAATAGAGTTTTGGCTAGTGGGAAAATACCACCCAATGTCTTAGTAGATTGGGCTATACAAATTGCAAGAGGTATGAACTACTTGCATAATGGGGCACCTATATCCATTATACATCGAGATTTAAAGTCTTCAAATGGTGAGTTTACAATTTATTTCTATGTAAATATTTTCTTTCTAATAAGTATTTAGTGTTTTTCGTCATTTTAACAATCTGGGTTTTAAGGGGTGTTTTTTGAAAAGTACACGTCAGTACCTAGTTCTAACCTTCATGTGTGAGCATTTGAGTGCAATTTACTGCAATGCTGCATCTCTATAAAATCTTGAATTTAACTGACATATTATTGTTTGATTTTTCAGTGCTCCTAACAGAACGCATCAGTGGAGATGATGATTTGTGCAATAAAACTCTTAAGATAACAGACTTTGGTTTGGCTCGTGAAGTATATAAGACTGAGCACATGTCGGCTGCTGGAACTTATGCTTGGATGGCTCCAGAGGTCATGCGTGATTCTTGTTTCAGCAAGTCTAGTGATGTGTGGAGGTAAACGCCTGGTGTGACTAATGGTGCATTAACAGCTACTCACATTTTATGAGAGTTTTCACAGCTTGCCTCAACTTTGCTTTTCTTATGTTCAGTTATGGTGTCCTGCTGTGGGAACTTTTAACGGGTGAAACGCCTTATAAGGGTATTGATGCATTAGCTGTTGTTTATGGAGTAGCAATCAACAAGCTTACTCTACCAATTCCAAAAACATGCCCAAAACCTTGGAGGGAGCTTATGGAAGGTGAGAAATTTTGCTCTCATGTTAAAACTTATCCCCATTCCCCATCTCTTAGTTCATTATTGACACAAAGTGTCTTATTATTTGTTTCAGCTTGTTGGCATTCAGATCCTCATGAAAGACCATCTTTTGAAGATATATTATCAGCTTTAGAGAAAATAAAGCATTCTGCATTTGCTCAAACTCCCCATGACAGCTTCCATACTATGCAGGCAAATTGGAAGGTGGAAATTGAAGACGTTCTCATAGGCTTACGTCAAAAGGAAAAGGTATGTTCAGAGATGTGCACAATATTTTTAAATAGTTTTTTTTTTTTTAATGTGAAAAGAAAAACAACTTTTTGTTGGTTCACAATGCACCAGTCTATTCAGTTTGTGATACTCACCTGTAACACAATATTCTCATCACCACTTAAATTTTCAGGAACTTCGTTGCCGTGAGGAAGAGTTGTCGAAAGTTCAACTTCAACAGAAGCAGGTGGAAGAAAATTTGAAGCAACGTGAAAAGGAATTAGCTGCACGAGAAATTCAATTAATTGAGAGAGAATTGAATATGATGATGATGCAAGAAAACCAAGCAACAACTCCTCAGCCTATTAAACGTCGAGGAAAATTCACACGCTCCCATCTAAAACTCTTGAAAAAGGAACCTGGTCAGAACATAAGTGCTCCATCAGGTAACATATCAATGCTTGAAAATTATCAAGAACAAATTATTTGAATGGATTAAAATTCAATATTTATTGAAAACCATTTTATAAAACAAATCATTATTTATTTGCTCTAACGATTTTTCTTTGTTATGTTCAGGGTTTCGACACAAATTAACAGTAAAACATGAAGATCGCCTAGGTGTTAATCCAAACAGCCCACCTGGGTCTCCAAGTATTGGCCCTCGTCTGCATGTTATTGCCAGTAAGTTGCAATGATTGTGTTTGTTGTGTGTTGTTGAATGTAGCCAAGGATTATTTATATACCAACAGCACTTGTCTATATTTTCACATTGTAATTCCTTTCACTGCTGAATAATTTAGCCTTTGAGTGGAACAGTACATTTCACATATGAATGCTTGTGAGCTAAGTATATTCGTCACCAAATAGCTCTTGCTTCCTTCTTCAGCAATTTCAAATAAATTTCCTTATGCACCCAGAATAATTGAATTTTGTGGTGATGAATTAGACTTTTCACTTTGGCATGTAAATGTTTTTAAGAGTTCATGTGTGCGTGTGTTTGATTACTTTTCCTATTATGCCTCTTGTAGACTTTGTTTGATGCTTTTGTAAACAACCACTTGTATCTTTTCTTCTTCAGCTTCATAAGCTTTAATGATTTGATTTTGATTTCTTTTTCTAACTTGACATATGTTAAGCATCATACACACCACCAATGCTGAACTTCCAATACTGAAAATAGGTGTATTCCAAAATGACTCACATATCCCCCAATTGCTGAGGGAACAAGACAAAATGTTCCTGTGTCATGCCCTAACTGCAATGGATTTTGCCATCGGCATTGATACTGACTCTCTTCTAGAATGAGATATATATATATATATATATTTTTTTTTTTACATTTTGTATCAAGTTTTCAAAATAGATTTTTTTCTGCGAAGGAGGGCCAGTTTTTGCTGATGGTGGATCTATATGTATTTTGGCCTTCACTTAGCCAACTTGTTTCAATGTCAAACCCCCTTCCTGTAGATCCCTTAGTGTCTGGTGAGGGCATCAAGGGCAAGACGTGGGGCCCAAGCACTTGCCATCAGCGAGAACGTGGGCAAATCATCACACGCGTGTCCGACACTGCTAGCCACAAACGCTGGAGCAAGAGTGCACCCAACTTGGAGAAGCACACTGCTGCCCGTTCAGCTGCCTCAGGCCTGCCGACCTATGGGGTGCTCCAGGAAATAGGTAGGATGGGTGAAGGAGAGGGAGATGGTCAGGGACAAGGTCGAGGACGTACTGGCAGAGCATGTTCTGAAAGTAACATAGCTGTTGAAAATGATAACCGCTGGAATAGTAGTGTCAGCAGCCCTCACCAATAAAAAAAATTGAGATGTAACACTTTTTGTCAATATACTGTTCTCTTCCATGATTTATTCGAGGGTTGTCCTCTGTGAGGGCAGGTAGTTAGAAAAGAAGAGCATGAACCAACTAAATGCTTTTGCTGTATGACAAAAATGCTCTGCAATACTTGCTTCTATTGTAAAAACAAACTTGGCTGGATATGTAAAGCCTACAATATAGTCATGTTTTGTATATCTAAATTACTCTTTGTTTAGTATTGCTTCCTAATGGGATGAGAAGGAACCCCACCTTAGTTTTAAAAATGAACAAACAAAAAGTATGCGTTTTATGCTTTCATCCTTGCATATATACCAGTCAATAGTCTGTAGTGATGAGAAGTCTTTGGATCATTCTCTGAGTAGCATGTTTGACACCATTGTACAGAATTTCAAAATTAAGCATAAATAATAAGTGTGTGGAACTTCCCCCAAAGTTTCATTTCTTTTAAATGCACTTAGATGTTAAGCAGAATATCAACTCATTGAGCTCTTGATGCCCAATTCTGAACTTGTACCTCATGAAATATTGCAAGATTTTATATGTTGAAAAATTGACGTAACTAAGTGCTTTGCTATTTTTAAATCTATTTATAAATACTGTTATGTTTGCAATTCACTACAATTTAATTAGCAAGTATATAGTTTATCTGGTTGGCCTCTGAGATCTTCTCATTCTTTTTTTTTTTAAATACTTATTATTTGTTGCTGCAAGGTAGTTTGCTTCAATTTTATATTTGATGTGATTGCACTGTGTGAGTAAAGTACTTATACTGAATATATTGCAAATTCAGTTGTTATTGCTTCTTTTATTTTAACGTTTGGAAAACTGGATAATGATTTGTATTGCCTGCCTCAGATATGTATGATATTGCTTTGAAAACATGAACTCTAGAACCTGGCCATCAATATGGTAAAGGGTGTGAAGTAGTACGCAGTTCTGCTCGATGACAGAGCAGAATGAAATACTGGTGCCTAACACTGGATGTTATTTGTAGTACCTCGTAAGTTTCAATAAAATTGAAAATCCTGATACCTGCATAGTGTTTGTAAGTATCATTACTAATTTATCTTAACCACCTTTGGAAAGCATCTAACAATGCTTTAGGAGACACGGTCACTGGAGTTGCTGCTTTCTTTGATTTCTTTACTTTAATGTGAAGGGCGGCACATTCTGTCTCACTCAAGATAAACATTTTTGATGGAACAGTTTTGTTCACTTCACACAAGACAGCATTTCCCTTACAGTACACCTCAAAACTCTCTAAATACATGGTCCCTACATATTTATCTGCATACATATAAAGATGCTTGCCTTTAATTTTGGTTTTGTTCACCTTTTTGAACTATTATTCCTTACTTATGTTTTAAACCTGTGGTGGTCCTACCATGAGTATTAGGTAAACCCTGATCTGTATTGATTACCTTGTACAACTCTCTGTGAGCTTAAAGACTTCACTTCCTTTTTACATTTTGTTTGGAATAAACAAGTTGCCAACCTAATTACTTTTTCCGTGGGGTAAACAGATGCTTGGACTTGTGTAAACGACATTTACCATTCATTATGCTTTTTTTCTTTTCACATTGAGGAGTTACATTATCTAGTGGTTCCAATTACATTTGTGGCATAGGAAGAGAATGTATTTAGTTTCATCACTGTAGACTTAACGAAGGTATGAACTTTCCTCAAATTTTGCATGATAGTTTTCATCATGTTTGATTGCATGCTTATGTAGTTTGCAAAATTTTAATTTTGTATGATCTAAGAATATTGAAGTTTGATCATCAAGTAACACCTTTTTTCACTTTTAACAGACTATGGAAGTACAGGACTTCCATCGGAAGCAGATTGGAGTGGAGATTCATCAGCCGTTAGTCCTAAACATTCCCAGAGTTTGCCTCCAATGCCTACTTTCCATAATGGCCCAAACTCAGATCCTTTGCGTCCTCGTTCAAAACCATCTATAATTGAAATGGTGTTGTACAATATGGCTGCGATGCTAGCCAGCTTTGCAGCTGGATATGACGTCAGACTGTCTAATGTCACACCCTTCCACCCTTGCCTACATCCTGACAGGTAAAAACGGGTTCGCTGTCGAACTTGCAATATCTTTGAATTTGGGAATATTAATTTTAATGATAATACTGTGCTCATAGGAGTGAAGATCCGGTGCTGGAACAGCATTGGTGGCATGCTGGCCCTGATAGTGGATTTATTAGAACTAGCTTTGCTGGTCCTGAACACGAGTTTTCTTCTTCTTCAGGTTTGACTCTATTTTATGATTATCATTGTAAGTCAAATTTGCACAAATTATATTTCAGGATTCGATTTTCTCTGCGTGCAGGTCATTCACATAACACTTACCACGGCCCTGTTCGCCACCACCGTCCTCTCTTAAACAATATTGTATTGCAAAGGCAACCAGACCCTAACTTTTCCGCAATAGCCCATGAAGAAGATGTTAGACCTTTGCATTCCCAGCTCTCCACTTTACGACTAACTCATTCAGGATCTCAAGGGAGCTCATTGGCTGGGTCTCGCACCGTGTCCCGCTCGAACTCAAGGGCAGGATCTCCCCGCAGGAAAAATAGCTTTAATAGTGAACCATCAGAGGTTAGTCATTCTTATTTTATTTTCAAGTTTAATAATTCTGTGCCTAAACTAATATATTTTTCTTGATATCAGGTTTTGTCACATTCCACACTTGGATCTCCATTATTACACAATCGGTCAGGTTTGGGTGAAAAAGCAAATTTTGTTACTACACAGTATGGTTCAAACGTTGAAATGCTACCATCAGATATTGCTCAACTTAACATATTGCAACGTCATCCAATCAATGATATTCAGGCCTCCCCACTTCACTTTCAGTCTAGACGTGATTATGATTCCCAGCAGCACCCCTCATTCGCTGGGGCAAGTTCTGATTTGTTTCTAACACATCATCCTGTGTATGATAATTCACGAGGCAATAATAGTGGCTCTTCAAGTGGTGCTTGTGCCCTTGCAAATGTTACCTACACCCCTCCACTTCCAAGAACTCCATCAAGGCTATCAAGTGGCTATATGCAGCGGCCAAATCTGTCTTGTAGCTCAAACTTGTCTAACACAAATATTAGTCTTCATGTTGGCTTGGATGATGAGTCATTGGGGCGCCCTTTGCATTCTACTCCAACTCCTCATTCGTAAGTATAAAATAAATGCTTTTTCTAACGCTGTAATTATCAATTGATCAAAATTTTACTGATACTAATGTAACTTTTTGCAGTGATTGGTCCAGTGAATATATGCCAACATTGAAATACTATAGCCAGGCATCTCGTGACTTGCTTGAGCGGGACTCCACTCTTTTTCATCGACCTCCTACAACTGATAGTTTAACCAGTGAAGATAGTAGTTACGTTTCAGCCAAAGAGGGCTCCTACTCATCATCATCTGTGTCACGTGTTCGATTTTCACCCATTTCATCACTGATGGCAAGCAGTTCTGGTGTATGGAGTGGTGGCACTGAGTCTGGTCTCTATGATATCTCATCCCTAAGTAATGTTCATAGCAGCATTGACTCTCAACATGGCATTCCAAACTCGTCCTGTGATAAGGAAGTCATCAGTGATTTTGGTTCATCTCGTTTAAGATCAAGTTTAAAACGTTCTTCTTACTCACCCATGGCCGTTCGATCAGGTATTAAAATTATATTTTAAAATAATTTTACCAAGATTGAAGTATTTCTCAATGTTATAGTTTCCTCTTTCTTTCTGTGCTTTAAACTAAAACTTTCTTCTGATTACCTTTCAGGTGTGAAGGATAGCTCTTTTTCTCCAGGAGATCATGTTTCAAGTCTTGTTATGGGTGACACCAGCACCAGTGATGATAACAGAGAACTAGCTCACTGTAGGGTTCGTTTTTCTCCTGTTCCATCTTCAAGACTTGGCACTATTAGCAGCCTTGCTGAAGACACATCTGATGTTATGGAACAGCCTGATCAAAGTGGCTGCTTGACATCTCAGGTATGACATTTTTCAAACCATTTACCCTGGACTTACACCTGAATGCTTTAAGTATCTTTACTCTCTGGTTTACAGGATTTTCCAAGAGCATTCACTAGACTTGGCAGAGAGTCCTCTATACCTCATCCATCACTTGACGAGCCTGAAAGACAGTTTTTATCATGAGACTACAACTGTATCTCCTTCTTGCCATGAAGTATATTGCCTTTGACGTCTCCTTATTGCCGTGATTTTGAAATCAGTCCCACAATTTCCAATTTTGTGGTTCTGGTCTCTGTGTATTCTCTTCTTTGTGTAAGATTTGACATGACTGGTAGAATATTTGTATGTAATTTTTTAATACTTTGAAGTAAAAGGAAACACAAAATTACCAAGTTGGGGACCAATAAAATATTCACCGTGACCCTTTAGCTCGTTGTTGTTAGATGTAAAGGGCATTAACTAAACTCATATTCAGTACTTTGCAACTTCTTCCATATATTTGGTGTTGGTCGATTCAATACTGAACATATGCCCATGGCTGACCTCACACTTATAATGACTCACTGTTTCCACAGCGACCAATAGCGTATTCTTTTCTTGAATTTCAATTTGGTAATTTTTGGGTTATTTCATTCACTTATAAGATTGTCTTTGAAGTTGGATACTGCCAGTGAAATAATTATTCCAACCAAAATGGCTTATTGATTGTGGTACTCACCAAGATCTGTTACAGACAGTTCCATGAGAGGAGATGTGCTTTGCCTTTGTTGTTTAAAGGAAAAGAAGTTAACTTAGGGTACTGATGCATTGTTCGATAGAAATTGGTACTAGAAAATCAGGAGAATGGAATTGTTGCATGTTGTGAAGTTGTGTGTGTGTCCAGTACTTTTCTCCAAGGCAGTGTGATTGATCTTTGAGAAGTGAAAGTCTTTGCATTTGCAGTGATATAGTTCTTGTCAGTTATAAACCAAATACACTTTGTACTTATATATGCTATTTTATTTATTTCACTTTGCAATTGTTTTTTTTTAACCTTTTTTTTGTATTTTTTTTATAAACATAAGAAATTTCTGGTCATGTTTTTAGATGTGTTTTGTATGGGTATTTAATATGTTGTGTTTCTTTTTACCAGGCTTATTCTTTCTGATTTTAAAGTGGTTTGTCAACTACAAAGTTGCCAGAGGGAGAATTTATTCACATTAAAATAATATTTAAAACCTTGAATTCAATGTGTGTAAAAGTATATTGTGATTCGACTTGCATAGAAAAGTGGCGAGGCATTGGATTTTCGTTCCTTTGTCTTTACTTTCAAAGTGTGTCTTCAGTATTAAATGTGTTACAATCATGATGGTATGATTTTGGGCATATTACTTCTTTGTTACCTATTCTAGAGCATTTCTTCTTTAAAGTGAAAAGTTGGGCACTTAAAATTTTGTTGCACCGGTGGGGTACACAGAGGTGCTTTGATAGAATTACTGTAAATCGAAGGGATAGCTCACTTGTTACTAAAGTCATTTAAGACATTCCTGTTGCTTCCCGAAAATTAAACATGAAATGAATGTTTGTCAATCCCAAGTAAATTGCGAATAAACTCTAATGAAATAGTAATAATTCAATTGTGGAAAAAGAGAGGGCAAATGCATTATGGGGTTCAGATGATGAAATTTCATTACATTGCCTCTGTGTTTTACCCTCATGGAGAGTTGATATGTTTATGGTGGCTTACTTGTAACATGCAAAGCTGCATCATAAAGCTAATATTGCGAGTGTTAAATATGCCTGTGACACATGAATAAGTTTCTGTGATCGAGCGTAGTGCCATTTTATTATTTTTTTAAGTCAAACATACCCTAAGGGCTTGACATTAGCATTTGACTAAGCATACTGTAGCTGAAAGTGTACTACTGGTATAACACGTTTTTAATGTACATATACTATGCTCCATAAAGCAATAATGAATATTTAATTTACTTCAAAAATGATTGTTTCTTTGTGTGCTGGTAGCAAAAAGAACTGTAATACACTGATGAGAACCAAGTGCACAATTATTGTAATGGTCTATGATAGATGACCAATGGTAAGCTGTAGGCTATCACCTCTTCTTACTCCTCGGGCAATTAATTTGATTATTTGAACAAGAGAATTTTACTTCTAATTATTTTTTTTTTGTCTTGTAAGAAGCTTGCATGAAATTTTGATAACCCGCATTTGCAAGCTCCTATAATGCCGCTTGCTGTTTCTTATAATGTAATGTTCCCTGTAAACTTCCTCAGTTTGTTTTCATTCTAGCTTTTCAGTTCATTGTATTTTGCTTTAACAATTGTACACATTCCATGATAATGTAATTGCTCAATATTAGGCATGTTGTTTAGACTGTGTGGTCCAATTCTCTTTGTGCGAAGATGCACCTAAAAACATCCAAGAAACAACCTTAGCCATTTGGATGAACTTTTGCTAGAAATAGGTTGATAAGTTACCTAGATAAATTTGATAGAATTGTTTCATCTTGGTGAGTCACACATTTTTAAAGGCTCTAATCAGTATTACTTTTTTTGTGGGGAAAAACTGAAATGTTGACAATCTCAAAAAGTGGAAAGATTTTAGGTAGTACTTCTAAGCCCCTCTTTGGACTCCGCAGTGTTAGCTTGTTAGTAACTCTTATGAATATAAGCCTTTTCTTGTGATAAGCCATTCCTTATTTCCTTTTAGTGTTATTTCTTTCCTCGAGTTGTATGGTTTCTCTTCAAAGTATATTGTATAAACCGAAAGGAAACAACAGATCTTTGTTTTTTAAAATTATTACAACCTTTTTTTCCTGTAAATTTTGCTTTGTTATCATCTATCATTTAACATGGTGGAGATGATTGTGTGTACACACCATAAATATTTTATATTGAAGCTATTGTACATTAAATATATCTGAGCACTGTACAGGAAAAGAGCTGCAACAGATTCAAGAAGCAATGAACTGAATTAAAGAACAAAAAACAGAACCTCCAAAGACTTTTTATTGTGTGCCCATAATAAGAATCGTGCGAGACCACCTTTTATGTGGTCAGAATGGGAAAGGGAGGATAATCACAACACAAACTTGTGGCTGGTAACTTTATTCGTATCCATTATACGGGTACAGAGCTGCACGTTTATAGAGTAACATGTGCTTTAACAGACCACAAACAAAGATCAAGTCCAGAGGATAAAATTGTCAAAACACTCTTCCCAAACTCCATTAAGGAGCAGAAAATAAGTGTTCTTTAAACGCTTGCCATTAGAATTATTGTCAAGTTATGAATTTACACAAACCATACATAGACATTTTTTCAAGATAAAAATGGCACGATCACAGAATTGCAATTGTTAGTGGACAATACAGAAGGTTCAAAAGTAGGAAAGGTTCCGGACACACATGTTTCTGTATATGGGTAACAGTCTATGGTAACATTTTAAGCAAAGCTTAAGGGTACACCAAACAATAACCCACTCATGCAGTTCTGTTCAAATTGTAGTCCTTATGCAAAGGCAAGAGCAATAAACAGAATGTTCTACTACATGAATGTATGAGTAATAAAATATATCAGAAATATACATAACAGACAGAAAACAAATAAAAGAGCAAATTTCTTTATCATTCATAATTTCACACAGAATTGTGCATAAAACTATATACATTTTCACATTTTCTTCGATGTTGGGCAAGATCTCACACTAGGTAACTACCCGTCTTCTCTAGTCAACTTCTTACCACCAGTAGACAAAAGCACATTTTAAAACCATTTACATTCCCAAGCCTATTTTCTGCATCAGAAACATAAATATATTTTGGGTCCCCCTACCATATAGGTCAGTTCAAATATTTGTTCCTGGAAAGTCCAATACGCTGAAGCAGTATAGTGAAATACTCGGTAGAGAATAAGGGACTAGCAATCAACCGCACAGGTGAAAAGGTTGGCACAAATCCTCTAATGTATTGAAGGGTAGGATAAAGGTATAGAAATTCCTGAAAAATGTGACGAGTTGGCATGAGCATTTAACTCATTCCATTTTTTTAATACGTGGGTATTCAGACAACAAATAAAATAGATTACTTTAGAAGCCATGAGTAGCCTACCGTAGAGGTGGTACCAAAAGGGAAAACCCCCAACTATAAGGAAATATTAAGCAGGCTAAAGGTGAAAATGTTCTTTTATAACACTACAAGGTGCAACTTCAACAATCAGTAAACTTAGGAGTTTAGGGAAGGGGAGCACTGAGAGAGAGAACAATAAATAAAGAAAAAAGAAGTAATCTTTTTGAAACCAGGTATATGGTAATGCTTCTATCCATTCATATTTTTTTTAAGTGTTTAAATATCCATTTTAGAAACTACACTAATACTGAATGTTTAAAATAGAAGCATAATAAATTAACCACTACCAGTTACTATGTACTCCCATCACGTGCAATTTGTCCAGGTCACCAAGGAACAAACATATTTTTGCGCATTACAAATTAATTACGATCAGTGAAAATACCTAAATTTCTTACCATTCAGGGATTTCTACAGGTCCACAAACAACACACAGCCAAATCACAATTTCCCCCCCTCCTCCCTCCCCCCCCCCATCAGGTCTGCAAGTCCCCACAAATAAAACACAGACACTGACAGTGATCAACAAATTGATCCAAACAGCAAGTACTGTGAATTCATTCTCTATGAAAATCTAGATATGTATGGGGCATGATGGTGATTAGATCAAAACAAATAAGAAATGAAAAATACAAGGAAATCCATTACGATGAGCAAAATGGCAGCCACTTACAGCCAACTAAATGAACTAGGAATGGAACAGACAGAGGCAGATTACTGAGTGATAGAAAGAAAACACAATACTTGCCAATTGGAGAGTGCCATGTTGTCCAAACTGAACAACTTCTAATAACTTACACACAAACAGATAAAATAAGAAGAAACTTTTCTCTTACAAATAAACACAGTAATATTCCAAACACATTGCAACTGTAGCAAGTGTATGAAACTCACAAACTCAAAGAGCTGGGATGACACACGAAAAGGAACATTATATTTTGGAGAGAAAAGCTAGTCATACAAGTTGTTCATGTTTCTCTTGACATAAATATTGTATTCATAAATATTCCATGTATGAATTTCAAGGATGGTAGTAAACTCTGTAATAAAGGGTTTTGGATCGCCACAAGCTGTAACTGTTATCAAACTTCAATAAATAGACACCTTCTCCTGGATACTGATGAATTCCAGCATAAACTTCCTCTTGACAATCTCGTCTGTAGACAGGAACAATGACCGACACAAGGGGCCGATTGAGTGAACTTGATTTGTGCACCTTTTCTGAACCAGCTTCAATGTCAGAGCCTTCAGGGTAGACTGAAAGTACAGGAAGAAAAGGTTTTACCTGAAGCTAATTTTTTTTTAAATTCATTAACGGTATAGAACACAAACCTATTTCTTCATCATCATCATCCTCCTCTTCATCTTCATCCTCACTTTCAGAAACATGAAGTGTTACTGCACTTGTTGTTGGTTTGGTCCATTCAAAGTAGACACCAAATCCAATATCATAGTTATCAGTTGCAAATTCCCAATAAAGACTGCTACCTTTCTCATGAGTGGGTACCCTCAGCTGTTTGGAAAAAATATTTTGTTCTTAAAAACATTATGATCAAAAGAGACTGGATTTTAAAGTATTGATGAACAACTTACAGTAACTGTCTCTCCATGGCCAACTTTAATGACTGCCTCACTAGCTTCTTTTCTGATAGAATCTTTGAACTCTTTGAGTTCTTTGTGAGTCCACATTGAAGCTGGGGCTACCTCTGGAAAATCTGAAGGAAAAAATACATATAGAAAGTACATCCTTCCAGTTAAAAATCAATACAAAATTCCAAGTTTGTGTGTTCACTAACCTAAAGAATGTTCCTCCTCACCATCTGGCTCACCCTCCTCAATATTTCCATTTGAAATTATAGTTCCAGTGCTAGTGGCAATGGGTAAAGATTTTGTTCCATTTGTGTAATATGTTATGTTCTCATTAGCCAAATTGGGAACATGTCCCTCCTCTCCTTTCTCATTTGTAGTTGTAGCCCCTGCTAATTGTTGGTGAAGAAGTTGCTGCATGTACTGGTGATAATGCTGTTCTTGTAGTTGCCTTATAAGTACCGCTTGCTGGGAGAAAAGCAAAAGTATAAGATTTGAAATGCAAGAAAATTTAATGAAAGAAATGGGAATTCTAGTAATTACCTGCTCTGGGTTTCCTGGAAATTGCTGTTCAGCATAGGATTTAAACTGAGCAAATGTTTGTTGATTTAATGCTTCTTGAATTTTCCTTCTAAAATAAAAAACAATATTACCAATAACCAAACGAAAGTTTAACTTATTAAAATTATGGAAATAAAATAAAATTATAGCTTGACTAGAGAAGCTTAAATGTGTGCCTGTCTACCTCTGTGCTTCTTGTTGGGCAGCCTCCTCTTCTCTTAAGCGCTCTTGTTCAGCTTCTAACCTTTTTTCTTCTTCCATTTTCTTTTGTCGTTCCTCCTGCTCTTCACTGAAATATACGAAAGATATACAATAAATAATCATTATAAAATTTAATATATAATTTTAAAAACGGTTTGTGTGGAAGCTGAGTAACTTACGCTACTCTTTTGCGCTCCTCCCCATCTCTTTTGTGGGCCTCAATAAATGGTTTAAAAAGTGTACACAATGAATCTAACACATCCACAAAATTTTTCATGGCATCCTCTTGGGTCATGTCACCTAGAGCTTGCCATGCCAACCTTGAAAAAAAAAAAAAAAATAAATAAATTGACTGATGGTAGTGTAAAGGAGTTGAAACTAAACACATTCAGTATATGAGTAAAATATGCATACCTTCTATCCCTACCAGGCACATCAAGAACCCCCAGAGGTGGAAGCTTTTCATCATTGTATTTTCCCCTACTAACTTGTTGAGTGTAGGCAACCAGCTTTAGCTTGTCTTGATAAGAGAAATGCACAGCTTTTCCTTCTTTCTCTAAATCAAACATTTGTTAAAAAAAAATTATTACTGATTATTTTAACGGATAAATGGCAGATTTGTACAGAAAATAAGTGTCTCAGTGTTATATGACATAGCACAACCAACATCCAAAAGCAGGAAAAGTAATTTTCAATCACAATAGCGATAGGGTTTACTGCAACAAGAACCTAAATAGGCTTCTTTAGCTTTTTCTCATTTTAGCTCCGAAACAAAGGGGGCAACTGTAAAATGTACCGCTTGAGCATGAGCGATGGTTCAAACGTTCAAATACATTCATGATGTACAAATATCAGAGAGAAGAGGCGTCGAACACTACTGGCACTGTCACAAATATGAAGTGACGTTTCATGAGAAAGGTTAAGAGCAAGCAGTAGACAGCGGTTCCACCCACCTCTGTAAAACTGCACTGCCAGACGATATAGGTCGCTTAACGGCAAGCCCCATTTTTCGTAAACGCCGCTTTCTTCTTTGTGTCCGTTAGTAACAAATTCTGACGTCTGAGATTCTTCAGTAATGGACAATCCATTAAAATCTTCTACGTAAGTCTCCGCGGACTGTTCTGTGGTGGCCATTGTTGAGTACGTCGTCTTCACTCGCTGCCAATACCGCTATTGTGAGGATCGGATTGACATTGCGGTGACTATTCGCAGCAGGAGAGGATAGAGTCGCCCAGAAGGAGGCTACATCGAGCATAAGAAATCTGTCGACAAGCTTCGCAGACACCTGAGTGCCCTACAAGGTGGATCTAAATCCACCTTGGTGCCCTATATGCACACGTATAATCTCTCTCTCTCTCTCTCTCTCTCTCTCTCTCTCTCTCTCTCTTAAAATTACTCTCTCTCCTCTATCTGCCTCCCTTTCCCTGAGTGAGCGAGAGGGCTCCGGCTCGAATACCTACCTTTCCCCCAATGGAATTCCCTGGACTTCCTTGTTGCACACCTGTGGGTCCCGTATCGCCACTTGATTTCAGGTGAGACGTGCATATCGTTCATCGCGTGTTTCCGGCGTGCACGTGGTTGTACAGCGAACACCGACGGGACCGGAAACGCGCACACACTCTCAACACACACACACACACACACACACACACACACACACACACACACCTTTCGACCCCAACCGAAGGGTCATCGGGGTGTAAAGTGTTGGGGTAGGAGGAAATCGGGAGCATCGAAATTTGCATAAGTCAGGGGTATCAACGCGAACGACCAAAGCCCCTTCCACACACACACACACACACACACATGCAGGTGGAAACTCCGATTTTCCCACGAATGCAGGTCACACGGTTTCCTCTCTCTCTCTCTCTCTCTCTCTCTCTCTCCCTCTCTCTCTCCGGTGAACGAGCGTCCTTATTGAGGCGACTGGATCCGGCGTCCTCGCGGTCAATGTTCGATACATCGATCGTATGCCGACTGCTTTGTGGTGACCGCGCCTTTACTATTAAGGGATCAATTTTTTATTCGGGTTGCCGGCGTGCGGGGGCGGCCGGCGAGGGCACCGCCGTGACCCCGTGACCCCGCAGGCGGCGCGGGCGGCCGGGACGCGAGGCGCGACATGACGCACGCCGCCGTTGCGGGGTTTATGGCCGTCCTGAAACTCGGGTGACGACGGCGACGGGAGCGATCGAGTAGCCCAGCCGATGGGGAAACAACTCCCTGGTCCCCGACAGACAGGCCTCAGGTAACCCGGGTAACTCTCGGGTAATCCAGGGTAATCCGAGGTAATCCAAGGTAATTCGCGCACCAAACCGATTTTTCGAGCTGTTTCCCCCTCGAGCCCAGCCCAGTCCGCACCTACGTCGTCGTCGGCCTCCTCGGCCCACCTGCGAGCCCGCCACGCTACGCCGCCACGCCACGCCACGCCGCCACGCCACGCCGCCGTTCGGTGGGGTTTAAACTTTGATCCCGACTGCGTTGGTGTTGCCAGTCATGGCGCAGCCCCCCCCCCCTCTTACGGTCGAGCCACCGCGCTCTCAGGTTGGCGGCGGCGTACTGTTTCGTCTACTTAGCGAACCGCCGTCACATTTTGCCCGGCGGCGCCTGGTGGCGTGAGTGTGTGTGTGTGTGGTACGCCTGTTAGGCCCGCGCTCGCGGGGCGAGGACGACGGCGACGACGCGGGGGTGGTGGGGATCGAACCGCGGACCTCGGCCGCCGCGCCATGCGGCAGGATGTCGCCTCGCGTCGTCTGCTGGTGGCTCACGGCATGACCCCGCCGCGTCGCGCCACGCCACGTCGGGTCGGCGGCGGCGGCGGCGGGCGGCGGCGGTGTGGCGTCCGCTCCCACGGCCCTCGGCACCACCAACAGTACGGCCCTGAGCGGCCCTGAGCGAACGGAACGGACGAACGGCGTCAGCCTACGTGGAAGAATTCTTTTTCTCTCCCCCCCCCCCCCGCCGCGAAGGATACCCTTCTCGTGGTGTTGTGCGTTACGCGGACGGCGCCCCCTGGCTGGCATGGACCCATCCTCCTTCCGCCAGTGACCGTCCAATCAGGTGCATCAACGCCGGTTCCAACCACGTACCCCCGCGCGCGCTTCGCCCCGTTCGAGCAGCTTTTGCGTCGGTCTGCTTCGCCAAGAAAATTCTAAAACAAGAATTTTTTTAAAAAAATAAATGGACGACAACGTCTTGACAGCGTGTAGCACCCTCCTGTCTGTGCTTGGGACTACACCTGTAGCTGCCGTGCGTGATGAACCCCTCCAGAGGTGGCACGCCTGGTCCGAGGACCGCGCCGCGCCGGCTGACAAATGCCGAATCATTTGCGTCTGCTTGTCGTCTGCTGTCGTCGTCCTGTCCCCGCCGGGGGCGGTCGCGGCCCGTCCGTGTCCGGTCGTCGCGCCCGGGCCGGCGGACATCTCCCGCACGGATCTCTTCACCTCCTCGCCGTGTCGCCGCTGGATGAATTCATTCATGGCGGCCAGAGGCAGCAGCGCAGCGCGTCCCTCCTGGTGCTGAATAATGCCGCAGCGCGTCGAGGAGAAGCGACCACCGCCGACCAGAAGGGGTCGTCCACGGACCTACAGACGGTCGCTCCCGCCAGGACCTCGGCTCGGACGGACGTCTGCATTTCGGTGCCGGGGAGGTCCGCGTGAATGATCTGTCGACTCCCCTTGAGGACGAGCGGACGACACGGCAGCGCAGCGAGCGTCTCGAGATGTGCCCTTCCGACGACCCGAAATCAATTCACCGAGGGACGCCGTCAACGGGGCAGCGGCGGCGTGAGCGGCTTCGGGGACGAGACCACCCCGACGGGAGTTATTCCCTCTCCAGCCGTGTCCCGCGGGAAGAGGCGTTTCGTCGCCCTGTTTCTGTTGCACTTATGGGACGTGCCTTAAAGGTGCGTGAGAGAGACAGAGCGACGAAACGACCCTTTCGGAGTCAGCCTCGTTGCGGCGTGCAGCGCGGCAGCGGCAGCCGTATGACCATACCAAAGGGGGGCCGCCATGCTGGCCCCAAGTGGGAGAGGGCAGCAGGCGTGTCTAAGAAGAAACACCGCCAGCAAGAGAAAAGAGATAGAAGAGGGAGAGAGCGAAGGCAGAAACACGCTGAACCGACTTGTGCGCAAAGTTTTGGGGACGATTCTTGATTTGCAATTCTTGCGTCGCAGCGCGCGCGACAGGCGGGAGGTACCCCTGCTCATCCTCCACCACCGAACCCTGTTGAAGGACGACCGAAAAAGGGACACTCGGTTGCAGTGGGTGAACGACACGCGACGTTCCCGGCCGAGGATGTCGAAGGTGACGGGAAAGCGGGCTGGGCTCGCATGCAAATCAGTCCGTCGCTCACAGTTAGTGCCGTTGTACGCGGCGGCGGCGGTGGTGGTGGCGGTGGCGGCTGAGAGCGGAGCGTGGCGTTCGCTTGTGCGAGGCGCGGCGGCGGGCCGCCCGGGAGGTAGGCAAGCCGGCCGCACGGGGGCGCTGCACGGCCCGGAGCTGCCTACCTCACAGGCTGAAGAGGAGGGGAGCGGCTGCTGGGACTGCGTTGTCTTCACTGCTTTGTGTTGAACACACACACACACACGCTCGCTGACAAAATACAAGCCGGCAGCAGAGCGACAAAAAGGCGCAGAAAGCGGGAAGGCGGCGGCGGCGGCGGCGGCGCCTGTTCCGTGCTCACCACCGCCACCGCCTTCTTGAAATCGGCCAAGCCGGTCGCCACGAGTGGCGCCGAGATCCCGAAGGCCCGCGGCTCCCGCGGCAGGTGAGGACAATGCAGTCCACGACGACGCCTTCCAGGTCCAGGCCGCTCTGGCGGCGGCGCCCGAGGCCCTGCAGTGTATACCCCGCGGCCGGCCGCCACAGCGCGGGGTATCGACACGACTGTATGCTGAAGTGCTGCTGGCGACGCAGGCACGGGGTGGCAGAGTGAACATGCCGCAAAAAAAGTGACAGCCGTCATGTTAGCGGCGCAGTCTTACGAGGCCTCGCGCGGAGCGCCGCTGCCGCTTTCTAACGCCTCGCTCCGCCGCCGTGCTTTGCTCCCCATGCGAAAGGGGGCTGCTTGTGCCGGGGGCCCCCGGGCGGCCGGGGCGGAGCGGCGGAGCCGGGCGAGGCGGGTGAGTCCGCTTGGCGCCCGGTTCCCACACCGTGTCTCCTGCGCTGCCTGCGCCCAGATAAACACACACGCACGCAGATGACGGCCCTGATATCAGACACATATCCCATCCCCTCTGCGTGCTGCCGAGCTCGCCCCGACGCCGGCCGGGCCGAGCCGAGTCGGTGGCGAAGCCCGCCGAGCCTGCGAAGCCTCTGAACGCGCACTTCCCGTCGTAACATTTGCATAAAAGGCAACAACTGACCCGACCCGGGGGCGGCGCGGTGCGGTGCGGCCCCGTGCGGCGCGGCGGGGGGCCGAGCAGCCCAAGGGTCCAAAGGGACGGCCGGCCGTCCGGGCCAATACGGGAAGCGCCAACACGGGGCCGCGGGGCAGCGGGGGCCGGCGGGGCCTGCCTGGAAATAACAAAGCCTGACACCGCTTCTTCTTCCGGTGAGGTGCCGGCCGGAGGCACCGGAGGCCCCCGTCCGGAGGTGCCCGGAGGTTAGGGGCGACTACCGTGCGTGCGGCGAGGGTGTAAAAGTCAAGTCGGATTCGGGTTGGGGCCGCGGCACGGCACGGCACGCTGCCATCACTCTGCATGCGTGGGGCGAGGTGCCTACAGCCGTGGGAGCCCGCCGAGTTTTCTGGCGGTGGGGTGGGTGGGTGGGTGCCCGGGCGCCCGATCTCGATTTTGACCATTTCGCCGTCGCCGGTAGGCCAGAATACCCTTCACGTCGTACAAAACTCGCCAAAAAAAATCGTGATCAGAATTTTTAAAATTATAAAAAAAATTGCAGATTACCGGTTTTTTTTTCCGGTGCCGATCTGGGTGAAGCTATAAGATCTCTACCATGCCTGAAAAAAAACAACCTCATTTTTTAAATAAAAAAAATTAATCGGAATATTTCCTCGGCACTTACCCCCCGCGCGCGCTCTTCTCGTTGTGTTTGTGGGGCCCGACTACTAACTTGTCGGCTGCTGTCGTGCGCGGTGGTATATGCCGTGTCAATGGCGCGGCCCCACAATGAGAAGCGCGGCGGCGGTGGCGGACTGATTTCGGCGTTTGTCATGCGTGTATAAACAGCGCTTTAGTGAGAGGGATTAATGCGGCGCATTCCTTGCCTTTCGGCCGGCCGCCCCGCGCCGCCACACGGCGACACTGACAAAGTGAGAAGAGTGTTGCGTGCGTGAGTGCGGGCGAAAGGGGAGGCGGGGCGCTGCCTTACCGACGCTGCCGCTGCTGCCGCTGCTGCCGCCGCCGCCGCCTCATCCCATCCTCAATACTACGCGCGAGAAGCGATCGCCACGGACTAATAGGGGGCTAACACGGCCTGGAAGTAGTGTCAGAACGTATAAACGCGGCCTCATAATGTATGCCGGCCGGTTACAACGTATGACAACCCGTGCGAGTCGTGCGCGGCGGTGCGTGCGTGCCGTCTCCCGCCGCGGGCCGCCGCCGCATCGACGAATTTTTCATACCGCGCGCGCCCCTCTTCACACACAACAGGTACGGACAGCAGACGAAGCAGGCGGTGCTGCCGCCGCTGCACGTCCGCTGTAAGAGTGGGTCTTCCAAGACGAATTACTGGAAGATGATCCACACACACACACACACACGCAGCAGAGAGGGCCCTCCTTCGGAGCGGATGAATGGGGCGTCCGGCCGTAACGTGTTTTCTAATTGTGTGTGTGTGTGTGTGTAAACGGTAGCGTGTAATTTGAATAATGGGAAGAATTTACATTGCGTCATTTATCGATGGCGCGCGCGTCGCGGGGAGGGGTGGATGCGGCGCAGAGCAAGCGTGGCGCATGTGTACCCCCGCCGCGTCGCACACCTATCCGACACATGTGCACCCACGTCAGAGCGCGGCATGTGTGTGTGTGTGTGTGTGTGTGTGTGATTTCCTGGGCTTAAGAGTGGAAGATCACACCTTTGGTTTCTTTTACAGAAAGACAGAGAGAGAGAGAGAGAGAGAGAGAGAGAGAGAGAGAGGGAGGGAGTGAGAGAGAAAGAGAGAGAGAGAGGGGGGGTTAGTACAGAGCTATATTCGCCGTTGGTGGACACGTGCGCCGCGGGTTTAGCAGCTCGCTGTAAGTATGGATCTCCTTGGACGACTTTCTGGAGCTGCATGATTTAAGGCGTGCGCACACCCCGCGCTGCAGCCAGCTGCGGCCTGCGGGGCCGCGGCGTTCCCGGACGCACCTGCGCGTTGCCCCGCGGTACCGCCCCCCGCGCGGGACCCTGCGGCCCGCTGCACCAGTTTATCAGGTGCGAGCAGTGGGGCCCCCGCGCCGGCCGCGCCTCCCCATCGCTGGAGGGAGCCTCCATTGTTCGCGAGCAAACTATTTACTGGCCGGGGCAGTAAGTTATGGGCGGCGCGCGGGGCGGGAGCCGCGCGGCCGGTGGACGGGGCAGCAGCGGTGCGCGCCGCCGTGCCGTACTCGCTACTCGCTACTCGCTACTCGCTACTCGCTACTCGCTACTCGCTACTCGGTCTGTCCAGTTCGCGCTAGTAATTTTGCGCACCACCTGAGTGCTGGGGCTGACACCTCAAATTAAATCATTTTTTTTTTATTTTCTGAGTTGACTTCAAAAAATGTCTGGGCCTGACTGCACGTCTCTTGCCAAGCACACACCATAATGAAGAAACTCAAAAACAGTAGGAAATATGAGCGGAATGGTTTGGAGCGAGCCCGATCTCGCCGAAACTGTCACTCTGTGCCCGCAGAAAAGGAAATTAAGGCGTTAACTTCTTTTTTGTCCCGATATTTAGTTTTTCTTTTGCGCCTCTCTACAGACGGCGGGTCGGTCGCTGGTGTAATGAGTGGAGATGCGCCCCTTGGCGGTGGGCCCCTGGCCGGTGGCGGCCGGCGTGACGCAGTCGTCGTCGTGTGCCGTCCCGGACGGTCCCGGACGGTCCCGGACGGTGCCGGACGGAGTAATTGGTGTTGTTGAGACGCCGCCGTCGCGGAGGGCCCTATCACCTCGGCGCGTCGCGACGCCCCGGTGCGGCACCGCACCGGGACAGCGACGGGGCACCGACGCGGCACCCAGCCCGGCAATCATCATCGGCACCGTTGCTGCCTCGTGTGTGTCGCTCGTCTCCGGTCCGGACGTCCCCCGGACGCGACGCGACGTGCGACAAAAATTTTTCTCGAAAATATTTTATACTCCCCGGGCTGCCTTTCTCGCGCACCGTGAAGGCAGCAACACCTCTGAACAAGCTCCCTCCCTGACTCCCGCCGCGGCGCATCTCTGCCCGGAGTGCGCTGCGCCCCTTGTGTGTGTGTGAGTGTTTGTGTGTGTGTGTGTGTGGACTAATGACGGGCGCTGCGATACAAACGATGTCGAATGCGTGGAACGGCGGCGCACAACCAACACAGCGCGCCGGGAGGCCGGCCGGGTGGGCCCCCGGCCTGCTCTCAGCCACGGGGGAGGAATCGGCCCTGTCCGTCACACGGCAGCGGGGAGGAGTTGTGTGCACAGCACCGCGCGCGAGTCCTCCGGGGCGGCGGTGACCGCCAGTGGGCCTCACGCGCACCTCCCTTCTGGCCTGCTGCGTCTCAAATTAAGACCGTCGTCCCCGATTTTCGCGATCGACGCCACGCGATCATCCCCGCGACTTTGTGACCGGCAGGCGCTGTCACGGCGGCGGCGGCGGCGCGGAGCCGTGCCATAACCCGTGACGGGCCCGTGGCAGCCGTCGGCCCGCAGTCCGCGGCCCGCTGACGGACACGCCGCGGACGGCGACCTCCCCCCCGGGGTAATGGACGGCGGCGACGCCCCGATACGTCTTCCCTTCCTGCATTATGGAGCGCGCGATGGGACAGATATGCCACGCGTCCACACATCGAGACGAGGGACGTCATCGGCGCGGCGCCGATATGGAGATGACGAGAGGAGAGGGCTGCGGCTGCCGGCCGCGCGGCCCCGCCTGTCAGCGCGACACCTCTGCTCCTGGTCAGCGGCGTCAGCGGCGTCAGCGGCGATGACGGCGGGGACCCTGCCGCCTGCCGCGCTGCTGCCGCTGCGTCGCCGGCGGCCGTCATGAGGGCAGAGCGGGACGACGACGCCAACCGGCTAAAGGCCACGTGGACGCGGCCGCTGTCCGCCGCCGTGCGCCGCCGTCACGTGGACCCGGCCGGGTCGTCTCCACGTGACGCACACGTCGATCACTGCAGCTGCCGCACAACCCCGTCCTGTCTGCCTCTGATCCCTATCGCGGGGCGAATATCAGCCGGCAGGCCGAGCCGGGCGGTGTCGCGCGGCACTGCGCTGTCGGGCCCCCGCCGGCCCCCGCCGGCCCCCGCCTCGGCAGCGCAGCGCCTGACCCTTCCCGCCCGCCTGCCTTTGTGTGCCCCCGCCGCCCCGTCGTACGGAGCCCCCGCTGCCCCCGCCATTACAGTGACCGATTGGAGAGGCCGAAAGCAACATATCACCGGTTCGGTCCCCGAACGGCGGCCCTCGCCGCGCCGCCGCCGCCGCCGGTCCGAGGACACTGCGACGACGGCGGCCCTGCGCACCTGTGCGCCGGTGTCCGCGCAGGTAGCAGACGCCACACACACACAGACACACACACACCCTAAGCGCCACCCGAGCGGGCCGGGAGCCGGGCCCCAGGTCCCTGCCACGCCCACCCGCCGCGCGTCCCCACCTGGGCCGGCCCCCGCCCCCCGCTGCCGGCGGTGCCGCCCCCCGCTCACTCGAGGGTCCCGTGGAACCCCTCCCGTCAGCGGCAATTTCTCTGTCATTTATATCGCCCGCTGAGGAGTTACTGTTTGACGACGGCGAGGAGCTGCGGACGCGCCGCTGCCCGGGCGGCCACCGGGTGCACAGTCGCACAGGTGCCGTACCTGACCGGCCCGTCCCCGGCCCGGCCCGGCCTACTTAGCTTCCGCTTCCCACGACGGCGTCCCTCCCCGCTCCCGCCGCTGCTCACACGGTCACACCCCCTCCCGCCTCCGCCGTAAGATACTTCACTGTCAGGCCGTAGTGCATCGCGTGGGGGAGTTTACTCCACGCTTCAACCTATGAGACGATACACTCCACGTCTTACAGTGTCCTAAGTTGTGTGACCCCGGGCTCACAACATTTCTTTTTTACCGTAAGGTTTCCAGTCCCGAAATTTAAAAAAAAGAAATACAGAAAAATTCCAGAAATTCTGAAAACATGATTAATTTATTTCTTCGAAATTTTCTGTGCTGGAAATGCTATTTATGCTATGGGGTAATTGAGATTTTTCGGCCCGAGCAGGCGACTCCATTTTGTTCACGGGGTTGTAGAGGCGCAGTGACAGTTATTTCCCGTTTGGTCTAGTTTCCTTGCGAAACGGTGTACGGCCCTCCTGGCGGCGGCCGGCGGAACCGAACCGCGCGGCTCGCTGAATGGCTGCCGGCCGCCCCTTCGGCCCCCTCGGCCCCCAGCTGCCCCGGCCCCGCTCGCTCTGCCCGCTCAGGTCTCTTCTCTGCGCCTCGCCGCGATTCTTACGAGGAAATCCGATGCATTATGTATTCATCTTAATATTCACACGACTGTCGCACCAAAGGCATAGCGCGCTATGACCGGGCCGGCGGCGTTGGCTGGACCTCTCTCTCTCTCTCTCTCTCTCTCTCTCTCTCTCTCTCTCTCTCTCTCTCTCGAGCACGAATCGCGAGGTCCTGTCCCCCCGAAGCGGAAGTCGGCGGCACGCCACTGGTCCGCGCACAGAACGTTGTTCGTAGGCATTCCTAAGAAAAAGGTCTCGAAATGCAAACCGAGCCGTGTCGTTGCGTGTACCATTAAACATAACTTGCTATACCTGTAAAGAAAGCTCAACTTGACCGAACTAATTTCTTAAAAAAAAATTCTCGTAGAGAATCCTACGTTTACACACCTGTCCACGGGACGGCAGGAGATACGCATCGCGTTTATTCACCTGGCGAAATGCGGCTTTATGTCTCGAAATCGAATAACATAATATGACTGACCGTTGCCGCCACGCTGCCGCCGCCAGTCTTGAGGGAGGACTGTAATCGTGGGCGGGTCCGGGTGCCGCAGAAGCACAGCCCGTGATCTCCGTGTAAAAAACAAAACAACAGTGGAATAAAGACCTGCTTATTGCCTGACCTGTATATAGGCTATGTACGCGTTATATGCAGTGTGCCTGACCCGGTCGGGCCCCCGAAGACTTCCCCAGAACGCCGGCTCCAAATTACAGCCCGCAACCAGACCCCCGGAGGCGTACACACAATGAGAGCAACCGGCGAAAGGGGCGCCACACTCTGGCGCCAGGCGCCTCACCGACGGAGGCGCCTGCGAGCGCCGGGGTAGGCCGGCCCGCGCGGCACGCCTGCGTGCACAAGTCGTGGCTGCCTACCCGGCACGGCGGGGCGCCGCAGCCGCCTTCTGGTCCTCGCAGAGCGCCGTCGTCGTGTCGTCCGCTGCAGATCTTTGGCGAATAAAGGAAAGCGAGGATAAACACAGAGGCGAAAAAAACAAAACAAAGAAACACGTGTGTCGTCGTGATTTTCACGGATCCCCACCTCGTTGCACGGGTTGACGCTCCCTGGGTGTGGTTTACACGTGCACCGGAGGGAGTGTGTTTCCTGTCGATGCATGCGACCCTAGTCATTAGAGAGAGAGAGAGAGAGAGAGGGGAGGGGAGGGGGGAGAGAGAGAGAGAGAGAGAGAGAGAGAGAGGCGTCAGACAGTCATATCGACGCCCAAGTGAGACGCGCCTGATTTTTTTCGACGCAAGAAATCGGTGTGATTTGCCTCGAGTACAGGAAGGCGGTGGTTACAGCGGGTTCGACGCACGCCACCTCGCCCAATGTTTTGCCTCGCGGCCTCGCGGGCCGGCGTGCCGTGTCGGTGTGATTCAGGCGGACTGCCGTCATCTGCTCACAGAGTGTCGTCTGCAGCGGAGCCGCCGCCGCCGCGCGAGCCGAGCCCCCCGAGCGCTGCGTTGACGAGGACGACGCACAAAAAGGCAAACGACGACGGCGGCGGCGGGGTTCGTTGATCGGCGCTGAGCGGCCGTCGCTCGCGGCCTCGTCGCGCGCTGCCGTCGTCGTCGCCGCCGCCGCCGCCGCCCACCCGCACAGCACAATGATCGCGTTTGCGCCTCGGGCGACGAACGGTTGTGTGTGGCTGCGGTGTGTGGCCGCGGTGGGTGCGGGATGTCACCGGCGTCGCCGGGTTGTCACCGCGCGCGCGGCGGCGGCGCGGCCTCCCGGATTACAGAAGAAGCCCGGCTCGGCTGCTCCTGCAGGCCTCCTCCATGCAGGGCCCGGGTTGCTCGCGCTCCGCGCAGCCGCCGCCGCCGCCGCGGCCGGTTTGTAGCCGCGGGTGCAACTCTCGGCTGCTGCCGCCGCCGCCGCTCCTGCCATGCCGTACCTCAGCGGCGCTGCGGCCCGCTTCGCCCCGTCCCGTCCGCCGTCCGTTCAATATAACGACGGTAATCACAAGGGCCCCCGAAAATATATATAAACCGCCGCTGGCGGCGCGGCGGCAATCTCAAATGGGGGCGGCAGGGGAAGAGCGGGGGAGGGGGAGGGGGGACTCTCTGCAGCATGCGCCCCCTAATGTCGCAGCAGTGCTGCTGGGCCCGTACGATTACAGGGGCATGCAGGAGGTGGCCCCTGCGGCCGTGCGGCCCTGCGGGGCTCTTGGGCGGGGAGGGGCCGGCGCCCGCCGCCGCGCCACCGTTCAATCAGACGCGATCATCATCAAGATCTCTAAACCTGCCGTGGCTGCCCGGCTCAGCAGCCCGGCTCAGCCTGGCCACGCCGCCAACACACGCGAGTTGCCCACTTCTCCTCTCTGCCCGCAGGCCCCCGCGGCCTGACCGCGCGCACGCCTCGCACGGCCCGCACACGGCCCGGCACACGGCCTGCCTGCTCCCGCCGGCCGCGCCGCCAGTCGGAAAGAGGATCGGCGTAATTATATGGTCTAGCGTGATGTGATGTGATCTCCCGCAGCCCGGCCGGCCCCCGGCCCCCGGTACTGTATTTGCTTTGATTAAAACTGCACGGCGGCGGCGTCGGCGGCGCGTGCTCTGCCGTGCCGCCGACTCGCTGCCTCTTCCTGCGGCCTCTGCGGGCGGGCGGGGCGCCGGCCACGACTCTGTCTTCGCACGGCGCGTGCGAATCCGACACTCCACAATATGTATTCCTTTCCAAGGTGACGTGGGCCGTGAGCGGCAAAATTTGGTAATTGTTGTTGAGATCGCGCACTCGGAATCACCTGTTTCGCATTTTCCTCTATCTAAAATATAAAATTTTTAAAAATATAACAACGCCTTAACTTTTCTATAGCATTTAATGCTATCATTTTTTCTTGTTTTTTTTTCTGTTCTTTTTTAATGTTTTCTTTTTGTTCTGTAAAATTTCGATTCCCTACAAAAACTGCATGGTCGAAAAAAAATTGTAACAAAATAACTCATTGCCCGCCTTAATTGTAAAAAAAAACCTTCCAATAAAACATGCAAAAAAACTAAGAAAAACTCTCTCTCCCTCTCTCTCTCTCTCTCTCTCTCTCTCTCTACACACACTCCCCCCTCTCTCTCTTTCTCCGTCGTGCCCGCATGTACTGCCGGGGGCTGCTGCTGCCGGCTGCTGCTGCGTTGGCAGAAATAAATCGCGCACATCGGCATGGCCACGAAAATGATGAGTTACGCACTTGGCGGACGCTGCTGCGCGCTGCGTTCGGTAGTAGCAGACCTGGCCGCTGCGAGGGCGCTGCCGTCGCGCGCCTCGTCGCGCCGCCGCCGCCGCCGCGGGGCCGCGGGGCCGTTTAATAAGGCAACCACGCCTGTAATGACTGTAATGCCGGCGGTTACTGTAATTACAGTAATGACGGACGGGATGGGATCGTCGCTCCATATTGATCCTCCTCACCTGGTCCCCCGGCCGCGCTCCTGGCTGGACCAGGGCGTGTGTGCCCGCAGGGGGTTCAGGGATCACAAGGGGAGAGGGAGAGAGAGAGAGAGAGAGAGAGAGAGAGAGAGAGAGAGAGAGAGAGAGAGAGGAGAAGGGGTCCTGTTCTGCGGGTTGTATATACGTATATATTTTTTTCGACCGGTTGACAGGGACGACGGACGGGGGCAAGCCTATATACCACATCACGGAGCTGGCAGTATGTGTGTGATGTGGTGGTGTCGGCTCGGTCATGGGGTGGCCAGGCAGGCCGCCGAAGCGATACGCGCCTATTTTCTTCCCGAACGACCGGCGCCCCATTGACGAAGTGCGTGTCCGGCCCCCGGCGCCCCTCACGCTGCCGGCCCCGGTGACGGCGGCGTCCCCGCCCGCCGGAACACCCGAATCTCATATGCCGGCCGTGTCGTCTGCTTGTCGCCGCTTTAATCATGCGGCTGGCCGGCCGGCAGACGACAGCTGTCACGGCGGTGATGTAGGGCGTCAGCGCGCCGGCGGCGTCTCCTGAGGAGGCGCGAATCGTCGTCGTCGCCGGTCCATCGCATAGTCATGCGTGGCCTATCGGCGCGTGGTGATCGCCCCGGCCGGGCCGGTCAGCGAGGCGTCAGGTCCTCTAGGAGCGACCTTTTGTTTATTCCAGCTCTGCCTCTGCCGGCTCGTATCGGCTGTCACCATCGCGGCGGCCGGGGGGCGGCGGCCCGGGGAGCGCCGCGGTTCAAACCACCCCTCCCGCTGGCGCGCGCGGCCGCGGCGGCGATACCCCCTGCCGGGTGGCGAGCCGAGCGCACCCCCGCGGCGGCCGCCCCGAGCCGCGGCCGCACCCGCCGGGACCCGCCGCTAGATGGCGCGCGCTGGCGGTCCGCGGGGCCGCGTGTCGCCCGTCCGACCGCTGGCGCCGCCTGGCGGCCGGCGGCGGCAACAGCCGCAGTCGCGGGCCGGCGCCGCGGCCGCTGGAGCCGCCGCGCCGCGCGAGCTGAGGCTGAGCCAGCCGGGCGCCCCCGGCGGGGCCCGGCGGGGTGGGGGAGGCGAGCGTGGGCGGGGCGGAAGGGAAGGAAGGCGGGCCAACCTGTCTTCCCCTCTCCCTCTCGCTCGCGCACGCCGTCCCGCCGGACGGCGCCGTCTCTCTTGCACCCCTTCATTGGCGGCGGTGTTGTGTGCACAGAGCATCGAATGCAGACAGCCCGGGACGCGTTTTGTCCATTCACTCACCTCACCCGGTCGCTCCGGCCCAGTAAGGACCTCCCGCGCTCGGCGGCGCTTTCTTAAAAACTCCGCCGGTATCGCCGTCAGCGCCCAGTGCCGCCCCCCCCCCCCCCCCGATATGCCGGCCGACGGGAATTTGCGTGCCGTTTGGCCATGCAGCGCCACTCAGGCCCGGGCTGGGCCCCAAGGCAGACCCGATAGCGCGGGGATCGGGAGCACTTGGCCCGCAACACAGTAGCCAGAGGGGTAGCCAGAGGGGTAGCCAGAGGGGTAGCCAGAGGGGTAGCCAGCGGGGTAGCCAGAGGGGTAGCCAGCGGGGTAGCCAGCGGTAGCCAGCCCCCGCGGACACGGCCGGCGCGGAGAGTACAGAGCAAATACTTTGTAGTAATCTGCACTGCCCGTAATAGTAGTCGCTCCAGGGGGGGGCAAAAAAAGTAAAAATTTCAAATGGGCGCGCGCTTTTATAGGCGTCCACTTAGGCGGGGGCGGGCCCGCGGGGCGTAAATAATAAAGATACAGTGCTGCGGCGCAGTGCTGGCTGGAGCGGTGAGATTGATAACCTATCGACAGCCAAAGGTCGTGACGTGACGTGTCGTCTCGGCCCCCTTGCCGTTCATTAGCGCGCGCGCGCACAGAGTGCCGTCCTGGCCGCCGCACAGACTCGCGCCACAATTAAGACTTTCCTTCCTTCCCCCCTTTGAGATGATAATGGCCGCATGATAATGACGGCCTTGATTGTGTTGGCAGCGCCGTGTGTTTGTCGGCAGCAGCGCCGGACACGTGTTGGTCCGCGCGGGCACAACGACGACGCGATGTGAAGTGACACTTCTGGTTCGGCTTTTCGGTCTCTCTCTCTCTCTCTCTCCCTCTCTCTCTCTCTCTCTCTCTCTCTCTCTCTCTCTCTCTCTCTCCCATACACACACACATATACACTCTCCATCTCGCTCGCTCGCCCTCGGCCGCCTTCTTCTTTTCCATGCAAATTCAGAGACGGGTAGCTCGCACCCCCCTCTCTACGTCCTTCAGAGGCAGGGGTTGGTTTTGGAGGTGGCGCGCGCGGTGGCGGCGGGAACGCGGGGTGGAGGCGCGGCGGGGGCGCAGGGGGGCGGGCGAGGGCGGCCCGACGCCACGCTACGCCACGCCATGCCGAGAGCGGCGCGATGCGACAGTCAGCCGGCAGCACCGCGGGACCGAACCCAGCGGAGAGAGAGAGAGAGAGAGAGTGAGTGAGGGAGTAAGAGAGAGAGAGAGAGAAGAGAGGGGAAGGGGGGGGGGGGGGGGGGCAGAAGTGAGGTGCGGATGGGCGGAGGGGCATGCGCGTACTACTACCGCTGGCGGCGGGGTGGGTGATATTCAGAGAGGATTCTCCCTCTCATTCTCCTCCCTCTCTCTCTCTCTCTCTCTCTCTCTCTCTCTCTCTCTCTCTCTCTCTCTCTCTCGCCCCCGTGGTGTGTTCCGGGGCCGCCGCACCCTTCTCTGCGTGTCGTCCGCGCGTCGTACGGCAGGTTTCCCCCTCAACTCAAATCCCTCTCGCTCTCTCTCTCTCTCTCTCTCTCTCTCTCGCTCCTCTTCCTCTCTCGCTTATTCTCACACATGCAAATTTCCCAGATTTTTGAGCTGTGGACTGCTTGGGGTGTGAGAGAGAGAGAGAGAGTGAGCGACGGAGAGAGACAGAGACAGACAGAGAGAGAACGAGATATATAGGGAAGGAAGCGCTCGGAGGGAGGACCGACGCCGTCCTGTCGCAGCAAATAGGAAACGGCGCCTTCTTGTGATCAAAGAGAGATGGAGAGGCTGGGATAGGTCTGTTGTCAAGCGCGCCATCAGGTGGACTGCTGTTCCGTCGAGTTTATCGTGTGCGGTACAAACTACTCACTGCGTGCGAGGACCAGACACGCCTTGTGTTGACGAGGATCACAGGGGCACGCCGCCGGCCCCAGCCGCGGCCCGAGCCGACGACGCCGAGAGGGTTGGCCAGCCTGCCAGCCTGCCAGCCTGCCAGTCTGCCCCCGCAGGCACCTCACCCTTCACTGCCGAGGCCGAGGGGCTTCGCGCCGTCAACGACGGCGACCTCTAGACGGCCCGCGCGTCGGCGTGCAGGGGGAGTAGGGCAGCGCACAGATTTTTTGAAACGGCGTCGCCGCCGCCGCCGCCGCCGTTCGCACCCCTTGCCGCGCCCCCGCTGGCTGTCCCCGAGGGGGCGGGGCGGCAGCGGCGGCGGCAGCGGCGGGCGTGAAGCCAGAAAATTAAAATCCTCCCCAGGCGCTGCCGTCAACGTCGCGGCGGTGGCGGCGGCGGCGGCGGCCTTCACCGGCCGTCGGCCCTCCCCGAGCCTCGTGTGTCAAGTCCAATGACGAGCCCGACAGTGCGCGTCGAACCGTCGTCGAACCACTGACGGGACGGCCTCGGCTCGGCCTCCGCCCCGCCGCCGCTGCCTACGCCGCCGGCCCGCGCGGCACCCGGGCGCAGCGGGTTGCCTATCGCGGAGTCGGCGGGCGCCACCGCGCTGCTCCGCTGGCCGCCCGCCCGGCCCGCAGCAATTATACACCTCACAACGAAATGCAGAAACGTCTCGCGAAAACGGGCCTGCAAACCAGGAAGCCGTCGGCGTCACTACGCCGGACTGCGGGGCCACGCGACGCCACGCCACGCCCCTCGCGATACGAAGATGGAGTCAGCTGATGAAGGCTGGCGGCGGCGCGCGGCGCTACATCACATCGTGTAAAGGCCCCTTTCTCTCTGCATCGCCCTGGTCCGCCCCTCCCCCCCTCCCCCCTACTCGCGGCGCGCCCTGCGGTCGATCGTGTGCCCCTCTCCGCCCCCGCCGCCCCCGCCGCCCCCGCCGCCCCCGCCTACTCTGCGTGCCTCCCCTCTCGCGTCCGCCCGCTCATGCCAGGGGTGGCGGGCGGACGCACCTCCCCCGCGCCACCCCCGCGCCGCCGGCCCCCGCGGCCCCGCGCTAAACAATTATCCCGCGGTCTGGGAGAGCAAGGGTCACTGCTTCGACTCCTCGAGGCCCCGGTCCGGCGCCTCCGGGGCCTCCGGGGCCTCCGGATGACCGGCGCCACACATCTCACGTATCGGCGACGACCGGCCAACCGCGCTCGGCAGGGGGGGTCTCCCGGACTGCGGCCTTTTACAGCACCGCGACGGGCAGTAAATACGCGGGGCGCAACGGCCTCGGCCGCCTACATAAAGTACATAAAGTAGAGGAGAGATGAGAGAGAGAGAGGGAGAGAGGGGAGAGAGAGAGAGAGAGAGAGAGAGAGAGAGAGAGAGAGAGAGAGAGGGGGGGCGCAATGGTGGCGCGCGGCCGACGGACTACCCTTGACCTCGCGGTCGCACGCGGCTTGGCACGGTACTGCGTCGGGTGGGTGTGCTGGTCCTGCAGTGCGGCTCTGCAGTCCTGGCCCCCCGCAGAACGGAGCGCGACAGCCGCAGGATAAGTTTCTCTCTCTCTCTCTCTCTCTCTCTCTCTCTCTCTCTCTCTCCCGCTCTCTCTTTATCTCTCTCTTTCTCACACTGTCCGGGACGCGGACACCAGCAGCAAACCGCCCCCTCCCACCCCCCCCCCCCTCCCCCGATTCGCAGCCGTGCAAAGTTTAAGGGCTGTAAATTGTGAGGCATTGTCGCCCGGGTCTTTACCAGTCTTTACGCACAAATCCTTTCGCGCGGCGTCGCGGGGCCTGCCGAGACTGCCGGCGCCCTCTTGATGGCGGCGGGGGAGAGGGAGAGAGAGAGAGAGAGAGAGAGTAGAGAAAGAGACAGATAGAGATACAGAGGGAGAAAAGAGAGAGAGAGTCATCGCAAGGATGCAAAGGGGTTGTCGGAAATATCGCCGCTCTTTCCATGACTCGTCGGGAATCTCACGCGGCGCTCGCGGATTCGGTGGGGGCGGCGGCGGGGCCGGTTGCAGGGATGGGAGGGAAGGAGGAGGAGGGACTGGAGGGCAACGAGATGGATTTGAGCCGCGGCGCCCTCCGTCGAAACGGTGGCCGCGGAGCGCGTAAATGAGACCGCCGTGGAGCCGAGAGACAACGCGCCGTTACGTATTTTCATAAATTTGCTTTAATTATTTTCACGCGTAAATTTCTGATTCTTTCCTCTTGCTCCGCTGTCGACAACCTGTAAGATCGAAGCGTGTCTGCGCGGCTCGTGCCGCGGCACCACGGTGGCAGCGCCGGGGCGCGTCATTTAAATTTCATAAATGATCGCAGGACGGGACGGGTCTGGCGCGGGTCCCGGCGGGGCCGCTGCTGCCGCTGGTGCCGGTGCCACGGCGGCGTACGCACATAGAGCATGGCATCGGGCGCCGCGTTGAGGCAGATCAGTGCCGACTGCTTGGTATGCCGCCGCTCCGAGAGGGTTTTGGGTAATAATGCTGCATTAACATATCCACCCTATCCACCCCTGCCGGGGCCGGCTGGAGCGGCCTGGAGCCGGCTGGAGCGGGCTGGAGCGGCGCGGCCCGCGGAGCCGCAGCCGGGGGGGCTGCCCCGGCGTAGTGGCGGACCGCCGCCGCGGCCTTCAGCCCGGCGGCCTTTGCCTTCCTGGCCGCGGGGAGGTCGCGGGCGCCGGCGGCGACCTGGAGGAGGAGGCCGTCGACCGTGCAACCCCTCGGCACGGAAATATGCATAGGGGTCCGGGAGCCGCCGCGTGGACACGCGCCGCCCTGCCACCTGTGGGCCCGCCTTGCCTGGTGCACGCCGAGTCTGCATACGCGCCGTTCAGCTTTTCATAGCGCCCCCCCGCGGCCGCAGCCCCGAACAAATGTGGTCATCCCCATCGATTAGAAGGACCCCGCGCCGGGCTCCGGGCCGCGGCCCGGATTGGTCGTTCCCTGTTTGACGGCGGGGGCGGGGCAGCACCGCGGGCGTGTGTGACTTGCCGCCACAACAGCGGGCCGCGCTGTTTGTTTATGTCGGCGTAATGGCAGCACGAGTGCGGTTTTTGGTTGCCCGGGCAAGAGAGACGTAACTGCCGAGCCGGCCCGCGTAATGGCCGGAACCACGGGCGGCCCAGCAGCTTCTCCGGACTGGCATTTCTCATGCGCGCACATGACAGATTAACAGGTCAGGAAATAAACTGCCAAAAGTAAGAGCTAATTAAAAGGCCATAAAGGCCACGGGGCCGGGCCGCGGGCAGCCGCGGGGGCCAGCCCGGCGGCTCGGCGGCCGGCCCGCTCGCGGTGGCAGCCAGCCAGTGGCGCGCTCTAGCGGCGCGGGCCCGCGGCGCCTCAACCCGCGCTCGACCCGCGCTGCCCGCGCCCGCCGCGGCACTTGGGCACCCCCTCCCGGCAGGTCCAATGAGCGAGCCGACGGGCCGCGCCGTGCCGAGCCGCGCCCGCGGCAGCCCCGGCAGCCAATGGCAGCGGCCGCCTGGGCACGGGCGCGCCGGGCCTCGCGGAGCCGCGGGGGGCGGGTGCGCGGGGGGGACCCGGAGCGAGCCGAGGCTCGGCGCGCGGACGGGACGGCGGCGGACCGTCGCTAGTATCGAGTGGAGAGTCGACCGTGATGCATAACCCATGAGACTGTCCGTGTGCGCGAGTCCGTGTGCGTGTGTAGTCGTGGCCGGCAGAGAAGCACCGAGGTTAGCAATTCAGATCAGCGATTCCGGGCAGCGACTGCGCGCCCAGCTGCAGCTGTAGCGTCCATCCAGTCCATGGCTGCCACCTCCTACATGCCGGTAGGGGCGAGTACGGCGGGCTCGTCCGACCTGGACGGCAGCGGCAGCGTGCTCTCCGGCATGAACCTGGTCAACGCCTCGCTCGGGGGCGGCTACCACACGTCGCCCAGCCCGCGGTCCGCCGCGGACGCCACGCACCATGGCGTCGAGATGAAGTACATGCCGACGGCGCAGCACCACCACCACCACCATCACCACCAAGTGCCCGCGTCGCCGTCGCCAAACGGCCACCCCGTGTCGCTGTCAGCCTCGCACAACCCATGGGTGAGCCTCCAGCCGGGCTCGGGGCCGGACCCCTGGGCGGCGAGCATGACGGCGATGCACGGCCACCACAGCCACCATCACCACCACCCGCACCAGGCGGCGACCATGGCGGACATCAAACCGACGCCGCACCACGTCATGCACGACCAGCACCGGGTGCCGCCGCAGCACCAGCAGCCCGGGCTGGCGAGTCCGCATACCTGGCACGCCCCTGTCGTCTCCTCCGCCCACTACTCATCGGCGGGGTCGCCGCTCAACCACCAGGTGTACCACGCGGCGCACGCGGCCATGAACGGCATGCTGCCGCACCACCAGACGTCGCCCCAGCTCCACCCCTCGCTCCGGGACCTGCAGAGCCACTCGCCCAGCCCGCTGCACCTGCACCACCAGCAGCTGGACGGCCGCGGCGACCCGGAGGGCAACGAGGAGGACGCGCCCACCTCGGACGACCTGGAGGCGTTCGCCAAACAGTTCAAGCAGCGACGGATAAAGTTGGGGTTCACGCAAGCGGACGTGGGGTTAGCGCTCGGGACGCTCTACGGCAATGTGTTCTCGCAGACGACAATCTGCAGGTTCGAAGCGCTGCAGCTTAGCTTCAAAAACATGTGCAAACTCAAGCCGCTGCTGCAGAAGTGGTTGGAGGAGGCGGACAGTACGACGGGCTCGCCCACCAGTATAGACAAGATCGCGGCCCAGGGCCGGAAGCGGAAGAAGAGGACCAGCATCGAGGTGTCAGTGAAGGGCGCGCTGGAGCAGCACTTCCACAAGCAGCCCAAGCCGTCGGCGCAGGAGATCTCCGCGCTGGCCGACTCGCTGCAGCTGGAGAAGGAGGTGGTGCGGGTGTGGTTCTGCAACAGGCGGCAGAAGGAGAAGAGGATGACGCCGCCCAACACGCTCGGGGGCCCGGACATGATGGACGGCGGGATGCAGCCGCCGCACGGCATGCACCCGGGCTACCACCACCAGGACCAGATGCACGGCTCGCCCATGGGCCCGCACTCGCATAGCCCGCCCATGCTGAGCCCGCAGGCTATGTCCCACCAGTCGCTGGCGGCCCACTAACATGGGGCCCCACCGCGTTCACCAACTGCCTCAGGCCGGCCCAACTACTGGGACTTCCTGTGAAGCAGGAGCCCGCCGCCGAGTCCGCCGCCGAGGCCGCCGATGACGCCCACCCGTGGGCGTGGGGCGGCGGCGGCGGCAGCGGCGGCAGCTGGCCCGGCCTGGCCGCACCATCGTCGGGGACCTCGTACTACGACCTGCAGCGCGACGCCTTAGTCAAAGTGGAAACCAAATACGACAACTGAGGAGGCCAGAAACCAGGAGTGATTGTGTGAGTGTGTGTGTGTGCGCGTGTGTGTGCGTGCGTGTGTGACTGTGCGTGCAAGTGGGGCCTCATGTGATAGAGTCGTGAAGTGATGCGGGGGCGCGAGTGCCAGGCGTTCCTAGGGGCGCCTCACGGCCCCGGAGGGAGGCCGATGAACCCCCCGCCGCTCATGGCGCCCGATGTCGCTGTCCTGTCGCGTTCGCGGGTCAGGTGTCTCCGCGTGTGGTTGACCCGTCCGGCCCGCGTGCGGGGGTGCCCGCCCTGGCGCTGCCAGGCGCTGCCTGCCAGGCCCCGCCAGGCCGCACCCCGGCTAGCGGACCCGCCCAGGGGTCGTGGCAACAAAGCCATGTTTATTTTGGACTAAATGGACAATGATACCAAAAGACTGTGTGGTGGTGTTCGTCGGTGGAAAGAGTACCTTCTTTTTGTTTGTTTGTTTATTCGTTTGTTTGTTTGTTTTAGTCCAAGACTCTTAAAAATTTGCAAATAGATCTGTTTTATATGATGCAAGTTCGGTTAATGTAAATATAGTGATAAGTGGATTTATATATAAATTATATATATATATGAATATATATATATTGTGGGGCCCAAGGCATAGTGGTGCCGGCACGGCGTGTGTACATATTTAATTTACCCGGTGAGCTAGTGGATGTGCCGTAAGCACAACGTACAAAGTTCTTGTTCCTTAGTGATTTGCGGAACCGTGCAACGTTGGGAGAGGAGAGTCAGTGAACAGTAGGATCAGAAAAAAGCATTATCGTTGCATTCCTAATGGGACAATCGATTTTCATTCAGTGTTGTTTTTGTTTGCTAACTAACCGTTATTACAAAAAAATCTGTCAGTCTATCGAAAAATTTGGCCAACCACCCAGTGAAATTTTTAGTATGAGTGATCAGTGACCATCAACAGTGTGCGTTTGAGTGTGAATTCTCCGTCACCAACACCATCATCTTCGGGGAAACCTAAGTTTTCACCACTCCAGCCAGTGACTGTCATCTTTGAGCAAAAGTGCAGTGTTCATCAGTGTGTGCGCGTCAAGTGCGTGAGTGCGTCACAAGAAAAGTGTGTTCAGTGCTTAGTTCGAATCGGTGGGCCCGGCCGCACGGCAGTGCCCCGGCCATGCCTGCGGCCGGACAGCTCGCCGGGCTGGATGTCAAGGGGCCCAAGGGGCCCTCCTGAGCCAGCCAGACAGCCTCAGCCTACCTGCCGCCTTAGGCAACAAAAGGTGTTCCCCGGCAACCTGCCCGCCACTCCGAAAAAAATACAAGAAAAAACGTGCAAGAATGTGGTTCTAGGTTCGTCTATGGCCCTCTCTCTCTCGCTCGTTCGCTCGCCGGCTCGCTCTGTCTCGCTCGCGGTGGGGTGAGGAGGGCCATTCGCGAGTGTGTGTGTGTGTGTGTGTGTGGTGGGGTGAGTCCCCCACCTACCTACACCCCCTGTGAGGATTCATACCGTCGGCTGTGGAAGTGAAAAAGTTTTGTGAATATCGGTTTGTGTGTGCGGTCGCCGCGGTGCTCAAAGGACTGGCACGCTGTTCACCAGGTATGAGAACTTCGGACTGCTCAGAGCTAAGCGCTTATTTACATGTATTTTATTGTGTTAAACTTACGCTGCTGTGGATGAACAAGCCAAAGAGAAACCAAATAGAAATGATTTTGCAGATTTATCCATTACGTACTCACGGGCCGTCCAAAAATTTAGTTGCATTTTCTTTCTGGTTAACTTTTGATTCTGCTTGTTTTTGAGGGTTCATGGCAGGGCCATGCCCAACGTGGTCTTCTAAGCAACTGCAAAGTCGTTCCTCATTTGGATATGGTTTCCTGCGATAGAGTATGCGTCTAAACATTTTAGCAAGAGGCATTAATATGATTTTTAAATGTTTTTTTTTTAAATTTACTTTAGGCAATGCTTAGTATCTGGTTAATATTGAATTACTTTCGGGCAAACATTTTCAAAAAGCATTATATTTTTAAACGTTTGGTACTTCCCTCCTGAATCTCATCGATCAGTGACATTCTAATTTCTCCCTATCAAAATATTTACGTACTGTTTGCGCATTTCGCCCGAATCAATCCCATTTTATTGCACATGAGCGCTGTCCCCCGTCGTTGCCTTTCGTCAGCACTTTTTTTCCTCGTTCGCTTGGGGAGGGTGATTGGAGATCCTTTGAGGGTGACCCCTTCGCTCCTGAATTCCAAGTTCATTGGCGAACAAAAGGTTGTTGTGCGGTGTATCAGAAGTGTGTATCGGAAGTCAGGTGCCTTCGGGATCTCTTCGGTAGGCAGTAGGAACGTGGCCAGCATGCGCACGATGCTTTTAAGAATTCGGCATTTTTTTCAAAACTCCTATTACTGCCTCTTTGCGTTTATGTTCAGACAAGATTTAGTCAGTTCAAAATGTACTTACGTTCAATAGTCGCCTCAATTAGAATTGTAATGTTAAAGCATGGATTGGGTTGGACGGATTTGTCGATAGCCTGTTGGTCTCAAAATCATTCTTGCAGTTTTGTCAGACAAGCAAAAACAGTTGTCGCTAGGTTTCCTCAACAAGAGGAGCACGTTGTTAAAAGGCACTCTTGCCGTGCCGTGTTTGTTGTAAGTCATTTTTATTAAGCTTTGTTAAAAATTTCTTTCTGTTTTGAATTTTTGTCCTAAATTTCATCGTGGAAATGTGCAAATGATGGGCTAAAAATGTAAAATTTGGATCTCTTGGTGACTATTGAATTAATACTTTCATGCACGGTTAGATTTATTGCTTAGTAATCATTGCTAAGTTTCAGTCTCAAGCCGATTTTTTGTTACTGAATGAATTTCACGCCGTTAACTCTAGTCTTAAACGTGTGTAAGTAGAAAATAACGTGGTTGTCTTATGTAGTGACACGATGTCATGGTTGGTAAACAGGGTGTGGTCCGCTCACACAAAACAGAAAAGGAAGCATGTCAAAATGTGGCTCTAGGCGCGAAGCCTTCTTTCTTAATCCCTCGAAGTCGCCCATACGCCTGATACTAAAAATTGAACAATTTCTTCAAATGCTATTTTTATACATGGCAAAAGTAAGTTCTAAGTAAAAGTATTTTCAAACTGTTTTTGAAGTAAAATTGTGTTGTACTCTATAGAGCCGATAAGTGACATGCCTCTATTCTTCTCTAAGTGACAGAAACAGTGAAAATTATCATTTGCAAGTCCCATTTCCCTTATTTGATGAGGGTGAAAAATCAATTGAGGACAATAGAATGTATGCGAGATCCCTGTTCAATACGAAATTGCTGTGTTATTTATGTCTTGTTTCTCCTTATTTATTGTTTAAATGTGTCAGTACAAATGATCATGTAAAGTTGTTATGAAAAATCTCTCAATCACATTGAAAAAAGATTAGATCTTATTTTTTCGGATCTTTCAGTCGTTATGAATAGTAACAAGCCGAAATTTTAAAGGTGTTACCGCTTTATGTGCACTTTTTTCTTTCCTTTGTTTTGTAATTCAACCCCTGTCTACTTTTACTTGGTTTGCTTGTTATGTCAAGCATTGCGTCCGGAAACGGAACGCATTCGTACTTATATGTGATTTTTTTGATTTGAGCGCTCAATCGCGTAGGCAGACGTTGAACTAAAATCTTACTACGATAGTGGGCCGTAGCTTGTGAATTTGGTTGTTAAGACTGGATCTCAAAACTTAATTTTATGAAGAAGTGTATAATTTTGTGTTCTTTCGTTGCCAATCTACTTATTTTATTGTCAATTCTTACGCCTGCTCGTTTTTGTCAAGTGATAGATTGTCGTGAATGGTTACTTCACGAATAAGTTATTTGTTTCAGAAAGGTTTTCAACTTCAAACAGATGTGTCAAATTCGAGTAAAATGTACAAATCTGTTTCTGTCTTGTGTTACCATACTATATTTAAATTTAGTTACGTTTTAGCAAATCAGCGGATATTACGAAAGAAATTCGTTTGCCTATATTCTATTCGTAATTCATGTCTAGTAATCTTTTGTAGTTAAACTTTATATGGGCTCTTTTGAATGAAATGTATTCATATGTTTTGTATTTTGCGTGCAACCGTATGGATACATTTCAGAGGGTGATGTTTTAAATTGTACTGACCAATTGTGATTTTTCTCATATTGTTATGTAGATGTTTATTCTTATTTGTTTTGAATAGTTTTTTTAAAAAATAATTTCACTGTTTTAGTTTGAAACATTCCACTATATGAAATATACATATGTATATATCTAATGAACAAATTGAAAGGTTTAATTGTAAGTAGATCCCCCCTCCCCATGATTGTACTGACTTATACATAAAAGGAATCTTGTTCAATAAATGATGGCATTGTGTTTTTGTCATGAAGCGAACGTTTTTGAGTCTTCATTCCAAACACTCTCAAAATAATAGAAATAAGAACGTAAAAGAGGATCAGTGGATGGAACGAAAAATTCAAAGAGATAATATCGGTTAGCAAAGCCGATACAAATTAATCAACGTACATGATAAAAAATAATTACATTGACACGTCAGGAAAGAATCATATAATGAGTGTGTCTTTAGCTCATTATTGTAGTAGCAAAAACGCAAGTAACACTGTCATGTAAGCTTGAAGCTAAAAGTCTTTGTATACGAACGGACAAGCCAAGCTTTATTTTAAATAATCAGGTGGTGCCCTGGAGTTTCCGTATCATACCATCATATTTGACTCGAAGCATTCGCACGTACTAAGAGCGGTCCAGGAGACTGGCCCGTATCGGGCGCATCGATCAGTGCAGCTACCGGCTACTTCGCTGATACACATAATGAAGATAATGGTCCAGAGTCCGTGCTGCCGCCGCCGCTCCCTGGAATTCCGGAGCCCCGAGCCCCGCCGCCGCATCAACGCCACGTCTGATCCGGGTGGTGCTGACCAGCCCATTTTCATCGTGGCCTCCAGGTTAGGTGTCAAGTCAAGACTACTGTTCCTATCGTAATCATGATGGGGCACTTTTGTCTGTTGAGTATCAACGACTAAATCGCTTTACTCGCCGTGTTATTAAGGGCACGAGCATTTAGTAGCGTGTGTGCGGTGGCCACATCTTTGAAGCTTCGACGGTAAGATTATTTTTTTTTTGTGATGCGGTTACGTGTGGCGCATACCTTACGCACACACACGGAGTGGAGTACCTCATATCTGTATTTGAGATTGTGTCCCAGAATGAGACTGCATCTCGGGGGGCTTTGAAAGCATGTTTCGTAGCACTTTTGTGAGTAGGCATTACTACGCAACACGTTTCCGTAGGGTGTTCTGTTACGCTGCTAATTTGGGTCTGATTCCTGCTAAGGCCCGTGGGGCGGACCGCAGGGCCACAGCTGGGCCGGCCACGGAGCGTCCACCTGAACGGGTCATTGGTCTTGTCACCCGGCGAGCTTTTGTCAGTTATCCACGGTGTCGGCTCCGGCCCTGGCTCCGGCCCTGGCCCCGGCCGCGCCGCCGCCGGCCGTCGTGCACCGCGGGGCCCGCGTCCACGACGGGCACGTCCCCAAAGCCCCGTGCACGGTTTCTTTTTCTTCTTTTCTTCTCTCCTCGTCCTCCGCCGCCGCCTTCTCGCGCGTATAGGATACTCCCTCCACGTGTCACCTTCCTCCGTTCCAAATAAATATCGCTGTCACCGTGTAAAGAGCAGTCGGCCAGAAGAGGTTTCCCGCACAACAGGTGACCGCCGTTTCTCCGTTCCGGATCGCACCTGCTCGCTCACACACACACACACACACGCACCAGGCGTACCCTTCTGACACCAGCTGCGCCCTGCCTATGCTCCGCAGCAGCAGCAGCAGACCCCCCCGGCATACGGCCTGGATGTCGGCGCCCCCAAGAATGTCGTCAGGGTGTCACCCTCACGGTGCCGGCGGCCCCGTTCCGCCCCCGGGGTCAACAGACGTCGTCGGCTGCTCCCCTTTTGGCGCGAGAGGCAGCGAGCGACAAAGGGGAAAAAAAAGGACAAAGAATTGCGGAAAGTGGTCTCGGCTGACCGTCGCGCGCACCCCTCGTCATGGGGTGCGACCCGCCTCGGCTTGGCTTGGCGCCGGCGACACGGATTTCCGCCTCATCCCCAACTAGCTTTCCCCCGATAGTAGTGTTGTCTCGCTGTACTTCCGGATCGCAGATACGGCCGCGTGCTGTTGTTACAGCCTCGTGGGGGAGGAAGAGAGAGAGAGAGAGAGAGAGAGAAAGAGATGACAAGGGGGGATGGATCATGGGGGAGGTAAAGAGAGTGAGAGTGATAGCGATGGCCACCACAACCTGCTGTCGAAGAAGCACCTGTTCGTAGACCTGTAATCTTTGCAAAGGCCCTGGTACTGCATACAAACCCGAGCCGGTGCTCGACGGGTGCTTCTATTGTGTGTGTGTGTCCATTCATACCATTGTGGACAGCTCCCTCCCCCGCGCAGCACCGCTAAACGCACGCGACTGCATTATTGTGCATCGCGTTGCAAAAGATACTACGCGACTGATAGCGCCCGGAACCTTTTGCGGGGTCCATTCAGTTGCCGGCCAACTCCTTCCCCCTGGGGGGAGGGTGATGCCAGTGCGTCAGATCGGGGGGGGGGGGGGGGGGGGGGGCACGCATTTACATGTGCGCCCAGACAGGTTGGCGTTCCGTTCAGGAAAACGGTTCAATTTCGGCGCGATAACGCTATCGGAGTCGGCAAGAAAAAGAAGAACATGAAAGAAAAAGAAAAAGATTGGCAACCTCGCCGCGTGGCTCCCCATGTGTGTGTGTGACCGTGAACAAAGCTGCTGAGGTTCCCATGGCGGAACGCCTATGACCTTCCTATAAGGCGCGCGCGTGTGTGTATGTTGCGTTTTCGTTTGGGCTCGGCTCTCACAAACGAAGAAGATAACACGCAACCTCCCGCGGCAGCGCCGCAGCAGCCGAGGGCAACGCTTTTGCACGGTCGGCACCGCCAAGAGTGCGTACCTACAGGCATCGGCATAACCTTCATGACCTCCTCTCTCGCTCTCTTCTATATATATACATATATATTTTTTTTCCCTGGCCGTCGCCGGCGGTGTTGGCGGAACTTTGCCTTGCTTCCGAACATAAAAGAGGTCTTTCCTGACCTTGAGTCGCGAGAGAAGACTCCGCGACCTGGCAAAAAAAAACCCGCAGAAGCGTGTGTGAAGGGGTGTGAAGGCACGGTGTGTGTGTGTGTGTGTGTGTGTGTGTGTGCCTCGTCAGCCGCTCGCGATACTCGCGCGGTGCACTGCGACGGGGAGGGGCCTCTGTGTATTGTGACAGCCAACTTCAGCGTGCTGGGCGGCGCCGATTGAAATCACAGCCCCCCACGAAAACGACCTCCCGACGGATCCGCGACAGGTGGCGCCTCCAAAGGTGGCCCGCGCCGCGGACCGCGCAAAGGCCAGCCGCTCACACCGCTAATTAAAACCGACCGCCTGTTTCGCGCGCTTTTTCCTGTAGGGGAGGACAGAGAGAGAGAGAGAGACAGAGAGACAGAGAGACAGAGAGACAGAGAGAGAGAGAGACAGAGAGACAGAGAGAGAGAGAGAGGGGATGGGGTCATTGGTGGTGGGCGAGCTGTCAGAGAAGGTTAGCACTGGCCGCGCCGTATGATTCATCACGAGCACACACGGTTCGAAGTGTGTGTATGTGTGTGTATGTGTGTGTATGTGTGTGTATGTGTGTGTGCAGTATTTACGCTCGTGATGACAAATTATTCAGCACGTACACACATACCAAACAGGCACCGGCATCGCGCGCATAAGGCATTAGCATGCGAAAAGGAAAGTGTTCAATCGAGGCATCGCATCGCTTCGCCTACTTCGCCGCCGCCGCCTGCCGCTTTCCGGCTGCCTCTATAAGTCGCCGCGGCTCGTGCCGACTCGCTAGAGAGACTCACCAGTGCGATACAGACCCCCCCCCCCCCACACCACCGCGTGTCTGTAAATAAGCGCTCCTCACTTACCGTGCACTCGCGGGGCGTCGTGTGACGAAAGCAGCGCGATGGCCGCCTAAATAGTTACAAGCGTGTGCGGATTAATGACGTAAGCGGCGGCCGGCACGTGTCCGCACGTGTGTGTGTGTGTGCACGTGTGCCTGCCGCGGTATGAATGGCGGCGCCATCACTCAGGCCCGGTTGGCCGGCCTGGCTGCGGCGCGGCCGAGGGGGTGGCGCCCTGCGGGGCCTGCTGCGGGCCCTTGCGCCGCTGCAGCCCCGCCTAGCGACGCCCGCCGCCCCCTCCGCCCCCGCCGCCCCCTCCGGCCGCCTCCTCGCAGCACTGTTGCAGACCTCCCGTTATTGTTGCCACCTTCCCAGTCAGATGGGGCTGCCGCCCGCCCGGCTCCCGTTCCCCTTCGCCTCACCCCCCCCCCCTTCTCCGCGCAGCGGCGCCTTTTATATCAGAGTGCGGATCGTTTCCGCAGAATACAGCCTCCTCCATGAGGCGTGAATACGCGCGTTTTTCTCCTCTTTCATTCCGCACGGACACGCCGGTCCCCGCGCTTTCGCTCGGAGGGAAAAAAATTACACGCGGGAAAAAAAATAAAATTTGAAAGAGATGTTTGCGCGGCCCTCGTGTGTTTTTAAATGTGGCGCGCGCAGTGCAGCTTGTGCGCGCACCGCTGTGGGAAGTACACTTTAGCGATACTGTTCAAGCCGCACGCGGCAGCCGGGCGAATCGATGGCTCGTAGAGTCGAGACCCCCGCGTCCCGTGCGGGGCCTCCGCGGCGTGGCGGGGGGCGGGGGGCGGGAGCAGACGGGGGTGGGCCGGCGGGCCGCTGGCTGCCACCGCCACCGCCACTGGCGGGGGCTGTGCTGTTCTCGTCGCAAGGCCGCCATGGCATCGATCCCCGCACCACGGCACCGCCACTGCCGGCAGCCAGGCAGCCAGCCAGGCGGCCAGGCAGGCGGGCAGGCCAGGGCTGAGACGTTACGTTACGGCGGACCCCCGACCCGGACCCCCGACCCGGACCCGAACTGTTTAGAGGTGTTTAGAGGGCAGTTCGACTGAATAAATCCCGGCCGGGCCGGGTGCTCTGGCGTCGTCGCACGACGTCGCGCGTGCGGCACTGCGGCGCCTCGCCGACTCTCCGTACGCCGTGCACCCTCGACAAATCCCATCCCGGCCTTGGCCTACGGCCTCAACAACGCCTTGTCGCGCGATAAAAACTTACGTCTAAAATATTTTTCTCCAAAAAAACAAATCGAAGTTTAAAAACCTTCAGTATTTTCGCCGTGTGGAATTTCCCCGTGTGCAGTAGGCTTGTGCAGCCGGCTCAGATCGTACGGCGGGGCGTGGCGGTCCCGGGCCGCGCTGGGGCCCACCTGCACCGCCTCGCCCGCGGCGGCGGCGGCGGCGGCGGCTGCCTGCCGGTCCTGCTATGGCCGCGCCGCGGCAGACCACACACCCGACTGCACATCCTTACCCGGTCACTACACCATCCGCTCTCCGGGCCGCCCCCCGAAAACACCGACCGGAGGGAATGCATGAAAATATATATATAACACACAAAAAAATAACTCCTGTAAAAAATCGGGACGCGATAAGCATCTTCCTCTATATCCTCCCGCGCGCACTTTCACTGACTGTGATGCGCCGCCGCCGCCGCGGCGTTCGGGCCGGCGGCGTGCTTCCGCGGGGGCGTCTAGGATGAGGATGAGGATGAGGAGGAGGAGGAGGAGGAGGAGGAGGAGGAGGAGGAGGAGCGGTGGCCCCGGGGGAAACTCCCTGGCCGGACCGTCACGCCGGCCAGCTGCCCTGCCCCCGAGCTGCTCTCGCTGTTTCGGATCGCGTATTTTCACGGCGCTTATGCAAAGCAGTCGCCGCACGCGCACCCCGGCCGCGGCCAGTAAGCCGTAAGGCAAGGGCCAAGGAGAGGGGAAGAGAAAGAGTGTGTGAGAGAGGGGGGGGGGGCAGAGCAGGGGCTGCGGGGCGCGGGGGGTGGCGCTGTCTGAATCAGACCGACTGATTGAATCCGCGTCACCCTTTGCCATGCACCTGCGAACGGGGAGGGTGGCGGTGTTGGTGGTGGAGGCGGCGGCGGCGGCGGCGGCCAACCCCTTCGGACCGGCTGGGTGTGCCGTGTCGGGCCGCAGTATGTTGGGGGGCGGCGCCTGACGCCAGGCGGCGGGGTGGGTAAGGCGGCAGTGGTGGTGGCGGGGTCCGGCCCACAAAATAAAGAAATAATAAAAAAGTTAAGTGCAGCTACACGTCGAATGGCTCATGGCTCATTTCCATGGCACGAACACTTGGCCAGGGCCGGCCCGGGGCGGGCAGGGCACCAGCGGCGCCCCCTTTCCCCTCGGAGAGGTCATGCAGGTCACCATAGCGCGGCGGCACCTCCGCAGAGACACGACGCGGTGGTGCTCCGTCGTGTCGCCGACGAGGAGCTGTCCTCCCTCGTTGGCGTCTCCGGGTTCGCTCCGGTCTTGGCGCCGCGGAGTCGTCGGTTTCGCGCCCGGGCGGGCTCGGACTAGTTATCGGCTGGGACTCCAAGGCCGCGGGGGCTGCCGTGATGCCCGGCGCCTGCTAGCGCCCCACCGGTGCCCCACCGGTACCCCCGGCCCCCCCGCAGCAGGGCACACCGCTTATCGCGCGAGGGCCCCCGCGGCCCCACTGAAATATGACGTTCGAAGCAGTCGCCAATGAGCTCATTTTCGTCTCGCGACGACGATGATGGCGGCGGAGGCAAAGGCCGTGGCGGTGGCGGCGGTGGCGCGGGGGAGGAGGAAGAGGAGGAGAAGGGGGACGGGGAGGGAGTAATAGCCGCTCGCGCCCCTAATGATGGCCAATGCGGCCGGTGCGGCGGCAGGAAGGGAAAGGGGTGGGTCCGTCCGCACGGTTGGCTGGAGACCGAGGGGGACATGGCGGCGACCAGCGGCGGCGCGCCTTGTCCGAATTGCAGGGAGCGGAAGCGGTGGCCGCGCGGCCGCCGGCCGACCCTGCTGCTGTGTGGGAGGGAGGCGGTCATGGGCCGGCCGGCAGCGGCCCTCCGCGCCGAGTCCCTCGTTGACCACGACAGCCGCACTGTAAATCGATAACGGCCCGGTGTGTTTATATCCGCGGGGTCCGCCCCGCCGCGCGGCACCCCGTCCGCGTTGGGGAGGCCGCTGCGGCCGCGGGGGCGTCCAGGACCTCCGGGCGCCCCGGCCGACCTGCCTGCCCGCCGGCCCGGCCGCGCCGCCACGGCCGCTGCGCCGCGCATATGGACCGTGAACAATCGCTCCGCGCGCCGGCCATTTCCGGACGCGGTTTTCAGTTTGTCACGAGGATGGCGTTCTCGCGGGGGGTCCTTTTAGGGGCGGCAGCAGCGCTGCGTGCGGCGGGGGGCGCTGGGCCATAAATAACGGCGTATATACATTCGCGCGCAGCGCTGCCCGCGGGGGCCGATCAGCCGGGGGCGGTGCTGTCGGGGCTGTGTTGTTGACGCGGCGGGGACCGTCAGTAAACACTGCGGCGTCCGCGGCCGGCCGGCCTGCCCCTCCCGGAGAGCCCGCCGATGCTGCGGCCGCCGCGGCTTCGGACGGCGGCGGCGACGCCTTGGCAGGTGCTATCTGCCCCTCTGCGTGTGTGTGCATTATTTCGCATTCCGAATCGTCGGCCCCGCAGGCGTCTCCCGTCTCTCTCGCGCGCTGCTCCTCACAGAAGGTCGTCCCACGTCCCCGCGTCGTCTTCTCGCGGCTGACACCGCGCATCCAAGTGAGGTGACTTCCACGTGACCGAATCGGACGTGCGCGGAGATGGACGACGCCTGTCTGTGTGTGGACCTCCCCTCCCCCTCCCCCTCCCTCCCCACGCGCGCCCAGAGGCGTAGCGGGGTAGCGGGGCGCGCGGCGTGTATTACAAGATGTCGAACAACGTCCCCCGGTTTATGACGGATGGGGACGCGCGCCGGCCGGGGCAGGCCATGAGCAGGCCATGAGCAGGCCATGGGCAGGCCGCCGCGCCATGAGGACGCCGTCAGCCCGGCGCGAGCGTGTCACGCGGCGCCCGTGACAGCCACTGACACCTGCCCGGGGTGCCCTTCCAGCCGAGGCGAGCCGAGGCGTCGGTGAGAGGGAAAGGGGGGGGGGGGGGGGCTGGGTACGCATAGCCTGGCGCGAACCCGCTCGAGGACCCCCGGAGCAGGCGGCCCGCTCACTCGCGATGCACGCGTCACCAAGGTACAAAATCAACATCTTACCAGATTTGTTAAAAAAAGAACATTTTCCCCGACATTTTTCTGTTTTGTTTTCTGGATTTTAAAAATATGTTGCTGATTTTTTTTCTTATTGTTTTCTTTTAAAACTCTTTGACCAAGGTGTACGTACATTATCTCTGTCAGAAGACCCTTCCGATCCGCCCCGCTGAACGCACATCCGGCTGCGCCTGCGGGTAGGCCAGCCCGCGAGACACGCGTGCGTGCAGTCAGGTCCGAGTTGCCTACCCGCCGGGCGCGACAGGAGGGGGCGCTCTGGCTGCGCACGACGTGTCGCCCCGTGGGCCGGACTAAGAGGGGGGGGGGGGGGCGCCGCCGGCCGCGCCGTGCAGGCCGTGTGCGTGACCTTCGGGGCCACGGCAGCGCGCGCGCGTGCCAGCAGCCGTGCCAGCAGCCGTGCCAGCAGGCGTGCCAGCAGCACGCCGCGGCCTGCCGGGGCGCGCCCCAATCACAGCTGCAGGAGGCGTGGGCTCGCCTCTGCGCCCGCCGCATAGTTTGGCACACCGCGAGGCACAGAGAGAGAGAGGGAGAGAGAGAGAGAGAGAGAGAGAGAGAGAGAGAGAGAGAGAGAGAGAGAGAGAGAGAGATGGGCCCGCGCGAGCACACAGGCCACAGGCCGGTGTGGGGCGCGCAGGTGGGGGCGGCATAAGATACAGGTGAGGTGCGAGAGGCGCGCGGATGGTCCCGCGCCGCCGCCGAGGTGTTTCAAGGCATGTGTGTGTGTGTGTGTGAGTGTGTGTGTGCGCGTGTGTGTGTGTGTGAGTGTGTGTGTGTGTGTGTGCGTGTGTGTGTGTGTCCCATCGGTGGTGGTCCCCGCAGCCGCGGCACACAAACACACACTCACACACACGAACACGAGGAGACATGGCAACACAGCGGCCGCCGTGGCCCCTGCTGGCTAGGCAGCCCGGTGGGTGGCACACACACACACACACACACACACACACACACACACACACACACAGAGGCTCGTCGCGTCGCTCATTTGCCGCGGATCCGACCCATACGAGAGACGACGCCGTGTTGCATTGCATAAGCGGCGGACGGATGCGTCGCCGCTGCCGCCGTCGCCGCCGCTGCCGCCGCTGCCGCCGCCGCGCTCGCGACCACCACCAAATGATAGGCTGTTCATCAGAACTCGTTTTCGTCCGAGTCACACTCGTTTTGCTTCTTATGGCGGCGCGAGTCCGGCCGGGAACGGCGGGCGGCCGCCGCCGACACCACCACCACCACCACCACCACCACCACGACGACAACCAGGATGATGACGTTGATGAGGTTGATGATGGTGACGGCGATGTGACCGTGATGATGATGATGACGATAGCATCGCCGACTCGCCACACCCGATAAGCGCAGACCCCCGGGATGTCCTGACGTTGCCATGACTCTGGAAGAGTCAAGCGTGTGAGTGCAAGGTGTACGATGTGTTTTGAATTATTTTTTTGGGGCGAATTTGGGGAAATTTATTTCGGTCGAATTTCGACTGAATATTCGGGTGCGAAATTCATCAACATCGATTTTATATTGTGTATTTTCGGCAAAAATGTTTTTTTTTTTTTTGCGGGCTTGTTTTCGATACGTCCTGACGCGTCCTGCGGGTCGTCCTAGGTCAGTCCGCGTGGGAGTGCCCTGACCGGCACTGCGAGCGGCGGCCCTAGCCGTCCCGCCCCGTCGCCCTCACTGTCCGAGTCCCTTGTAGAGGAGACTTATCGCCTCCTATGCCTTTGCAACCCGTTTGAGGTGAGGCCCGGCCCCCGCCGCCCCCCGCCGCGGCCCCCGTCGGACCCGGCCCCCTGTCCCGGTGCCATCCTTGGCGTTGATACGTGGTTATCTGGGACGGAACCCCAGAAACCTGTTCCGAAAATAAGGTCCCCCGCGCTCCGCTGGGCGCTGCCCTCTGCTAACTTGTGCCCGGGAGAGAGGGAGAGAGAGGGAGAGAGAGAGAGAGAGAGAGAGAGAGAGAGAGAGAGAGAGAGAGAGAGAGAGAGAAAAGGAGGTGCGAAGCCGTCTTATTGCCTGCTGCCAACGAGGATCAACTTGAAGTTATAGAAAAGTCGTCGAGCGCCTCCCGCAAACACGGTTGTGTGTGTGTGTGTGTGCTGCTGACACGCTGACACGCAAATCCATTAATTGCTCGAAAACTATCCGCAATAAATCGATGACCGATTGCGCAGCAGCCGGCCGGGGCATGGAGATACGTCACGCCTTGTGATTGTGGGGTAGATGTAGCGCGGCACGCTCTGAAAAATATTACAAAGTGCAACACATTTTTAAAAAAATATTTTTAAAAAATATGTGCGAGTACGGCTTAGCAGTGTGTGTGTGTGTGCGGTAGCTGGCCTTGGGCAGGAAATCCCGGTTATCATATATACCTGTGGTCACCGCGGCTATGCTGGAATGCCCGCGGCACATACACACACACACACACACACACACACACACACAGTCACGTGACATGACAGGTCGGCCGGACGGTCTTCTCTTGCGTCGCCGAACAGAAAAATCTCCCCCCTCCTCCTCCTCCTCCTCCCCTGCTGACCCAATTATATCGGGCATCGGGAACGGAAAAGCAAAACCAGCGGTGGCGTCGTCATTTAGCTCCCAATTACACACATGCAGTTGCCCCCCGCGCGCGCGCGCGCGCGCCACGCGCCCACTCAAACACAATAGAATTGCGGCATCGCGCCATCCTGAAAACAAACGCCGGCCAAAACGTGTGTGTGTGTGCGCGCGTTGGTCACATCCAACAGCACAAGGCGAATCTTCTCTTATTGTTTCCCCGATGTCGAACGCGAAATAGCCTTTCCGCGCAGCAAACATCGGCAGGAAACATGCGCCTGGTGGAGAATGTGTGTGTGTGTGTGTGTGTGTGTGCTGTGCTCTCGTTTTGTCGAAGGTTTCGATTCATGGCGAGGCGGTGCGCGGCCCGTCAGCCTGGGAGGTAGGCAGGCCCGCCGGCCCGCCGCGCACCGCTGCCCGGCGGGACTGCCTACCCGCGCCTGGCGGCCGGCTCCGCCCTGCAGATGCAGTGGCGGAGTCCCGTCCTGTGTGACGGTTTGGAACTGGTGCTGATGTATTCTAGGGCACGCGGTGACTGATCTAGCGCGCGCTGCTGCTGCTGCTGCTGCGGCGGCGGCGGCGGGGCTGACGGGCTCTATCACTTTTCACTCTAGTTCAGCGGGTTTTCTAGAGTCGCTGCCATGGTGTTGGTGTCGGTATCGAGTGCGCAGCGGCGGCGGCGGCGGCACCAGTATCACCGGGCTGAGCAGCCAAGTCGCCTCGAACCGGCCGCCGCCGCCGCCACCGTGGGGCCCCCGCGAGGCCACTACCACCACCACCACCACCACCACCACTACCACCACCACCACCACCACCACCAGCACGCCAGCACGCGCTCGGTGACGGACAGGTGAGCCGCGAGCCCCCGCCGCAGAGCGCCGCCAGAGCAGTCGGTGCGTAGTAGTAAACCGCGCACTTTTAAAATAGGTTGATGATGGCGTATCGCCAGGGCGCTGCCTGGAGTGCACAACAACATCATTTTACTGTAATATATTTTTTTCCCCTACCCGTTCCGAAAATATTTTACTCCCGGAGGTCAGCACGCGGGAGGGGGGCGCGGAGGGCCCTCGGTGAGGGCCCCGCGGTGCGGCCGGGTTGCCGTGTGCGCCGCGTGCGCCGCGTGTGCTCCGTGTGTGCGCCGCGTGCAGCGGGGCGACGACGGCACGCCGATTAATTCCACGTCGCGTTCGCGCTCCGTGGAGGCAGTGCTCGGGGGCCGGGGGGGTCGCCGAGGGGTCGGGGGGCCGGGCCGCGGGTATAGCCATGAGCCGCGGCACGGCGGCACGGCGGCGCGGCGGCGCGGCCTCTGAGACCAATGCGCCGTGTGTGACGACGGCGGCGGCCAGGGCGGCCCGCCGGAGCCCCTTCCCCCCGGCGGCGGCGGGTCACCGCTCCGGCCGCCCCCCCCCCCCTCCCCCGTCGAGCCCTCGAGCCCTCCCCCCTCCTCCTCCTCCTCCTCTACCTCCTCCGCACCCGCCTGGGCCGACGCACCGGAGCGCGCTAACTACCGTGAAAAACCATAATACCGTAAAACCATGAAAGCGGTCTCCCTTCCTCGGTGAAGTGCATGGTGGCCGGCGGCGGCGCGGCGAGAGGGGCCGGCGGCAGCCCGGCGGGCAGGTGCGCGCCGTGCCTGAGCAGGCCGAGCCGCAGGCCAAGGTGCGCCCGCCGAGGGGTGGCGTCACCCCCCGCGCCTCCCCCCGGCGCGCGCACTTGGAGCGGGGAAACAACGCTGAAGAGGCCTGCCGAGCTTGTCCGCGCCGCCGCCAACGCCGCTGCCTCCAAATATGGCCGTTGCACTCCCGGGGCCTGCGGGGCCGGGCGGCCACGTGACAGACAGGTGACAACGCCGCGCGGCCGGCGCCCTATATACCGCCCTGCCCCCGTGTGACACCGCTCCCTCTCTCTCTCTCTCTCTCTCTCTCTCTCTCTCTCTCTCTCTCTCTCTCTCTCTCTCCACTCCCCCGCCAGGAGGCCGCACGCTGCCACGCTCCAACATGTTTCCAGCCCGCGGTAGTAAAACCGCTTATGGGCGTCGCACGGACACACACGCGTGTCTGCGTCCGCCGCTGGCCGCAGCTGCAGGGGGGCGGCCCGGCGGCGGCCCGGCGGCGCGCCTCGTCGGTGTCCTCGGGGTTGAGAACCTGCCGAGAGATCGGCGACAGCCAGGGCAGAGCGCCGCCAAAGCTGAGGCTTTTTCGGGAGAGAGACAGAGACCGCACGCGAGTAGGTCACTGTGTGGGAGTGAGAAAGATGAGCACAGACAAACACACACACACACGAGTCTTACATATATATTGGCAGCGTAAAAACCTTTCCGCCTCTCGCAAGACCGTCATCAATTAAGCCCTATCATTACACACACGCTGCCGGCACGCCGCCGCCGATGGAGACATTGGGGCGTGCCGCCGCCGCTGCTGCCGCCGCCGAGTCTGACGATGCGTACGCGTGAAAGCAAGCCGGAGGCCGCGTGCTGACAACGTGAGAAAACCACCCCCTCTCTTACCCAGGACGGTCAGGGCCCGGCCAAGCAGTGAGATGGAGAATCCAGTCCCGCGGGCCGCGCGCGCAGCGCAGGGGGGGGGGGATTGTTTTTATTTTATTTTTTTTTTAAATCGGGCAGCAGGAAGTACAGCCGTGTGTGGCGTGGTTAGTTTGTTGGGGGCACTGCGGCGTGCGTGTATATGGCGCGGCCGGCTATTGCCGTGCAGTAAAGGTGCGCGGCGCGGGGGCCGAGCCGAACGGGTGCCGCGCCGCTCCGCCCCCCCGGGGCCCTCCGGGGCCCTTGGAGGCCGAGGCCCTGCCTGCCGTCGAGGGAAGTGATGAAGGGGAAAGGGACCGCTGCCGCGACGCTGCGGCCGCGACCTCAGACCGCAGCATCGGCAGCAGGAGGAGGAGAGGGGGCCGGGCTTGTGCCTGCCGGGGCCGGGGCCGGACATCGCTGCCCGGGGAGATGATATCTCGGCATGATCCGGTGAGTGTGGGCGGGTGGAGCCGCCCGGCCCGTGTCCGCCCGTGTCCGCCTGTCCGTGTGTCTGCCCGTCTCGGGGGGTTCCAGTCCGCGGCTCGTGGCGGCCGGTCGGCCGGCCGGCCGGCTGGGTGTGCGGCCGCACCTGCCGACGGCGGCGGCCCCGGCCCCGGCCAGGCCCATCCCGCGGGAAGAGAGGAGACGGACAGACAGCGGCGCGGGCGGCGCGGGCGGAGCGGAGACCCGTGGCCGCCTGTGGGTGCCTGTGGGCCGCTACGGCAATAATTATTGTTATTAATGCCCGGAGCAAGATGTACCGGAAGCACGGCCACTCCGGCCGTCTTTCCGGTCGGCCACGGCGCGGCGCGGAGGAACCCCCAGGACCTGTGCAGGACCCCCGCAGGACCCGCGGGCTCTCCCACCACCCCGGGCAGGGCTGGCCGCTGGGGGGCACCCAGGCGGCACGCGACACGCGGCACGCGACACGCGACACGCGACACACGGGGTAATGCCAAGGCCGTGTCCGGTGCGTGTGAGCTCACGCGAGCCTGTGCGTGTCGCTCCCATTGGCCGTCACGCACAGAGTGTCAGCGCCTCGGCCAATCAGGGGTCGGCAATGTCCTCGCACGCCATGACACCTCGGCCCCTCACTGCCGGCCTGTCTGTGAGTTATTGACGCGGAAGAAATTATTTTTAAACACAACAATTTTTTTAAAAATACAAATACTGTCGCCTAGTTACCTAGTTTTAGACCGCTTTGATACCAGCATAAAAAGCCATGCTTCTTCGAGAAAAAAAGGACGAATCCTTTGGGTGAGACGGTAAGGTAACTCCGTTCCACGTGAGTGCATAAAATCCAAAACTTATACTCTACCTGACTTCCACGCGCCGCAGCGGCCACCTCATCAAGCCCAAGCTTTGTGTTTTTCTAATGGTATGGCCAATATTATTTATTAACGCGATGCCGCAACAAAAGGTCTACCCGGCTCACACACACACAACGGCAACAACAACAACAAGAGATTCGAAATGAACCTGTCAACCGAGAGGGCTGCTCGGTTATCCCCCACGAATCACTCTTCCTCTCCAGCATCTCATGGCTCACGGTGCTGTGCCTCGCCGGCCCCGCTGGCCGACTGGACGCGGCACTCCCTGACCCTTCGGGCCCTCACCCCTCTCCGCACCTGCCGGACTGCGGCCGTGACGGGGAGCCGAGGGAAGGTTATACACACCGCCGCCGACGTATATTTCTTCAAAACTTAGCTTTTCTTTTCCAGCCTTTTTTTTTGTCCCTCTCTCTCCCGCTCTCTCTCTCTCTCTCTTTCTCTCTCGCACCCTCTCTCCCCCTTACCAAGTCAATTATTTCTCTCTCTCTCTCTGCGCATCCACCGGGCTGGAAAGGGGGGCAGTAGTGGCGCGCCGGCCGAGCACAGGGAGGTCCATAGGCAAAGCGTGCGTGTGTCTGTGAGAGAGAGAGAGAGAGAGAGAGAGAGAGAGAGAGAGAGACCGCCAAGTCCATTTTAAAAAAATGACGAAAGCAACACATGTAGGGACAGCCGGGAAAACTGCATAGAAATTTACATATGCGCGTCGGCGCGCGGCCTTTACACAAGAAGGCGCGCACGCGCGCACCTTTCCCCAAATCAAGTTTCGTTGGTTGAAAGTATATACGTGGTATCATCGCGTATATCAACCGCTTCTCTATAAGTGTGTGTGTGTGTGTGTGTGTGTGTGTTGCGTGCGCGTGTGTCGACTCCCATGACGTTTTTAATTACCTGCGGTGCGTACACGCACCGCGCACTCCATCATCGCACTTGGCTTTTGCCTCGTTCGGTTCGCGTTTGCCTGGCGTTTGCCTGGCGTTGCCTTTGCTGCTTGCAGCCCAAATGTGTGTCGGTCATAAATCCCGGCTGCCGCCGCCGCCGCCGCCGCCGGCTCGCGGCCTCTCCGCCAGCGCTGGTCAAATGGCCCAAGATTGATGCTCCCCGCCGCGCGCGTGCGCGTGAGCAGTGTGTGTGTGCGTGTGTGTGCGTGTGTGAAGCGACGGTTACGCGCATGCGCGGCGAGGCTGCCGCGCGCGCGCGCGTCGAAGGCAAGGTAAGGGACCTAGCCGTGCTGCCGGCCGCGGTGGGCGCATCACTCGCCGCGCCGCATCCCCGTGGCGCGCTCTGGCGGCCGCGTGGCGGCCGGCGGCGGAACTACGGCCATGGGCGCGCGCCGCGCGCGGCCAGCTGATGTGCGAATGGCGTGCAAAGTGCCGTCGCCAACGGGGTGCGTGGGACTGCAAGTGCTCGTGCCGGGCCGGGCTCCCATGGGGAGCTCTTATGGCCGCCGCCGCCGGTGTCCGGTGAGGAATCCGTCAAAGACCAGACGAGCCCCCGCCGCACCGCCCCCCTCCCCCCCCCCCTCCTCCACGACGGCCTTTACGTCGGAGCGAACCGTCTTATCTCTCCCTCATCTTCACGGGGATCTTTAATAAGCACTATTAGCGATACAGCCATCTGCCTGCACCTCGCCGACGCAGTACATAGCGCCGAGACAGAGAGAGAGAGAGAGAGAGAGAGAGAGGGGGGGGGGGGGGGGGGGGGGGGAGAGACCGTATCGAGACTCGCCGTGACGCGTCGCTTGGGCGCGCCCCCGCACACGAAGACCATCGTCCAGGAGTTCAGTCAAGCTCCAGACGGGACGATACGGCGGAGCGTCCGGAGCAGAAACCTTACACGGCGGCCGATGTGAGCCCGCACGGTCGCGTGGGCCGGTCCGGCACGGCGCCGCCGCCTGGGCGGTGGGCCGCCCGCCGCGCAGCCGTGTCCGGCGGGCCGGCCCGGACTGCAGGCGGGCGGCGGGCGGCAGGCGGCCCCGATGAAGCAGTCAGCGCCGCCGGCCGGCCGCCGTCGCAGCGCGCACTCGTTGCGATAGCCGTCGACGGGGCGTGGCGGGGCGCGCGTTGTCGGAGGGGGGGGGGGGGGGGGGGGGGGGAGGGCGCACCGCCGCCCGGCGCCCCCCCGGCCCCACGGAGGCGGCCGCGTATCCGCCTGGTTTGCCCTGGCCGCCGCCGAGTCCGGCCCCCGTCCAGCCGTTCGGTGCCTGCGTGTGTGTGTGTGTGTGTGTGTGAGTGGGTACCCGGCCGGCAGATACTGGGGCGTGGCGTGGCGGCTGCTTGCCGCTCATGAAATGCAAAGCGCGCGCCACAATAAGGCTACTCAGCGTCAATTACCGCAGGTGCTACCGGGCAGGACCCGCAGGACCCGCAGGGAGGACCCGCAGGGAGGGGCCCAGGGAGGAGACCTCCGACACGACGTCGTGACGTCACCATCGATAGACTATCGGCTGCCGTGCAGGGTTTCTATAGTCCCGGACAATTTCGAAGAATTTTTCAAAAATAAAAAAAAATTCAAAAAGATTAGGTGAGCCAAAAATTTCGGGACGAGAGAAACTTAGTCAGGTGTACTAGCACTCGATGACAGAGACATTCTCATAATTTACTCATTTTTTTTCCCGCCGTGGAGGTGAAACGCGGCGCGCGTGAGCTTCCACTCCACGGCCCGCCGCCGGGCGGTCCTTCCTCCTTTGATTGCGCGACGGCACGGGGCAGAGAGTGTTCGATTTTGGAGCGCGGCGCGCGCGGCTGCTGCGGCGGCGGGCTCACAGCGCGGCCGCGACCCGTGAGAGTGAGGACATGGAAATGCACTACGGAGAGAGGCGCTGCCTCGCGCTGCTCCGCGCCGCGAGGAGACCCCCGAGTCGTGTCGCGCGGCCGGGCAGCCGGAACAGAGCGGCCGCGACCAACGTCACCGTCGACACGGTCACCGGTCCGGTCTCCCCCCGCCAGGGGCGCTGCCTGTCCTGCTCGGTAGAAAAGCATCACGTTCACCGGCGGCTTCGTGTCTAGATTTTGTATTTTATCTTTTAAAAGCGTTTTCACCCTGTTTTTTTCTTTGTGTGTTTGTGTGTGGTCTCGAACCCGCGGCGCGCGGTGACTGCCGGACGACGCGGCTCGTGACATTCGCATATTTGAGCGGCGCCCCGCGCGCCTCCGCGGCTCGGCGGGTCCGCGGTGCGACGCGGTGCCGTACCGCCGCGGCGGTGGGGTCCTCTTTGCGCCGGCCGCCCGTTTACGATCACACGGGCGGCGTGTGGCGCACTGCGGCGTTGGCGAGTGCGCCGGCGACCGGCAGCGGCAGCGGCGGCGCTGCTGAAATGCCAGGGACGGCGGCGACGGTGTCGCGCGACTTGCTGACGCTTTCGCGGGCCGGCACGGCATGGGGCTCCCGCTGCTGGGGTCGTCCTCGTCCTCAGCACAGGCCGTCCACGATGTCGTCCTCAACAACAACAACAACAACACCGCAGCCGCGGCCTCCGGCCGGCGTTGTCCTCACGCCCACGTCGTCGTCGCCGTCCTCATCCTGCCGTGGCTGCCCCCTTCACCTCCTCCCCCCTCCCTCATCCTCCTCCCCCTTTCCCTTCCAATCAGCCCATCGGGGGCCCCGCAGCCCGGCCGGCCGGTCGGCCCGTCTCCAGTCGCCGTTGCGCTCAAATCGCCGCCAGCACTTACACAGGAAGTGACGCCCCTGCCCCCCCCCCTCACTCCCCCGCCGGCCACGAGTGGAGAGGCGGGAGGGGTCACCGCGCCAGCCGCGCCGCGGGCAAGCGCTGCCTCGCCTCGCCCCTTTGGCCCGGCCGGGCCCAGCGTTTGCCACCCACGGCGAGTGAAGGTGTGTGTGTGTGTGTGTGTGTGTGAGAGAGAGAGAGAGAGAGAGGGAGGGGGGGGGGGGAGTGGGGAGGAGGACGATACGCCGTTGTTGTCCCACTCCACGTGAAGACGCCAAGTGCGCGCGCGCGAGTAGCCGGAAGTTTCATTCATACTGCCCGCTGCAGGTTCTGCGCACTCCAACCTGCCCCTGCTGTACGGGGCCGGGCACTCCCTCCACCGGCGGCACCCGCGGCCCGTCGCGGCCCGGACCCCGAGCAGGACTCGGTCGGCCGGCACCCGTCCCGTCCCGGCCCGTCCTGACAGCAGTCGACACCATTTTGCAGCTGCCATATATTTCACGACGCCGGCGCCGCGCCTGCTCCTCGCGGGCCCCGCAGGTTAGGGGGAGCGGCCGTCGCCGTCGTGTTGTGACTGCCGATGCGCGCTGCCGGGGGCGGCCGGGGGAGGAGGCGGCGGGCCGAGACGAGGTCCGCGACGACCTTTTGCCGGGCGAGGACCCGGGGGACGGGGACCGGCGGGGACACTGCGGGAGTGCAGCGTGGCGGCGCAGGCAAACAGGACCCCGGCCGGCCTTCTGGCCCGCGGCGGCGGCCGCGCGGCCCCCACGGCCGGACTGCGACCGCTGATAGAGCAGATGATGTATCACACCTCACCGCACCGCCAGCCAGCACCACGAGACCCCCGCCGTCACCGCCGCCGTCGTCAACCCCCCCGTGAACCAACCCCCTGAGATAAGCGGGCCAGGGCCGACCGTCGACGCCGTCCAGCACATGATGGACCTGTCGCTTCCTACCGGCGACGCCGAGCAGGACGGCGGAGAGAGAAAGGGGGAGAAACAGTGGGGCGGCGGCGGCGGAAAAATCATTTCCTTCTTTCGCGTGCCCCGACGCGGCGCGCGGCGGCGTTGCGACGTGACCCCCCCGGCAGCGGCGGCGGCGTGGTGGCTGGCGGCGGCGGCGTGCCGCCGGGCCGTGCGGCGGCGGCGGCAGCGAGACCCGCGGGCTTTACAACTCATTAGGCACGAGGTGTGATTTTATGGCGGGTATTTTAATTGCGTTCGCCGTAAACCCTCTAGGCGGCACACAATGCAGGGCGCTGCGCCGCCACCACCGCCGCCGCTGCGCCCCGCTCGCGGCCATAGAGAGCCCCGCGCAGGTGAGCCCCCCCCCCCTTCCTGCCTCACCGTCCCGGTACAGTACAGTACAGTGCGGTACGGAGTGATTGTCGCCTCGACACGGACCCTGGAATAAAAATATAAAAATCATAATAATAAAAGTAAAAATGTCGGGGGGCAACCAGCAGATCGCGCGCGCCGCTGCCGCCGCCGGGGCGGGTCCTTCACCCCGCGGGTGACGTCACGACACCACGGCCCCGACGCAGGTGTGTGCGTGTGTGTGTGCGTGTGTGTGTGTGTGTGTGAGTGAGGGTATCGGGGCGCGTTGTGGGAGTTACTTTTGTGGGGGAGGCGGACGCAGTAGGTGAAGTCTTTTTAGCGTTCGCGCAGGTTTCGCGCGCTCGGTTTCTCGTGCCGCGGGGCCGCCGGACATGGACCTGTTGGTTTTCAGGGGGGAGTGGTGGGGGGGGGGGGGGGCGTGTGGGCAGCCCGGACGCGGCGGACCCCGCCGGACCCCGCTGGCCCGGTCCGCGCGGTCCCGGGGCCCGGCTGGCCGGGGCGTGGCGGCGGGGCCCCGCGGAGCCCGGCCGGCTGGCTTGTGCTAGGCGGCGTTCAACGTGTAATTGCCGGGTTCGGCCACCAACACCATAAAATACATGGGCTGGACCCAGCACGCGCTGCCTGCGCTGCCGTCGAGGAGATGAGACGGAGAGAGACAGAGAGACTAATCGCCCCATTGTTACTACTACTTGCACACACGGCAACGGGGCCCCGCGATCGCGGCGGATGAGTTGTACGTCGACGAAGGGAGGGGAAACTGCGACGGCGGCAGCGCGCGGGAGTTTTGAATTTCGCGCAGAAATTCGCGGGGCGATAGACCGGACGGCATGATTACCACGGGGGGGCGGTGCCACCGCCGGCCCGGAGCGTCCGAAATGATGACCGACTGCCACGCCGCGCGGCACTCGGGAGGAAAAAACAAGAAGAAACATTTTCTAATAAAGTGGGCCGTCATTATCGCACCGAGTCCTCCACGCGTCCCGTCCACCTGCCACGACAATTTCCCTTCTCTCCTAAACGACGAACGGCGGCGGCGTCCGAAGGGCTGCGCTCGGCTGGGTGCGGTCCCCGCTCGGTCCCCGCTCGGGCCCCGCCGGCCGTCAACTTGTTTCACCTGTTTATTTCCGTTCCGCCGCCGTTACACTTCCCGATCGGGGCCTTCCACATATTACGTGCGCGCCACGGCGGCGGGCTGCGAGGTGTCTCTCGTAATTAACTATTAATATTTCTTTCTTCTTTTTTTCCGATCGCAATTTCGACCACCTGGATGTGTATGATGAGCAGTTCTGCACTACGTAGAGGTTATGCCTGATCGATTTTGCCGTGTTGTAACGCTGCTTTCGTGGACGACCGCTCTCGCAGACGCGGCGCTGGCGTCGGCACTCGGCTCGAGGATCGTCATACACTACCAACACAACCGCCGCAAATACTCGGTCGGACAGGTGCAGAGTTCTGCGAGGGGCGAGGACACCTGCGAGGGTGGAGGGGACGGGTAGGGGGGGGGGGGGGTGAAATGTGCGAGCCGCGAGACGTCAAACCTCTCCCGCCGGGTCACCACAACGGCACGGCCGAGGGGCGCGCGGCCCGGCCGGGCCCGGCCCCCTGACCTAGGGCAACGCGACGCCGCGACGCCTGCTACGGTGCATGCAATATTAATGTCTCGCTCACTCGCACACAGGCACGGACGCTAAACACGCGTCGCGGGTGTAAAGTCTCGCGGTCCGCCGTGCTGCCGGTCCCGGCTGCGGGTTCGACTCCCACCGGCGCCGCCTGACACGGCTAATGAGTGCTGGCCTTTCGCCGCGTCAGCACGCCGAGTGAGTTAGCAAGTGGCGCGCACGCCTCGGCGCACGCAGCGGATCAGCGCGCGAAAACGGTTCGTGCCGCCGCCGCCGCCGGTACTCGAACCCGCGCCGCCGCGCGCGGGGGCAGCACGCCGACGGGCGGCGGCGGCGGGAGCAGGCGAGCGATCGGAACGGCTCGGGCGCTCTAATCGGTTAGGCGTGGGGCCGACGGCGGCGGCGCGTCTGATGCGAGGGGGATCATCCTTATAGCAGGATACAGGATCGGATCGCCGTTGGCAGGGGGGTCCCCGTCGTCACCCGGGTCCCCGGCGGCCCCCGGCCCCCGGAGCACGGGACAGGGGCGCACTAAGCAGATTACCAGCCACCTCGCACCTTCCCACACGGCCGGCACCGGGGCGGCGGCACGGTGGCACCATATCGACGTCCGCGTTTTTCATACGCGCCGATACGCCGGCTTTTTCATACGCCTCCCCGCGGTGCGCCGCCGCCGCCGCCGCCGCCACAGCAGCAGCGCAGCACACCGCTCTCGCCTCTGCGTGCGTCGTTTTGTTGGCACCGGTTCCTCTAGAATCGATATCCTCCGATTTCCTGATGCCACGCCCTAAAATTTTAAAAAAGGGGGAAGTTGAAAGTGAAATAAATAAGTTAATAAAAAGTAATAAAAAAACGACATTTTTGGTAAAGAAGTATATTAAAAATATGAATGCAAAAAAATCATTTTGTTAATTGAGAGACCTAGAAAAATATTCTGAGGATTTTGAAACTAGGGTTTCTAGTCCCTATTAAAATAAAAAAAAAATCCCAAAAATTCTTTGAAAATGTCGGGATTAGAAACCTCGCTAGAAACCCTATTACCGTATAGAAGGCGACGCGGCCATAAAAAAAAAAACTGTGTCCTCCTCGGCGAGGCCCGGACACGGGAACACCTCCGCGCCATCCATCAGCAAGCAGTCCTAATTGGCGTCCCGGAGAGCCGGGCCGATGGGCTGGGACGGCGGGCCGGTGGCGGCGGCGGCGGCGCGGCGGCGGCGCGGCGGCATTCCCCGCTCGCAATCGATACTCGAACAGCTCCGCGCTGCCGTCGCCGCCGCATCTCGAACGGTCCGGGCCGCGGAGCCGCGAACGACGCGTGATTTTTATCTCACAAAGTGTGTGAGCTATGCGCCTCCCGCTCTCTCTCGGTCGCCAACATTTTCGGTGCATCGTTTCAGGGCAGTATCCGTGTTCTTTTTTTATATATATTTTTTTTTATTTTTTTTTAGAACGTCGCGTCGTCCTGGTTGTCGTCGTAACGGTGCAGCGCGGCGGCGACAGATTGCACGGCGGCCCTCGTCGCCGCGTCGATGCAGTGTGTGGTGGCGTCATTGCGGTGACGTCACGACACGTGCCCGTCACGACGGCCGGTCACGACCTCGTCACGCCGTCGTCACGCGCGTGACAGCTCGGCGACAAGCGCCTGGGTGGGTAGGCAGCCGGGTGAGCAGCCCCTCGTGACGGGCCGCGGGCCGCGCTCCGGCTGCAGCGGCAGTGGCCAGCGGTGTCGCAACGCCAGGCACTGCCGCCGCAGCACGGCGCAGCTACCCCGGCCGAGGCCCCGGCTCTGGCCACCGGCTGCCCACCGGCTATACGGACCAAAAACTCGCGTCCTCGAAATCGATTTTTTTTTCGGTCTTGAAAATCTAACAAACATTTAACAACAAGCACGCACAATAAATGGGCGTTTCCGAAGAGGCTTCTGCACCGGAAGTAGAAGAACGGATTGCGGCGTCGTCTGCTTGACGCCGCCGCCGCGACGCCCCACACCAGGAGGCGCAGGCGCGCATCCCCGGCAGCAGCAAACCGACCGCCCCCCGCGCGGAGAAAAGTTGGCCGTTCATGTGATGGAGAACCGGCAGAAAACCAGCAATTCAAGTCGAACCTAGTGCGCGCACTCACACACACACACAGCGCGCGCGCGCTCCGCCACAACTCTGTAAGGACAACCACCTTGCGCCTTGGCCACAGCCACTGCGCGGCCGCCGATCCTAGCCGCCTACCACAACCGGCCGGCCGGCCGCGACGCGGGCAGCCCGGCTCACCGACCACTCCACAGCCTCACAGCAGCCTCCGAGGAGGCCGGGCCGCCCGAGGCGGACACGAGCCTATAGGCCTGGCCTAGCCTGGCCCAGCCTGGCCTAGCCGCAGCAAGCCGCAGCCAGCCCCCCCGCGAAGCGCGCGACGTCAACGGGGGCGTCGTGCCACAAACTGTCGGCGAAATTCACGGCTCAACACGCGGCTCGCGGATCTGTCAGCGGTGTGAGGAGAGACAGAGAGAGAGAGACACACAGAGTGTGTGTGTGTGTGTGTGAGAGAGAGAGAGAGAGAGAGAGAGAGAGAGAGAGGGGGAGAGAGAGAATCGATCGGAATCCGGCAGGAGACGAACAGTGTGACACGGCGACGGTTGTGTGCTGCTGTTGCTGCTGCTGCTGCGGTGCAGTACGGAAAGAAGGTCGCTGGGTCTGACTGCTGCTTGTCCTGTCCTCTCTGTTCTGTCCGGCGGCACCACCACGGCCGGGGCCGCTGGAGGCCGCCGCTGGAGGCCGTTGATTCTGCCGCTGCCGCTGCTCCCGGACCGGGGCCCTTTTATCTGTCGATAAACCACGCGGCGCGGTGACCCCGGCGGGGGCCGCGGGGGCCGCGGGGGCCGCGGGGGCCAGGCGGCACGTCGCCACGCTTGCAGCAGTAACCTGTCGCGGCGGCGGCGGCGGCGGCGCGGCCGAGTCCGCCGAGGAATCCAAGGCGGGGCTCTAGCTGGCCCGCTGCCGCCGCCGCTGCCGCTGTCCGCACTGTGGTTAGGTGGCTTGCACTGAAACGGCATGACACTTCTAGGTTGACGAAAGTGCAAACCTTACTGCCCGAGATGAATTGACAAAAGACTTGCACATCCAAAATTACTTGCACTGCCCCGGCATCCCACTACCTGCTTGCATGTTCGCCACAAGGAGGTGGCAGGCAGGGTTGAGCTCCCGGCCTGTGCGAGTAGTGGGTGGCTGTTCCGCCACATTCCCCGTGCGGCCGCGCCACCAGAGGCTTGCACTGCCGTCATGGCTTGGGTTGCACACAGGGTTGCGCGGCGGGTGGCAGGCCGGCAACCACCTGATCGCACTGCCGGTTGCGTTCGCCCCACCACTCGCTTCACTCTGGTCAATAGGAGGGTTGAACTTCCGGACCAGTAGACATGCACTGAGAGTGGTGCGCTCGCAAGCCGTGCGTCACCTACAGGCATGCGCGCGCCGGACCCATCCCGTGCGGCCGCGCCACCAGAGGCTTGCACTGCCGTCAAGTCGCGGGTGTCTTGGAGCGGTGCGCCGCCATTCCCATGATGCCAGTTCGCATCTTCGACTGCGCAGTAACGAAAAATTGAGGAAATCGCGAACCAAGAACAAAAGTCAGCTGCATACTGATCGTTAATACTATTTGCTTAAGACTCCAAATATTAAGCACTATCGCCACTATCATAACTTATTAAAGTGGCGATTTATGTAAAGTACGTTAGATGGCCCATAATGCACGGGCAGTGGTAGGCCAGTAGGCCAACGTTTTGCCTAATTATTTTTAAGCTCACACGAATTTTTATATTGACATAGGGAATGGGGCGTGAACAGAGACTAATTCAATACCGCGAAAATCATATCCATACGCCTCAGGTTTAACACGCGCTGCGGCATCTTATAAAACCGTGAAGCCTTGGCAGCTCGGGTCGCCTAGCCTCTCCCCCACTCCCCCTCCCCTCCTCTCCTTCACTGCACGTGGTGCGCGCACACCGCCGGGTCCGAGCGTCTGGGCATGGAGGCAGGTCGGGCTTCCCAAGTCTGTCCCTCAGTGTTCCTCCGTAGCGCAGATGGCAGCGTTGCAGGTTGGTGAGTAGGGATTCGTGTGTTCTAATACCAGCGTTCTTGTGTAGTGTCCTTGTATAACAATATGTACTTCTCTCCCTCCGTAACAAACTCAAAAGGCCGTAGGAGCATTGACCCCAAACGAAGGTTCCGTGAAGGCTGATTTATTGCTTTTTGGACCCTCGGTACCTGACGACTAGGGTTGCGGAAGTGCAAGCCTCGCTGCATGTATACGGTGGCGGCAGTGCAAGCCTCGCCGCAAGCTCACGGTGGCGGCACTGCAAGCCTCGCCGCATGTACACGGTGGCGGCAGTGCAAGCCTCGCCGCAAGCTCACGGTGGCGGCAGTGCAAGCCTCGCCGCATGTACGGTGGCGGCAGTGCACGGTAAGGGTGGCGGCAGTGCAACCCAGCGTGAGGCCGAGCGTCAACCCTAGCTGCAACCCATATATTGCAGCGCGCTAAAGTTCAAGCATAGTGTTGACATGGGACCGCCACCTTTAGGTGTACTATTGGTAACCCGGCAAGGGTGGCAAAAGTGCAAGCCGCCTGATTACAGTGCGGCCTCGCAGCTCTGGCCGCGACTGCGGTTCTATGGACCGTCGTGTCGTCGTTCCCTGTCCTCCGGTTCTACATCGAAATTGCTATCGGAATGGGAGAGAGAGAGAGAGAGAGAGAGAGAGAGAGAGAGAGAGAGAGAGAGAGAGCCTAAAACTATTATATTGGGCGACAGTGATAACAACGAGATTCCAAAGCGAAAAAAAAGAACAAATCCGAAAATCCCGGGTTTGGAGCTTTTATTCAACTATGTACAAATTTTGCACGGCGCAAGGGGACACATTACGTGTTTTTGCGAGGTGCAGCAGGAGAGCCCCCCCGCCCCTCCTCCTCCGTCTCTCTCGGGGCTCTCTAGACTGGACATATCTCTTATACGTGTTAGGTGTGCTTCGCCGTATCGTGGGCGTGTGTATGTACCACGTACTATGCTTCTCAAATGTTTTGTCGCGAGGGACTACTCCGTGCGGCAGAGAATTGCCCGTCTGTCTCCGGTAAGGTGCGGATCGGCAACGCCGTGTCCGGGTGGTGAGGCGGGGGCGGGCGGGGGGCGCGACTAATAAGTGCAGCGCGAATGCCTGAGTGGCACGGCGCGAGCCAGACGAGGACGGCCCGGCTCCAGCTGACCTGCGGAGACACGGCGGCGGCCTAGCAGCACCCTGGCCCCTGCTTCGGAAGGGGGCGGAAGGGACCGCGAAGGGGTGGAGGAAGGGGGGAGGCGCACCGCTGAGCGAGAGGGACAGAGGGAGATCCCTGGTGAAAGGGGGATGGAAAGGGGGCACAAGTGCAGCCGTGCGCAGAGGGGGCGTTCAACCCCGCTTTCGGTGCCCTCGGCCCCTCCAGAGGCGAAGTGCGAGCGCCCAGTTCAAGATTTTCTTTAAAATAGTGCGATAACGATCTTTTGGAGTCTAACTGTTGGCTGCCTCCCCCCCCCCTCCCCTCCCCGTCCCCCGTGCTCGTCCCGATGCACGCAGCGCTCCAGGTTTATGGGCCTGTCAATCACTGATGAATAGGAGAGTCGGGTAAGACAAAATTTCGAACGGTTTAAATCTAACAACTTCTCAATGTCGCTAGGGTGATCCCTGGGCTCCTGACGATTAAAATGAGTCCAAACAGTCCACCGATATCGCCGCACACACCTGTGGTTTTGACAGGTGACTCTGGTCGCCGGTGGAGCTGAGAGGACAGATTCGTCCGCCGGGGTCCACTAGTGGTCTGAGCTCGCGCCTTCCCCGCCCGCCCCCGCCTCACCACCCGGACACGGCGTTGCCGATCCGCACCTTACCGGAGACAGACGGGCAATTCTCTGCCGCGCGGAGTGGTACCTCGCGACAAAACATTTGAGAAGCATAGTACGTATACGTGTGACGGGGCGCGCGCGGACCGGGGAATCTCGAAAGTAAGAAGAGAGATAAAAAAAAGAGAGGGAGAGAGAGAGAGAGACGACGTGTGAGTTCTGTGCGCTGTCGTCGTCGTGTGGGTCCGTCGTCCGGAGTGTGAACAGTTTTGATTTGCCGCCAGTCGACAATTTGTTTTCCGCTACGATATGGCGTCTCGGTCGTCTATGCCGTATGTGCTGTGCGCCGACGCCACGGTTCCCGACGACTTGCCTCTGAGTCCGGATGTGAGTGCATGTGTGTGTGTGTGCTGTGTACGTCGCCAAGCCTGTCAGCACAATACACTGACTCCCGACCGAAAAATTCTTCCGTTTATATCGCGTGTTTTTTTTCTGCGAGCTCGTACTAAAGTGACCGCGTGCGCTACGCCCTTATGTACGGGATGAATAAGAACTCTGCCCCGGACGCCCCACCGCCGCCGCCGCCGCAATCACGAAGGCCGCCCTACACTTTATGTGCACAACACCTCGCGTATTTCTGGCTGCTCTGTGAATCATGTTGGTGTGCCTGCCGTCGAGGCTGTGCAAAGTCGCGCTGCGCTGCGCTGCGCTGGTGTGGCTGCCAGCAGCAGCAACAGCAGCACCGTAGAGCCGCGCAGCAGCAGCCCCAGCAGCACCGGAGAGCCGCGCCCCGCCCCGCGGCCCCGGCGGCCCCCGCTGCCCCGGCCGGCCACCTCGCCATTGAGGATGCCTGGGGGCCAAGAAGTGAGCAGAGTATAACAGGGCAGGGCGGCCCGGCAGGGCCCATCTCATCCCGTCCCGTTTGGGGGCGTCCGTAAAGTGCGTCCCGCCCCGCTCAAGTAAACGAGCAGCCAGCAGTATACAGAACATCGTCAGACTCTGGATGTGACCCGGGCGGAAACGACGAACTTACAGTGCAAAAACTGTAGTTCTACAAACTGTAGTTTTATGTTGTGGCTGACGCGGAAAACCATAAGTAACTCTGAATTATCAAGTAATTTTTTCCGGAGGAACTACAGTACTGTTGTTTTCTGTACCAAAAAAATTACAGCTGGAATGCAGTTCCGTAGTTCAATTCATACTAAGAGATCCCTTTCTCCCGGGTCAGTGTCACAGAAAATGTTTCCCAAAAAAAATTTAAAAAAACTTCCCTCCTTTCTGTTTTTGGCGCTGACTGTCCACCCCCTGCCCCTATGCTGCCTGTAGTATTCTCTTCCGAGGCCCCCGTCCGCGCAGGCGCGCCCTCTGGACACGGTGCGAGTTATGTACTTAGACTCTCCGGCAGCGGCGGTGAAGAAATTCCAAAAGCGCGCTCCCCTCCGGGATGAGTATTTACCCCCTCTCCCACGTCATCAAGGCTGCGCCCCTGACCGGGGCCCGACTCCTTCGCCACGTCTGTATGTTTGCTCAAGACGTCCCCCCTCCCCTTCCTCCTCCTCCTCCTCCCCCGCCCCCCCTTTCAACTCTGACCACGGCGAACATGGCGAAGACACCTGATTTTGATGCCACGAAGTGATTCATGGCCAGCCGCACAAGATTTGTACCACGGCCGGCCGAGGCAGGGCAGCGGGGAAGGTATTCGCGCGCCGAGAGGCGAACAGAACGGCGTACTTCCTCGCCCTGTTAGGGCCCGTGGGGGAACGGTCATTCCAAACAAAGTGTTATTCAGGTACGAGCCGTCTTCATGCGTCGTCGGTGCTCGCCTGTTACCAACTGCACTCTTGCCGCTTACCAGCATTCAAGTCTCCGAGCAAGAGACAAACGAACGCGAAATCGCCTTGTCGCTGCTGCTGCACTGAAGAGATCCTTCGCAGCGCGGTAACACAATCACCTTTTACCGACGTGTGCGAAGAGGAGGAGCCACCGCCTTCTTCCACGCACGCGATCTCACAACTATACGGAATGCATAAGGCGCCCGCCGCTTTAATTAATGAATGCGATAACGAGGCTCGATAGGGGAGGACGACAAAAGAGCATCGCGGAGAGGGTTTTGTTTCTCCGGTGCGCGCGCGTGCTGCGTTACGTACGCCGTCATCAGCCTTGTTTTGTTTTTTTCTCCAACCCTCCTAACCTCACTCTGTTTAAGGTAATCAGGGTAGGGGGCGCACCACGCGCGGCTAAGAACAAAAGGCTACCGCAAAGGCGCGGGGAGAGGGGACGCGACGAAAACTCAAAACAATATGCGTATTATATGATCCCGCCGCGGAAGTGTGTGTGTGCGTGCGTGTTCGCGCGTGTGTGCGTGGACGCGTGCACCGCGCGTGCGCACTGCGCAAACTGAAGAGCGAGCGTGTGGGGCCTAAGCCACACACACACACACACATACATATGTGTCCCGCCGCCAGAAACAAAAGTAACCGAGACTGCTCGGCGTCGGCGCATGCAGTGCGCAAAAAAAAAACAAAAAAAAAACAGTGCACAAGAGCAAAAGTGTGTATTGTGCATACTGCAGTACGTGTGCGTATACCGGCGTCGCGGTCGACGCGAGAAACGTGCTGCCACGGTGATAACAATGATCATAATACTAATAAAGAACATTCCAAACAAGTAATAATAAAAATTTAGTAGCAGTACAACAACCACCATTCTACCTTAAAAATAGATTTGGGAAAAGAAATTTATTTTATCTCACGGTGCCGAAAAATTCAGGCGGTGAAAATTACATCATCTCCTTTTCCCACCCTGTCTATCTCTCTGAGTCTCTCTCTCTCTCTCTCTCTTCTCTGTCCGTCTCTCATATCGCAGAAACAGAATGGGGGCGGCGTGACCGTCTCGTTAGCAGACACACCGTCGCCGTGTTTGAGTTGCCATGACAACGGCCGTGCGGGCGGGCAATACGTCTCAATTGGTGCGGTGGGTGCGATCAGCCATCCGTCGATGAATGGTCGGCCCTGGCCGGCCCTGCCCGGCATGACTGGCAGGTAATGCATCCCGGCTGCGCCCGCTGCGCCCGGCCCACCGCCGCCGCTCCTCCATTCTTCGGATAAAAACCACCGTGAGACGCCTGATTGATTCCCGGTCAAACTACAAAAACAAACTGGGGAGTATTGAATCGGGCCACAATCGGGGGCTGCACGTGCTGGGCCCGCTGCTGCCGCCGCCAGCATTGGCTCGTTTCATGGTCCGCAGGGATCCAGTGGCACACCGAAGCCGCCGGGCCGCCGGGGGCCTAAAGGGCTGCGGCGCTGAGTGCGAGAGAAACGGGACGCCGCATTTGACTGGTGAGAGCGAGATGCCCGACCGGCCGGGTGTCTCTCTCGCACTGCCGTAGTCAAATCGGGCGTGCTGTCTCTCTTGCACTCCTCGGCTAGACACCGCCAACGGTTGCGCGCCCCGAGAACCACTCGCAGGTCCGTCAGGAAACGCTGGCCGGGGAATATTGTCGTTATCATTTTGGGTTTATTTCTGAGACGGGAATCACGTAAGGGGGGTGCTCGGGTTGAGTTGATTGCCAAAGGGCGGCGGTGTGCGCGGCGCTTTGGACGCGTTGTTTCTCACCCCAACAAAAGCATACCGTCCTGTCACACCGGCCGGCGGGGGCCCCCGGCACCGTCGGGGACCGTCGGGGGGGCCATCGGGCACCCCGACGGTCCCTGCTGTCCCTCCGCCATAAAACAGGTGCAACGGCCAGGTAAATGCCATCAACACTTTGTCGGCGAGCCCGGCAGGTACCTCCCGAAAAATGGACAAGGACACGAAGGCTCGGCATACGACGGTAGGCGGGGCGCGGGGGAGGGGGGCGTGGCGGGGCGTGGCGGGGGCCCCGCGCGGCAGCGGCCGGGGGCACCTAATCTCTACCCAGAAATCAAGAATGGCAGTCAGGCCAGAAGTCATCCCCCGTCTGATGGGGGTCATAAATTTTGCGACGATGAGCAAATATTGCAGAAATTTGGGGAGTCCGTCGGGGGAAAGACAACGGTAGCCCGTAAGGGTCCTGTGTTTTGGAGGCGGGTCTTCTATCCTCGTACTCTATCCGTGTGTGTGTGTGTGTGAGTGGGTCGTAGACAGAGAGAGAGAGAGAGAGAGAGAGAGAGAGAGAGAGATAGAGAGAGAGAAAGAAGGGGGAAGTGCGGGATTAGCACCTGACGGCTGAGCGGGGCCGCGCGCGCTGGGGCCACGAAAAGGCGATGCCTCCGAGAACAAAGGGGCTCACACCCGTGGTGACAATTTTTACGACGCCCCCGCATCTGGGGAGAGATATGGCGAAGCGTGCAGTTGTTGGCGGGGGGGCCTCCGCCGGGCCCCGCCGGGCTGTGCCGGGCCCTGTGTTCCGCGTCGGCCCGTTCCCACGGCGAGGACGAGGATGAGGTGTCTGGCCGGTGTCTGGAGGAAAGTGAGGGCTTGCGGGGCGCTGCCGCGCAGCCGCCGGGCCAGCAACGGCAGCCCACGGCAGCCAACGGCAGCCAACGGCTCCAAAAGGCGTTTCGGCAAGGGTTTAAAAAAAAGTTAAAAAAAACCACAAACAAAAGTCAATTTTTTTTAATGTTATGTTTTTTTTTTTAAAATAAGAGTAGGAAATTTTCCTGAGTTTATTGGAGTTAGAGTGCAAGTACAATTTTTTAAAAATATTTAAAATCAAATTTGTAATATCACATCATTTTTGCCCCAATGGGAAACGCACCCATCACAAGTGGACCAATAACGCCGCGAGAGCTCATCTCGTTCGAAAAATAATATTTATACCCGACGATGCATTCGATCCGAAATACATATCGGTTCGGCGCGCCCCCCCCCACAATAGAGAGAAAAGGGGGGGGGGGATGACGACGTGTAGTTTGCTTGACCACAACATAGTGCTGTCACGGGCCGAAAGCCTTGCTTTATGGCACCCCCGGAGCGAGGCTCTGTCTTGCGGGCCCCGTCTGACCCCGGTGCTACCTTTGAGCAGCACCCCGCCCCGCCCCAGCGGCCGCCGCCGGGCCCCCCCGACCAGGCCCTCCGGCACCACCCCCCAGCTGCGTCCCACCTCACCTATTGAACACCACCCTACCCTCTCGAATGCGGCCTCGGGAATGGAAAGCAGTGGACGGATTCCTTTTCATGCGGCTTTTCCTTCTCACACACGGCATATAAATCAAGACAACATTGCATTATGGCACACACTCACGCACCGTGTGGAGTGTCCCTATCCTTAGGGCCGCCCGTTCGAAGAGTCCGAGTCCGACGCTAATCTCTCTCTAACGCCGCGTATTAACAACACGGAGTTAAAGGGTGACCGCTCATCGCGAGCTTCTCACTCTCTGTCTCCCTCGCTCTGAATAATTTCCGCGCCCTCCTCCCTCCCCGCACGGGAGCCGCGCAATAACCGTAGCGGGATTATTCTGTTTACCTGTAATTGCGTATGGAAGGGGGCAGAGAGAAAAAACGAACGAAACAAGAAACGAGCGAGAAAAGCGCCCGAAAACAGAAAACGGTCACTGAACATAAAGGGGATTAACTCGTACCGCGCATGATAAAGAAGTGGGGAGGGAGAGAGAGAGAGAGGGGCAAAAAATGAATCTCTAATTGGAAGTTATCTAGAGGAAATTAAAAAGGTTTCAATTAAAGGACGACGCACCAGCGCAGGCAGCAGTGACCTGTTGATCGGCCTACGCCGAAGTGGCATGTGGATTGTGGAGCGGCGTCGGCCGGGTACAGTCCGCTCTCGCAGCCGCCGCGGCCGGCCGTGGCTCGCCGGGGCCGCGGCGTGCGGGGGGGCCGCGCTTGTGCCTGAGTGTACCCGGACGGGGGCAGAGGCGGGCAGCGGCGGCGGGCACGGGGAGGGAGGGGCCCGTCAGCCCGGCTGGCCCGGCCCGGCCGCCCGGCCCGGGCGCTGCCAGATCGGTCCGATGGGGCCCCGCCGGCCCCGGCCGCCTTTGGGCGCGCGAGCGGAGCCTAACCTGAACCTGCTGCCGCCGATGCTGCCGCCGATGCTGCCGCACGCTGCCCATCCCTGTTTTTATCTCCTTCATTTCGGAAAAAAATAATGAAGAGCTATTTGAGGTTAGGTCCGGCACGACGCGGTGATGGGCGGCGGCGGCGGTGGTGGCGGCGGCGGCCCGGGCTGAACAGTAGCCGTGCTCCAAAAAACGTGACTCGTTCCCCCGTGTACTAATTACCATCGCGGCGGTAGCGGCGGCGGTGGTGGCGGCAGCGGACGGCGCAAGATGCGGTGCTGCGGCGGCGGTGGCTGCGGGCGGACCGCGACGCCGCCGCCGCCGGGGCGCCCCGCCCCGTACGAGGACCGCTTGCTGCTGGTGGGTGGGGTGGTCAGGACGGGCCGGTCCTCCTCGCTACCGGGCTTGAGCGATTCGATCGACTCATCTGCGTGTGCGTGAGCGCGCGTGTGTGTGCGTGTGTGTGTGAGCGCGCCTGATGAACACGGGCCGACACTGCGTTTTGTGCGTGAACACGGCGGCGGCGGCGACGCCCGGCCGCCGCCGCCGCACCGCGCTGGAATCCCGCCGCGGACTCCGCTCTGCTCCTGCGGCCGCCCCCGAGGACCCGCGCGCCCCGCCGCCCGGCTGCCTGCCGAAGGGGTTCGAGTATTTATTATTTACCTCGCCGCCTGAAAAGAGCATCCCGTCGCGGCGGCGGCGGCGTCGTGGGAGGGATAGTGCTGCCGAGGGTGGCGAACAGGGAGGAGGGGCGCAGCGCGGCGCGGCGCGGCGCGGAAGGAAGACGGCAATTTCTCATCCGTCCGCGACGCCGCCCGGTGATGAAGAGGCCGCACTTTCGTTTTCGAATATTGCAGGGGGCGGCGGCACTTGACACCCGCCAAACTGCGCCGGCGGCCCGCTTCCCACCGGCGGCAGCGGCGGCGTCCGCGCGGCAGCATCGCATCGGCAGGCATCCGGCCCCCGCCGATGCATATATTCCTCACCGGATGACACCGGCACGGCGCGGCACCGCACCCCGGAGCACGGGGCGCTCACTCAGCCCCAACCCTTTGCCGTCGTGAGACTGCGGTGGTGGCGGGCCGGCTGCTACCCCTGCATGACCCAGAAAAGTGGCGCGCGGAGGAGGATGAGGAGGAGGAGGAGGAGGAGGAGGAGGGCGACGCGGGGCCTCGAGCAGAGCAGCGCGGCGCGGCTAGGGGCTGCGGCCGGGCCGCGCGGCACGGACGTACATTCGTTTGCTTGCGACCGGAACAATCTTATCAAACGTCTCTCGCGTCCCACGGGACTACCCCAACCAACGGCGGCGGAGTCCTCGTCGTCGTGGACGTGTCGACCCCCGCCCGCGTCGACGGCGGCGTCGTCGTCAACCCCTTCCCTCCTCCTTCCTCCTCCTTTTCTTCTTCTTCTTCTCCGCCGTCGCCGTCGCGACACACTACACAAAACTTTGGCGACGACGACGGCGACGGTCTCGGAATGATTAGAAAATTGTCGGTTCCGCGCGACCGGCACAGGAATAGAATGGCGGTGACGGTGACGGCGACGCTTCGCGCCGCCCCGCGCCGCCCCGCGCGCTAACCTGCAATCTTTAGCCACTATTCGCCTTCCATTTGCATACGCGCCGCTGAGTAGTGTTCCCCCCGCCGGGGCGTGGCCGGGCCGGTGACCTCAACCCCCTCCCCCCCCCTCCTCCTCCTCCTCCTCCTCCTCCTCCTCCTCCTCCCCCTCCTTCCCCCTCCTCCTCCTCGCACTGCTACAACGTCACGACACCTCGTCCAGGGCTCCTCTCGCGACAGAGTCAAAAAGGTGGGAGGGGGGGTTGTGTGCGCGAAGGTGCCAAAAAAAGAGACCCAACTGCTTTTGTGCGTCGTGTGCAGCGCGCACAAAAATTACACACCACAAAAGGCCCTCGCGAACACACAGACACACACACACACACATTCACATTGGTGTAAGTACATCGGGGTGTAGCAACGCGCGGGGCGGCAAAGATTTGAAAGGGAAAGTAAATGAACGACCCGCACGCGGGGATCTAGGGAGGAAGAGGACGCCGTTCGGGGCGGACGTTCGAAGTGCTGCCGTTGGACGCTCTCTCTCTCTCTCTCTCTCTCTCTCTCTCTCTCTCCCCCAGAGGCGGAGGAGGAAGTTTGCTTGTCAGGTCCTCCTCGCCACTATGTACACCTTGGCTCGGTGCGGCTACCCCCTCCGCCACCGCCGCGCCGCCACCCACCACCCCGCCAACGAACACGGCCAGCGAGCGGCAGCCACGGCGGCGGCGAGGCCCCGGGGCACAGTCTCCTCGACTTGGCTCGCCAAGCCTCCCCTTCCATTGTAGCCCCCCCCTCACACCCCACGGCCTCTCTCTCTCTCTCTCTCTCGTCGCTACTTTGAATAATATTTCATAATGAAGACATTTCCCCCTATTTTCACTAACACTCTCCGCTTTTTGTCACGTGAAGAGGGAGCAGAGCGGGAGGAGAGGGAGTGAGAGAGACTGATTTTTGCCCCCGGGGCAGCGTGTTGACGGAGTGGCGGACTTTTCAGCGGTCCGCGCTCGCCGCCGCTGCCGCCGGCCTCCGCGACAAATTAAGCTGCTCTCGGCGAAGGGCAATTCCGGCACGGCGTGCGCTGCACTGCCTGGCACTGCTGCCGCTCAACGCGGCTGTTGCGCGGGAGCCGGCCGACTTTGGAACTCCACTGCGCCGTTTGGGGAGGCCGGAGGGGGCCGGTGGTGGTGGTGGTGCTGCGGGCGGCGGGAGAGTTGTACACAACTCCCGGAGTCAACGACGTTTCTGAGGGAGGACCTCGCCGAAATATTATAGTTTGAGCAGTTTCGTCAACGTCATTTCCAAACCAGCACTGGTAAACACAGGGTTTCTAGTTCGGCAAATTTTCAGAAAATTTTTCGAAAAAAAAAATCGACATACTTTCAGAAAATTTCATACATTTTCAAAATAAAAAACACAATTTTTTCTGAAAAATTCTGAATTTTTCTCTAAAAATTTCTGTTTTTTTTTCTAAAAATTTATTTGAAAGTTTCGGGACTATAGAAACCCTAGTTGTATTGGAATCGCGCGGGTTCGAACACCACCACAACCGGCCCGCGCGCCTGGAAAGCAGCCGCCAGCAGCCAGGAGACAGAGGGAGAGAGAGAGAGAGAGAGACAGAGAAGCGTAGGACAGACGGACAACAAAGATGGAGAGAGAGAGGGAGACGGGCAGACACGCGGACAAAGGTTGGGGATCGGACGCGCGGGGTCAGTACGTGCCCAACACAATCAGAGGAGGTCAACGAAGGAGATTTTCTGTGACAACCCCCCCCTCCCCTCCTCCTCTCCTCCCCTCCTCCCCTCCCCCCTCCTCCCTCTCCCCTCTCTCCCTCCGGTCTGTCGTGAATGGACAGCGAGCTGCGTGCCGCCGTCTTGGACGCCTTGCTGCTGCGGGCTCCGCTCCGTCTGCCGCCGTGGTGGCGGTCGCGACGAACGCGAAGCCAAGCACCGATTCAACCATCAGTGCGTCAAACTTACAACCGGTAGATTTCTCATCCCGCGTTTTCGCGCGGACTGCGGGGGGAGCGGGGGGGGGGCACCTAACCTCACTCTTTCGGCGCGGATCTGCCGGTCGGACGCTGCGCCGCAGAATCGCCTCGCGTAACCCCGGTGGCGTTACGGCACATTGATGAGGACACGGCATTAAAGAACGGACTCGCGCCATTAGTATCTGTTGACGGCCCCGCGAGAAACCTCCCCCCCCTCCCCCCCGCCTTCCCTCCCTTTCCCGCCCCTGCCCGCCGCCTCCACCTCCACAACCGGGCGGGCCTCCTCCTCCTCCTCCTCCTCCTCCGCTGCTGCTGGCGCCCCAACGACCAATAAAGGATTCCCGTTTACGACCGTTTACTGAAAAATAACCTCACGGGTACGTGCGCCATTAATATTGCTATAAAAATAACAGCCGTGTGCGTATCACCTGTGGGCGCGCTGCAGGCGGAAGCTGCCACTCACACACACACACACACACACATGGGTGCTTCCTCGCGCCGGCCCGCGGCGTCGGCATTCCCCCACGGTCTATGAGAAATTGGTCCCATTCCGCCCGGCCCGGCGCGATCTGCGAGCTTCCTTGCAGAAAACGTTTTTATTTTATAATGCGCGGCCTTGAATGTGTACCGACGCCCGACCGCGCATGCGCCGCGCCGAAACAACATAACGGGGCGATTTCAGACTAATCCGACTGGTTTGCATGTAATTCGCATAGGTCGGCAGCCGCGGCTCGCCGGCCCCTTCACCCCACCACCTCTCCCTCCTCGCAGCGCCCCTCCGCTTTCTGCTCCGCCGTTGTCAGCATCCTGGAGGGGCAGGCCGCACCGCTGAGCAACACAAAGAATGAGGTCTCTCTGGCGGAGCCACCGCGGCCGCGACGACGTCCACCACGACGTCCACGTCGATCCGGGGCGACAACGAGCTCGCCGCCGTTGACCTGTGTGAACTCTGCCCTGCTCGCGAATGTGCAGCTTTCCGAACAAAAACTGTTTTGCGCTCTCGTTTCTGCGGCCTCTCTCTCTCTCTCTCTCTCTCTCTCTCTCTCTCTCTCTCTGCAGCCGCTCTCTACTACAAATCACTAAAATCCATGTTACATTCTCCCATCGGCATAAGGAGCGCAGCAAGGCAGCAAGCGACGTGTACAAGGCAAAAGTGACCTCAAAAACCTGTCCATCCGCCCGTCTGCCGTGCACTGCTTCTCTTTCGCGCGCTGCTCGGCGACGGTTTTCGCATAACGCTACAAACTTGCAAAACAAAACGGATTTCGCCCGGCCGCGCGGAGGAAAAAGGGGGAGAAACGTTGTAAATCGGGGGCGCGGCGAGCTCGTACGTATTGCGCGCGCTCCCCCTTTTCTTGCGCTTTTCTTGGCAGAGGGCGCTTCGACCTTGAAAGTGTAACGGTCACGGGTTCACTGCAGCAGAAGATTTGGTCGAGATGTATGTATTCCACATTTTTTTGGGGCGAAAGGAACAAGAAAATCAGAATATATAAAAATGCAAAATATTTTTTTTTTTGGGGGGGGGGGCATTATAAAATTGTAGCATTGGATTAGCTAAGAAACTAACCAACGCAAAACTGGGAAACGAGTACCACCCAAAATTCCGTACGCATTCGAGCCTTCTTTTAAGAAGGTAGAGGGAGAGAGAGAGAGTGATAAAAGGGGCGGGTGAAGGGCGGGGTGAAGGGGGACTGGGTCGGTCAGGGGGGGGGGGGGGGGATACGCGATAGGTGGGGTGGGACGAGACGCCGTCTATTCCATAGTGCTCGGCTCCGCTGTGCCGGCTCGGCTCGGCCGGGGCTCGGCTCGCACTCGCGCGTTGGCTGCGCAGCACCGCATAAATAATTCATAAATTTGGGTAGGTGCGCGCAACAAGTGAAATGCAGGTCGCGGTTCGCCCGCCCCCCGGCAGGTGGCGCCCGCCGGGGGCCTCGCTGCCGCCGCCGCTGCCCCGGGGGCGGCCGCCGCCGCGGGGGGCGGCGGGGGGCGGCGATGGGCTGATCAATACTACATCTGACACTAGGCGACGGCGGCGGGACGAGCCGCGCACGCCGCTGTGTGTGCCGGACTCTGCAGGGGGGGCCGGCGGCACGGCGGCGGCACCGCCTCGCAATTGCTTCATCGTCCCGGGTATATCTAAACGGCCGGTATGAGAAATAAACGCGTGAGCTAACGGCCGCCCGCTAACGAGCGGTACACGCGACGGCGACGCCGACGTCCGGAGAGATGATTTGGTGCCCTCCGCCGGCCGCGCCGACAAATTTCCCCCCCGAAAAGGCCGTCGCCGACCGCGCGTCCGGCGCTGCGGGGCCCGGAGCCGTCGTCGTCGGGGTGCACTGAGAGGCGCTGGGGCGCGGGCCGGGGGCCGGGGGCAATAAACATGGCCAGTGCCCGAGGCCGAGTGCCGGGGGGGCCCCTGAGGCCCAGGGAGGGAGGCCCCGCCGGGCCCGTCAGGGGGGCACGCCGAGTTACCGCCCATATTTCTCATATTTTCCTCTCGGGCCGGTCATCGCGCGGCGGCGCTCCGTTTCGGCAGGGGCCGCACGATTTCTCATAGGCAGGCGGTAAGGGTCAGGGTCAGAGCCGGGGGGGTCGTCGCCTTGACCGCGTCCGAGGCCCCCGTCCTGCTGCGGTGTCCTGCCGCGGTCGGCCCGCGTCGCCGTCGTCTGTCCTTGTCGGACCCCTTTGTCAGGGGTGGCCGGAGGGAGCGAGAAGACAAAAGGGCACCCTTCTCCGCAGACGCACCCTTCTTCTCGGCTTCTGGCCGAGACCGACTGACCGCTGGCCAGTCTCTGCCCCCTCCCCTCCCCCTCCTCTCTCTCTCTCTCTCTCTCTCTCTCTCTCTCTCTCTCTCTCTCTCTCCCACCCCGCTTCCTCCTCGCCTCGCCTTCAGGTTGCGGAAAAGTGTGTAGTATTGTCATGATGCCGGGAGGGAGCTGCCTGGTGCGGGCCAGCGCTCCCACGGTCCGGCCGGACCGGCCACTGACGGCTGCCCGCTGGCCACGGGGGAGGGAGAGAGACAGCGAGAGCGGAGAGAGAGCGAGAGCGAGCGAGAGCGAGAGAGGATGTCTGGAAGGGGAGAAGTCTCTGAGCTGGCCGGTGCTAGGATAGCCATAAACAAGGGTGCGCTGCCTGTGGATTATTTTGGGTGTGCTGCAGCGGGGAGCGGCTCTGGCACCACCACCACCACCACCACCACCACCACCACCACCACCACCACCACCACCACCACCAGGGCCACCACCTGAAGGAATCGCGATCACCGCTGACCCTGAAAAGTGATTCCCGATTCCGAGTTTTGCAGCGGAACCACGGAGCTCGATTCCACCTTCGCTGTTCGGCGCGCCTGCAAAAACAGTTGGCGATAGTGTACGGCTTCATTCGCGCACACCCTCCCCCCTCCCCTTCCATTCCCCTTCACCTCTCACACCTATGCCGCTTTCATCCATGCACTGCCGACTTTATTCTTTTACCTTTTTTTTCCCGACTCTGTCGCCTACTCGCGAAGAAGAGGCCGAGGCTGAGGATGGGCGTACAGACGTAGAACTGCAAATAAAAACTTCTTCATTTCAATTTTTTCGAAAACTGAGTTTTTTGGTGGTTTCGTGGGCTTAATTTTTCATACCCTTCCATGCAGACGACAAATCCAATGCTAGGGCTCCCTCTTCCGTGCCTCCCCCACTGAACCGGCTTAGTGTGTGTGTGTGTGTGTGTGTGTGGGACTGCGTCTGGGCGAGAGGAACAGCAGTGGCGCGGGGGAGAGAGAGCGAGAGAGAAAGAGAGCGCCCACAGGATAAATATCTCCGGGGCGTGATCCAAAGAAAGCATTTGGCTACCGATCTGATAGCGGACTTTATGCGGGAGAGAGAGAGCAGAGAGAGAGAGAGAGAGAGAGAGCAAGCGAGAGAGAGAGAGAGAGGAGGGCTGGGCCCGGGCAGCCGGCAGGGCCTGGCAGAGCGCGGGTTTTTATCAGACTCATCGGAGACAGTTCCAGGAGCCCATATTCCCCTCGGTGCAGCCGCCCGCACAGGGCTGCTCTGGGCGCGGCTGTTTAGGGGAGGCTAGAGAGGCCCGAGTATCTCTTGGGGAGGCTTGGGGTTAGAGAGACTCATCCTGTGTCTCTCTAGCAGGGGCTCAAGCAGACCACGGTTACTGCTCGGGGAAACAGGGAAAGTGCATGCAGTGGAGTTGTGTTGGCTTGTTCTCGGGAACGTCTCTCTGGCACCACACCGATACTCCCGCGTGTTGCAGCTCACAGGGTCATCAGTGGGGTGTCTGGCGGGGCCGCCGGCGCCAACAGCAGTCCGTCAGACGGCCGACCCACGACCCGTTCCATCACCGTGTCAACCATTTTTCAGGGGGATCACCGGGCCCGGCCCGCAGCAAACCACGCCGTCTGCTCACCACTGCTGCTGGGACCAGCATCAAAGGTGTTCTCGGTGGCGGTCCGGCTGCGTGTGAGAGAGACGGGACGCCGCGTTTGACTGTGGTGGTGCAACAGAGATGCCCTGCTGAGGATGACGGGTATCTCGCTCGCACTGCCGTCGTCAAATGGGGCGTCTTGTCTCTCTCGCTCTTAGACCGCCCCCTGGACGTTCTGACACGGGGCCGAGCCGGAGGTACAGGGTTCGGTGCTGCACTATACCTCATATACCGATTTTATGACACGCATGAAAAAAAATCGTGAGGATAGATAGTACAGCACAGAAGTGCACGCTTGCACGCCCACCGAAAGAGTTAGAGGGAGACAGAGCCAAGAAGCAGCGGGAAGCCAAAAAAAAAAAAAGGGAGAGTTGTCGTCTACGCTGCAGAGGTGGTGTGCCATCTCCCATGAAAGGGCGAGGTTCCTCAAAGGATTAGACGAGACACAGACAGAGACAGACAGACAGACATCCAGGCAGGACGGCGCACACAGCGCCCCGGGAGGACGGACCCATAACTACAGATAAGATATACCCGCCCTTAGTTTTCCCATGTAAAACCATCTCCTTCTGTCAATAATTATTTTCGTACGGTAGAAACAAAATGGGGACAACAAATCCCAACGCGCAGTAGCAAATATTTACCTACAGTAAACGGTTCTCTGACCTTGGCACCTGTGCACCAGCACTTCTGCGAGCAGCATATTGTGACGTGTGTGTGTGTGTGTGTGTGTGTGAGAGAGAGAGAGAGTGTGTGTGTGTGGAGGCGGCGCTGAGTGTCAGGGTGGCGGCTCAGCACTGCAGCGGGCGGTCGGACACGCGGCGATCGAGATATCGATTGGGGCGGGACGGCCGGGCACGGCCACAGAGATCCTTGCAGCCCGATGTTGTCGGCGCGCAGGGGGGGCGACAAAGCGTTATGGCGGCGTCCGGCCGCGCCACGGCCTCCTCGATGCCATTAGGGGATGTTGATGCGTGTGCGTGCGTGTGTGTGTGTGTGCTGCACCAACTTAGGCGGCGGAAACGGTCGGGTCTGCGCGTGCGAGTGAGAGAGATGAGGCTAGCCGAGATGTGTCAGGGGGTTTTGAGCCGGACCGGCGGCGGCGTTGCGGACGACGCACGACGCACGACGCACGACGCACGGCGCACGACGACGACCACGCCGAGGAGTGCCGTCCCAGGGCCCCGTCCCCGAGTCCCTCCCGCACCCCCGCATGCAAATTTCCAACACGCCGCTATCGGCACGTTAGATCGGTGCGGCGGCGGCGGCGGCGGCGGCGGCGGCGGCGGCGGCGGCGGCGGCGGCGGCGGGCCACACGGCCCGGCCACGGCCCGGCCACGGGCGGTCCAGACGACGCCACACACAACGTGGACGTGCATCGGCCGTAACCTGTGACCGCGGGTGACCCGAAGGAGTCGCACAGCGCCGCCGCCGCGCCGCGCGCCACGCCCCCCTTGCCATTTCCATGCACTTTCCCCAGCCCGCTAAAAGCACCCTGCAGTTCCCTAGAATTTCAAAAGCGTCATTTTCTCTAACTTTGCTATAAAACTAATTTTTTTTAAAAAAAATATTAATTTTTTAAAACAAAAAAAAATTGAAACCAATCTTTTTTTTTAAACTAAAATATTAAATTAATTTTTTTGAAAAATAAACTCGAGGTACGCGTCTGCCTTTACCCACCACCATCACCACTCAGAGCAGCGCGTATGCGAGGGTTTTTCGACTCGTGTTCTCGGAAAAAAAAATTGGGGGGCTTATAGCAAAGGTGAGGCGAGCCCCCCTTGGAGCTGTCCGGCTGGCAGAAAAGCTATTCGGAGCGGGGAGCCCCCGAAAAGGGTTCGGACGGACTCCGTCCCTTCCCAGCAGCCCTCGGCCGCCGCCCACGCACTCACCGCGTATCTCACCGGTATCTGCTTGTTTTCATAAATTGTTATAACTGTGGACAAGGACAGGGGGGCCCCCATATATACTGGCCGGCGTAGCTGGGCAGCCGATGAGCCGGGTAGCCGCCGCCGGGGCCCGGCCCGGGCCCGGGGGGCACGCCGAAAGCAGCGGAGCGGCGGAGCCGGGCGGCACGGCCAGGACAGACAAGACAACAGGTGAAAAGGGGGAGTGGCCGCCGCCGTGTGCACATCTCGCGTGGAATTCCTCGGAGGCCAGGGGGCGGCGGGGGGGGCGGCGGGGGGAGGCAGGGCATTACGGCCGGAGGAATGTTTAATTTAATAGTCATCGGATCAGAGCGAGTGAGAGAGACAGGGGGACGCCTAAAAGGTATACAGGGAGGCACCACCACCACCACTGTGTTGGACTGTAACGCACTTCCAATTACAACCACTTTAGGCACAGTGAGAGTAGATGGGGGTTAGGATGTGCGTGTGTGTGTGTGTGTGCGTGTGTGTGTGTGTGTGTTACGTAACGAGGCGGTATGGCCGCCCCCAGCGGTAACGCACGCTTGACATTTCACTTTGGCGTGGCGTGGGAGAGCCGCGGCGGCGCAGCGGTGGGTGACACACCCAGGCCACGGCAGGCCACGGCAGGCGGCCGAGGCGCGGGGAGGGGCTCTACTTGTGTCAGCAATGCGGATGTGAAGAATGGGGAGAAATATACACGCGGGGCCCCACGGAGAGGAAGAGGGAGGAGAAGAAGAAGAAGAAGAAGAGGAAGAAGACGAAGACGAGAAGAAGAAGAAGAAGAAGAAGAAGAAGAAGAAGAAGAAGAAGAAGAAGAAGAAGAAGAAGAAGAAGAAGAAGAAGAAGAAGAAGAAGAAGAAGAAGAAGAAGAAGAAGAAGAAGAAGAAGAAGAAGAAGCAGGAAGAGGTGAGGGGCAGCGAGGAGCTGCTTTTCGGCCGCCACCACTACCAACCGTTCACTTGTCCGTTCGAGGATGGGGCCATTCATAACGGAAATGCCATAAAGTCTGAGCAACATAACGCCCAGCAGTATGGGCTTTTGGGAAGGCCGGCCGGCCTCTCTGCGTCTGATGCTGCTGTTGCTGCTTCCACGGGGCGTCCCTCTCTCTCTGTGTCTCTCTCACTCTCGCCCGGGTCGCTCTCCTCTCTCTCTCTCCGTCCCTCCACACAAGGACCCTGCTCGAAAACCAATTTTTGCCTCGTTTGTCTCCAGAGTCATTTCCCGGGGTCCGCTGTCCCGGCTTGTAGTATTATTGTATTCGATGGCCGGCCGGCCGGGGCGGGGCGGGACGGGTCGGGGCGGACGGTGGACACGGCGGCGGCGGCGGCGAGCAGAACAGGGAGGCGGCGTGTCGCCCGACGCCGTCGAAGGGCCCCGGCGACGTCGGGGACGTGACGGAGACGCCGGGGAGCAGTAAAACCAGCGCCCCATGCTGGGCGCTTGCTGCCCGCGCGGGGAAATGGACGTAGATTTTCGGTGTCGTTTTTTTTTTTTTTTCAAAATTTCGTCCGTCTTTGCCAGGGTGTTAGGTTCCAGACCTAAATCTCCATTTCATTTTTTGGACGAAGTCTAGAAATTCACCGCGATTCGTTGTGTTTCACCGGGTCAAATTTCAGTGCGAGGTCCGTTATTTCCCGGTCGGCGGCGGGGCTTGCCTCCCGCATGACGGGGACCTTGGTGGCGCGTGGGCCGTCCTGGGCCGCGGTGTCCGGGACTCGGCGGCCGCCTGCGGCTCCGGGGCGGCTCCTCGCCTCCTCCGCGTCCCACGGCGCGGACGACAGCGGCGTACCGCGGCGGTGCAAGAGGTCCCCGCAGCTCCGGCGGACTCCTCCTCCCATGCCATCAAATCCGTTCCCAGTTTTCACGGCTCACAAACATTTCTACGATATTGTGGAAAAAAAGGAGAGAAAAAAGGTTTGGGAGAAGGATTTCGGGAGAAATGAAAAGAGGAGGGAAAAGGAGAAGAAGAGGAGGAAGACACCGCGGGGACGGCGCGGGGGGAGCAGCGTGGAGGGGGGGGGGGGGGGGGGGTTGCACCGCCGCATGCGTTGTCCTGACGGGGGACCAGCTATTAATTTTGATAGGGTTCTCAGAGCAGCGCGCCCTGGACCCAAATGGGCAGTGCAGTGCCGTACACTGGAAACGCACTCCCGATACATTCGTTTAAAAAAAATTGAGAATGCAAATTACACTTTTGTAATTTTGAACACACTTCTACTTGATATTAAATCAAACGTCTACTTTCTTTTTGCCGTGTCTTACCTGCGAGAAAAATTCTTCCACTGCCGCGCCTTTGCAGTGCTTCCCTCCGGACGTCGCCGGCAGTAAATTTTCTTGACCCGCCGCGGCAGACCGCGGTGGTGCAGCAAGTCTCTGGTCATGTTTTTCGAACTCGTGCCCCGTTTTTTTTTCCGGTGCAGTATTTGGTTAGGCCCCGCGGCCCCCTCCCCCTTTCGCCCCCCGCTGCGCGGGGCAGCCGGGCCTCCGGGTCGGGTCCCGGCGGCCAGGGTCCCCCGCAGCCCGGCCGTGCGCCGGGGCCCGGCCCTTACGAGGAGTGGCGCGGCGGAGGCTTATCGTTTCACGCAGGACCGTCGGCGCCAATTGCCTTTTCTGTCCACTATTTCAAATTGTCAGATAAATATGGTGAGTCTTGAGGAGACCGCCGCGCCGCGCTGCCGCCGCCGCCGCCGCGGGACGTCCCGGGGACGCCCTGAGGACGCCCCTCCCTCTCCCCCCTCTCCCGCACCTCCCCACTGTCTCAAAAGAGAGTGGAAAAGGGAAACGGGGAACAGAAGTGAAAACGAAGGCTGTCCTCTGTTGGAAAGCCTTCCCATAAGCAGGAGACTTCAACGCGCGGTGGGACGAGAGGGCGCCGCGAACACCGACCGCGTAAAAGCGCGACACGCCATCGGCAGCTCGCCAGACCAGTGGGCTAGCGGGTGGGCCTCCGACCAGAAGGTCCGAGGTTCGATTCCCGCCCGGGTCGTTCACGTTTTCTTCTTTCGTGCGAAGCGCGGCCGCGGCGGGTCAGTGTCCGAGCAGTGCGTATCGCGCTGCGGGTCCGGTCCAGGTGGCCGGGCGTGGCGGCATCTCACACCTCGCATCATCGCGGGGTGCATCGTGCATCTCGCCCAGCCAGCCGACAAATCCGGCCGCCGCATTACGTATATACCGACGACCCCTCACAAAATATGGTGCGCGCATGCGCAGAGGGACGGAGGCTGGCGGCCCCCTCAGTGCCCTGCCTGAAGAAGTCATCATCATCATCTTGCGGCGTGCAGCAGTTAGGTTTTGTAATATCTTTGATGAATTCATGACTTTTTTTTCGTTAAAATAATTTCTAGAAATTTTGGAACGTTTTGGAATTTTTTCCAAAACTATTTGATTTGATTTTTCTTAGGTTCCAAAAATTTGAACATTACCAGCAGTACTGAGGATTCGCGCGCAAAACAAAAATATTCAGTTGAAAAATTCAGAAAAAAAATAATTTTGAAATAAAATTTGTTGGCGCTGGGCTGTAAACTGGGGTCACACCTTTGAGAAATGTGGTGTACTCCTGCGGTGGTGGAGGCCCCCACCGCGATAGAGACACGCGCGTGGCCACACGCTGTCCACGCAGTGTCCGCCAACACGCCGCGGCCCCCCCGCCCGCTCACGGCATTATATCGGATCGGCAGGACCGCAAAAGCCCTCTCGGTCGGCCGACGCCACGAGCGGTGCGGCCGGCTGTTGCTGCTGCTGCTGCCGCCGGCTGCTGCCGCCGGGGACCGAAACAGGGCGGATGAGGTAAAAAGAGAGGATGAGGAGGGTGGCCGCCGCGATAAAGGCTACAACATGCTAAGTAGCTTATCGCTCCCGAAATGGGAATAAAAGCAGGGGAAACCGCCGCAATCTGGCGGCTGCGGCGGCTGCGGCGGCGGCGGTGGCGGCGCGTGCCGCGGCAAAGGCATTTTGCGCGACCGCAAACCGCACAGGGGCGCGCTCAATTATATATCTCTTTCTCTCCTTCTTTTCTCCTTTTTTTTGTGTAATGTTTATAATGCCGTCTGCTACCCTGAAGACAGGAAGTGCGTGTGCGGAGCCGGGAGGGCGACCGAAAAAGATGCAGGAATCAGGGAAACTGCGTGCGTGTGTGTGCGTGTGTGCGTGTGTGTGAGGGCAGGCGCGTGCGGGAGACACCTCGACCTAACCACGAGAGAGAGAGAGAGGGAGGGGGGGGACGGCTTAAAATAAATGTATGTTAATTGATTCAGTGTTGATATAAAGAGTGTCAACAGAAGACAGAAGCAAGAGGAGAGGGGACCGGACGGAAGGGGGCTGCTGTCTGGACCAGTAGCGGCCTGTGGCCGGGGCCGGGCCTCCTCGGTGCCTCCGGCCCGCCACCGCGCGCGCCGTGGCCAACTTCATCCCCACGTGCTCTTTCACTCAGTGCGCACTGTACAACCTCCAAACTATTATTTTTTTTTCGCGTTTTGTTTTTGAATGGTCGTGGACGCGGCGGCGGCGGCGTCGGAGGGCGGGGCTGATGCGGGGACGCACGGAGGCTTGACCTGGCTGAGGGCGAAAAGCGTTCACCTTCGAAATAAGCGGTCGCGAGTCGGGCGGCGTGGTGCGAGCAGCACGACGTGCCCGGGGGGGTCCGGGACGACGACGCCGTTGCCACGGCAACCCCTCCACCTCCGCGGACCCTCCGCCGCCGCTGGACCATCACGACGCGGACCCCCTCTCCCCGTCTCCCTCTCACCGCGCGGTCACCGTGCGTCTCTCTCTCTCACTCGCACTCCGCGCGGCGCACGGCACGCGCAACGCACACCAAACTTATACATTATTAATCAGTTTCGGGACCTGGAGGAGCCGTCCCGCGCCGCGCCGCCCGCCCCTCTCTTCCTCAAGCTCTTTAAATTTGGGTGTGAACGACCGAATGAATGAATGAATGATATGATCTGCTTTTGCTCCTTGACGTAATACCCGTAATGGTATGTAGGGCCTTGGCCGGCGCGGTCGCGTGCCCGCCCCGGCCGGGCCCCCGGCCCGCCGCCAGCCGCCGCTGCCTTCATTATGGAAATGCAAGGAAGCACCCGCCCCGAGACAAAATATTCCCCCCCCCCCCCCACCCTCCGGACGGAATCACCACCGCAAGGCGACCTGTTGAATGGAATGGGTCACATTCCGGTGCTCATCTCCGAGGCGGCGGGCAGCGCGGCAGCAGCTGACGGCGAGGCGCCTTGTCGGGGGTCAGTGTCACGGGCCGGGCCGGCGTATCGAACCCGCGTTCTTATCGGGGCAACGGGCCGCCTCGCACACTCGGACCGATTCGTAAGCACAAAAGGACCCCCACGGCAGCTGCCGTATTGTCTTTGCAGCGCGTACGCCGCGCGTTACTCCGCTCTTTTCATGAACCCATCGTCTTGTCTTGTCTTCGGGGAGGGATGGTGCGCGGCGGGCACCGCCGGGCGCGGCCGCCGCAGCAGCAGCAGCACCGACTTGACCACGAACCGCCGCCGAACAGCGAACAACTCCCCCCGTTTTCGCGCACCGCGAGCAGAACCGGCTGACGGCCGGCGGCCGCGCCGCGTTTTTGGCGAGCCCGGCCCCCGGCCCTGACGGCGGGGCCCCCGGGGTCCTGCGGGCACACAGCTACGCCCCTGGACACGGTGCGGGCCCAGCCGTCCCGGCCGCCATGCCCCGGTATGGAGGCCCCGGGATGGGACGGGATCGGGGGCCCCGCGCGCGGCTCCGTGCGTGGCCCGGGGGGCCGCCGGGCCCTACTCGTCTCCCCTTCAACTGGATTACCAGCAGCCTGCTCTCCTCCCCGCAGCCGCCGGCCGCCGCCGCCGCCGCCGCCGCCCCCGCCTCCCCCCGCCAGACGGCCTTTGTTCGTCACGTATCGCTCTCTCGCCGCGCGTCCAATATTTTACCGTTCCAAATTCGATTTCCCGTGATGTCCCCGAGATTATATCAGATGGTGGCGGCAGAAGGCCGGGCTCATTGTGTCCGCGTCTGCAGGCCCCGGGCCGTGAGGAGGGGGGCCCGCGGGCGCAGTGGCGGCGCAGCAGGGACCTACCTGCGCGGATATGCACGCGACAGCCGCCCCCGTGTGGCAGGGCGCTCGGGGAATTTGTATCCGAGGCAAAAAAAAAAGGAGCAAGGAAATAAAATTCCCGCGCAGCACCCAAGCAAGAGACAGAGAGAGAGAGGGACAGAGAGAGCGAGAGAGAGACAGCCATTGCTTCGCGCGCTGTGACCTCACGCGGTTTGGATAATGGATTAGTTTTGGCCAGAGAGAATGCCATCGTTCAGGCATTCTTCGGGGCCGAACCGTACTAGCGAGGTTCTGAAAGCCCTGTCCCCCGTCTCCCTCTCTCTCTCTCTCTCTCTCTCTCTCTCTCTCTCTCTCTCTCTCTCTCTCTCTCTCTGTGTCACGCACACAGATGTACAGCGTGTGGCCTCAAGTGCCAGAGAGCGAAATAAGACAGAAAAACCGGTTTCGTCACGCCGGGGCTGGTGGAGAAGGTCCGGGCCACTTTTGGCAGAAAATGTGCGAATCTCTTCGTGAAACACATGCGCGCGTGTGTGCGTGTGTGTCTGTGTGCGTGAGGGTGGACGGCTCTACCGTCGCGGCCAAGCCGAGGACACTGCGTGCCCCGCGCCACAAAGCGATATTTCATTTTCGCGCAGGTGTCGGCGGCAGCCTTGAGAGGGGATGGAGCCGACCTCCCCTCCGCACCCGCGCTCTGAGTTTCTCATACGCCGAAACCGTTCTCATACCGCGCCGCGCGCGACACGACAAGAGCGCGGCGTCCGGCGCCGCCGCCGCCGCCGCCGCCGCCGCCACACCCGCGGATTGGCAACAGGCAGCCCTGGCATTTTGCTGGCATCACCCACACGACTGCGCGCGACGGCCTCACGACTCAGCCTCTCTCTCTCTTCTTCTCTCTCTCTCTCTCTCTCTCTCTCTCTCTCTCTCTCTTACACGGACACACACACACACACACGCGCGCGCCGTGGATACACCCTCGCATGCGGGCGGGACCCCGCGCGCGCGCGCGCGCCTCGCGCACAAGCGTTTTGTAGCCAATTTTAGACGATACAATACAAATTGAATATAAAATCCCACGCGAGGTGATCGGCTCGGCGGCGTCGGCGGCGTCGCGCCGACCGTGTCGGGCAAAAGGTGAAGCTGGGGGCACGCCGCGGCTCCGCGGTACAGGGCCGCCACCCACCCCCTGGCAGCCCGGCCTGCCAGAGCGCGCGACGCGGTGCACATCTCGTCAACGGCTCACATAGAACGCCACGGCGGCCTGCAAAATATACACCACCCACTTCCGAAGCGACTCTCCGTCGACGTCCAGGACCGCGACGGCGGCGGCGGCGGCGGTGGCGGGTGCGTTCTGTAAACTGTTTGTGTTGTCTGCGGTTAGGTTGTGATTGATCGGGGCGGCGGCGGTGGTCGCGGTGGTCGCTTCGGCCCGGTCACTGTCTGACACCAAGTTTTTATTGTCGGCCCCATACGAACGCCCCCTGCGCTCTCCGCTCCACTCCTGTCGTGACTGCTGTGGGTGTAGGACACACCTGGCAGAGAAGAGAGTGCCCGCCGTGCGGAGGGCCGGGGCCGGGGCCGGGTCAGACCCGTGTGGTGGTGAGGGGCGGTGGGGGCAGGCTCCCGCCACGGATCAAAAGGATCCTGTGCGTGTGTGTGTGTGCGTGTGCGTGTGTGTGAGAGCCAGCAGTGGTGAGCGCTCAATATGATGGCAATAAATAAAAACCTCCTCCTTACATATTTTTATTATTTGCCCGCGCTGCTGCTGCTTGGTTCAGAAGAAACCAACACGACGGTGCTATGGATTTTCTAAATAACAGAAAAAAAAACACGTTTCTAGAATATTTGTTTGACGTGCTGCATCGTCTCCGCTCAGCAGCAATAACGTGTCGTCTACGATCGCTGAGACTCTTGTCACCTCTCAACGGTCCGCGCACAGCGACGTCCAGCGCTGCCAGTCCAGAATACGAAAAGCCACCCACGCGAGACATGTTTTTCTGCCGTATTCCTCGGGATGACAAAAGGCTCGGCTCGAACACACCAACCCTATCACTCGCGAACCGCTCTTCCGTAAATCGAAGTGACGACACCTTTTTCGCTGTCACTGAGAGTAAAAACAGAGGGAGGGAAAGACTAAAGGAAAAAAAAAACGAAAGGGAAAACCGCATCAAGGTGATGAATTTTCACCCCTTTCTTTCTCTCACGAGGAGCAAATTCTCAGATTTCACACCTCAGTTGAGCCCGTGTTATACTTTTCATAGCTGTTTTTGTGTGTACGTTATTTTTTTTCTGACCCGCCTGTGCCACCTCAACGGCCGCAGTGTTTTGTTTCTCATTCATCAATCCTTTCTTGTCACACGTCCGCTGCATTCCACACCCCCTGTCCTGCTATTGTGTCTCCGCGCATCCTCCCTTGTCATAACTCCGTGGGTGCGGCGGGAGTTTGCCCGGGCTAATAACATTTTGAACACGTAATCGGACTGGACATACACCCGGCTGGCTGGCGGTTAGAACGGAAAGGGGTGCGAGCGCAACAGCTGAAAGGGACAAAAAAAAAAAAAGGAAGCCGTGGGTTCTCCTTAGAGCAATTTGTCGCGAGAAAGTGCACTTTCAGTTGGCGACTGTTCCTCAGAAATTCTTTTGGCATCGTGTCTACACTCCATGTGCATGTATGTAATAAAAGGTTTTCAGGAATTTTCTTTTTTTATGCATACGCCTTCTGACAGGGCAACACATACCGAACTTCCTGGTGACACGAGGAAAAAATAAAAAATGTAGCTTCTGCGAAAAAGATCAAAAAATATGTCTATCATATCTGAAGGGCGTACCATTCATGAAGAAGAAAAGAAAGTGCGAACGAAACGCAAACACTCGCCTCACCATAGTTCTGGGGATCGGAGATGGTTTTTGCGACTGACGTTATGTTTTCTTTTTCTCTTTTTGTCCCCCAATTTTTTTTTTCACTTCTGCCGCCGCGAGCGTCGGGGTCTGCGTATAAAAAACCAAGGCTATATTGACAGGGCCCGAGATGAGATTGGTCGGGGCATTCGCCGCCCTTTTAGGCGCCTGATGGCCGTTTCGAACACTCGGACATACCTCTGTACCTCCAGCACGCCCCCCTCTCCCTCTCTCTCTCTCTCTCTCTCTCTCTCTCTCTCTCTCTCTCTCACACACACACACACACATCACACACACTCACAGCTGCGGGCTCAACCCGACTGTCGGCTGCGAGATTGACAGAAAGGAACAAAACGCGAGGGGGAAAGAAGAAAGAGAGAGAAAACACGATATGTGTCACGTTTTAGCTCCCTTTGTTTGTGTTAAACACGCGCGACTTGGAGGGGGTGGAAGCCGCGCGGCGGGGGCAGGTTTGTGGGCAGAGCGGGAGGGTGGGAGGGGGCGGTGCAGCCAGACAGGCGGAGGGAGGGAGTGAGAAATTTTGGAATTGTGTGGACGAGGGTTCGACGTGGACGATCGACGTCATATCCACGTGGAAGTTACTCCCCACTCCACCAAGATTCGACGTGGTAATCACGTTGAATCGACGTGTTTTCGATGTATCAATTGGCGTGTGGTCGTGCTCTTTGTGCCTGGCCTTGTGCCGCGTTTAACGCCTGGGAGGTAGGCCAACGGGAGACCCGCAACTCATGGGATCATGGTGGGTTGCCTACCCTGTACCCGCCAGGGGTTACATAGAGAGGCAGAAGGACGGCTCGCTGGGTAAGCAGGGACCTACCGTCATTTTTCTACTTCGACGTACGATCGTGGATCTGTCGTCAATGATCCACGTGGAATCCACGTGGATTCCACGTCAATTCAACCTTTTCACTTTGCACATAACCCCCTCTATTAAACAATACTTTTTTCTGACAAGTAAAAAGAACGCATGTTAGGGAGAAAATCAATATATTTATAAAGAATTGAAAACACCCGTAAACAATGATACATACTATATGGCTTGTTCAATTAAACTGACTAATTACATACAAGAATAATTTGAGATGGTGCAACAACACTGCACCTGTTCATTATTTTTAATGGCATATGTAGTCTCTGCTGTCAGGTGGAATATTTAACTGAGATCAACTACCGGAAAAGCATCGGTAAATTCTTAAGTGAACAAAACAGAGTTCTCATAGCACAATTGGACAACAATCACTGTTATCACGTGAAAACTATAAATTTAAAATACATTTGACATCACAAACAGAACTACAACTATATTAGGAGCACCAAAAAACATATGGAACTATAAAGCTTGTTCACTCAAATTGACTAGTTCCATACAAGAATAATCTGAGATGGTGCAACAACACTGCACCTGTTTATTTTTTTATGGCTGTGGGGTTGAATATTTAACTGAGATCAAATGCCAGAAAAGCATAGGTAAATTCTTAAGTGAACAAAGCAGAGTTGTCATAAAACAATTGGAAAACAATCACTGTTATCAAGTGAAAACTATAAATTTAAAATACACTTAACATCACAAACAGAACTACAACTATATTAGGAGCACCAAAAAAAATTATGGAACTATATAGCTTGTTCACTCAAATTGACTATAGTTCCATACAAGAATAATCTGAGATGGTGCAACAACACTGCACCTGTTTATTTTTTTTATGGCTGTGAGGTGGAATATTTAACCGAGATCAAATGCCAGAAAAGCATTGGTAAATTCTTAAGTGAACAAAGCGGAGTTGTCATATCACAATTGGAAAACAATCACTGTTATCTAGTCAAAACTATAAATTTAAAATACACTTATCACAAACAGAACTATGACAACTAAATTAGAAGCACCAAAAAAATATGGAACTATATAGCATATATAGCTTGTTTAAGTACTCAAATTGACTAGTTACATAAGAATAAAGGGTAATAAAGAATAAAAGATTAATCTGAGGTAGTGCCACAAGTGCAACATTACTTAGCAGTCGGTTTGGACATACGCTTGGGTGCGTATTTGAGCCAGCCTTTCATCGCGTCTTCTACTTCATCCATCTTCAAATTCTCTTCTTGATGGACATCTAACAGAGCACCTGACAAAGTGAATAAATACCATAAATGACTGAAATTTCCTAATTGTATTTTAACAATGAAATGAGGCAATAGGAGAATACCACAAACCTGTGATTGTACCAGCAAGTTTAGATTCAGAGAAGGGCAGTTTATCCCGAGTTCCTTTCCAATTGAACTTTGATGCCAATCCATCTGATAGAGTTTTGCGCATCAAGCCATACACTTGGTCTTTGACCGCAATTCCAGTCACCACAAGCTTGGAAAGATAATCAACCTACAAAAGAAAAGGAAAATGAGGGATATGTTCTTATCCACACTGCCTTTAAAATGGGGAAGATAAACTTACTGTGTCTGTCCTGTTGGCTTTTTCATCCAAGTACGCTTCATTCTTTTCAAATTCATCCAGTGATTTTAATGGAAGTGTAGGGAGATCTTTTGGTATTACAAGTTTCTGAGAGGGTTTCACTGCTCTCAGAACGCTTGATAGGAGTCTTTCCATTCTTTCCATCTTCTCTCGCATCTCTACACAAAGATGCAGAAGAGTGAGCTGTTCAGCTGTCCAGAAAAGATTACCGGTATTATCAGACATAAGACATTAAAAGAAAAAATAATGAAAGATTGTCATTGAAAATTACCTGCAGATACTGGCTTTGTAGACATTTTGAGGCGCCCAATTTTCATGAGTTCTCCAGATGATATTGTTTTCTTTGGTGTGCTTATCTTTGGTGTCAAGTTCTTCTTTGACGGGGATTTCTTTGGTGGAGACTTCTTTGGTGGAGACTTCTTTGGTGGAGACTTCTTTCGTGGAGACTTGTGTCGTGGAGACTTCCTTGGTGTGGCCTTCTTTGGTGTGGCCCTCTTGCCATCAGCAGTAGAAAAAAGTCGACGACTGACTGGAGGCGAATCTGATTGGACGGACATGAAATCATGATCTATCCTGTCAAAGTCATCAACAAGAGATAGAGGGGAATTAGGAAATGTAGTTGGCGAGATGATCTCTTCAGAAGCAATCACGGGAGAAATACTGTTTGCATGATGCTGAATAATATTCTGAGGGGAAACCGTTCCGGACACTGGAGTGATTTTCTTGGAAGACCGTGAGTGACTGACATTTTTGGATGAACTGGATGTAGATGTATACTTCTCGCTGTGTAGTGACTTGAGAGATTTCCTAGGTGAACTTCTGCGATTCCTTGCCTTACAGGGGGAGTTCTTTGACACGTTGCTGTCAAAGAGATTGTCATCTTCTGCATCTAGTCGTGCCACAGGAGATTCAGGCGTGTCATGGACAATAGCACATACCTCTAAGGGTATCACTTCATTGACGGGTACTTGTGGAAAATTCTTGTTTGATGATGCGTCACAAGAGTTTAATTTATCTCTTATTTTTTCAGACAGTGATTTCTTGAAAGCTGGGGGTGCTGCATGTTTGGACCGCTTTACAGGGCTCTCATCATCGCTGCAAACAATTGGGTTGAATCTTCTTTGCTGTCTCTTTCTTTTGCCAATTTCTTCCTCATTTTCAGTTTCCAAATTTGATGTATCCTCAGCAATTTTTGTATTCCTTCTTGCAATCAAGTAATTGTCTGGAAAACATTAAATTAACATACAGTAAATGAAATAAAATACAGGCTACAATACAGCAAAGTTCATATACTGAATAAAAAAATTGAGCTTGAAAGTTTGACTGGCTTGTCAACAGTTCTTTTCTACTTTTGCTCCCATCACTGGGGCTAATGGCGGCTAATGGTCATATGGATAGTTCCGGATTGAATTCACATGGCCACAATGGCCATTAGCACCAAGCCTGCTTTGATATTGCATGGAATGCATAATCTATTCATTGCTTTTATGACAGACTTCTGCTAAGACATCTTCTATAAAACCAAACAGCATAATAAAAATTTAAAAAGCTAATCCAATTCTGAAGTGAAATAAAAACTGTATTTACTAAATAATTAAAATGAACTCCCTTTAAACTCTTTCAGTTTGAATTTCCTTACAATATCTTCCCTAATACCCTATGATGTTCACTTAATTCATGTTATTGAATGAAAAGTCACTCTTTCCATATTGTTATTGGGCTTGATGCCCAATATGAAATGCACTTACTGTAGGAGTGAAGAATCTTGATGTTACCCAGCTTGGAGAAATCAGTGTCGAAGTCTGCACACTTCTCAATGGCCTTGTTTCTCCTCGAGTCTGACCAGGAACCAGGAGGCCACCAGACAACAAGATTTCCAAAAGCATCTTCATCGAGCCAAGCTGTTGGTACAACATGGACAGCACCCTCATCATTGAACTCCACCACAGAATACTGAAACAGAAATAACACAAACAGAAAACATTAGCTTTGATACAGAGACAGGTGATAAAGGTCATTGGAAAAAAAATTAGTACCACTTTATGTACAGTGCAGAAGAGGCACAGAAACATACTCATTGTCATTTAGAGGCAATAAGTAACATTTATTTTTAACATCTTCAGGTGTCCAGTACGTGGAACAAGCAAGGAGGTCTGACACTTTCCGAATACCAAGCAAGGACGATGGAATGGGGTATTCGTAAAAGTCCATAGTTCTTGAGAACTTTTTACCAACAATAATTGTTCCATTCTCAGCAGCAATTATATTTTGTACCTGCACCACACTTCCATCTGTCATTTCACAGCAAGAGTCTGGCCCTTTTGTTGCTAATGTTGCTCCTTTCACAACAATCTTCTTAAACTGGGGGCCAGCAACGGGCTCATTTTCATCATTTAAGCATGGCATTTGAAGTTGTCTTTCTGGAGGATTGAACTTCTTCGGTCTTCTGCTTCTTTCGATTTCCCTCTTTGCCATCTCTTGCAGTGGTTTGCTTCTTGAGAAAATACGTTGTTTGATGCCACCTAAGCAATTCTCAAAGGGAAAAGCTCCAAACCCATCCAACGCACCATGCTCTTTGCACTCCAAAGCTAAATGCACAAGACTGTGGACATTATAAACAATAAATTCAGTACCAAATATCTCCTCTGCATGAGTTACAAAAGAACGCAGAAAATCATTAGCTTCATCATTGAGAATCGCACATAGAGTTGGGCTGCACAGAATAAAAATCCCACAGTGCAGAAGGAGAAAATTTTTATACAAATTATGGTCCAACTTTTTAAACAGCACTATTCCATCATACAATAAAATCCTCCTCAGTTCTGTGGCCTTTAATTTAACAGATTTTATAGCAAATGGTTTCCGGTTGAAATCAGATGGGCAATAATGTCTAAATGAGTTTAAAGTGTCAGATATTTCAGCTTTCTTCTGTGGACTCAAAGAATACGCTCCTCTGCCATTCCATAAAAAATCAAGCCACCTTAAAAACACGCCCTTATACACCAGGTGCATGGAGTCGAGCCTGAACTTTGAGACAAGCCTATTCTCACATTTAAATAAAGGTGACACACCTATAACATGTTCATCAGTCTCGTCATCATCGTAGTGTTCCCTCTTTGGCATCATTAAAGATGCAGCCATATCCACTAAACTTTCATCCGTTCTGAGCACACAGTTTTGATCAAGAAGGCACATCCTTTGCATGTAATCAACACCTCGAACGGTACACTTCTCACAACAAAAGTAACCCCTTACACCCTTTACACACTTAACACTTGCTCTGGCCTTCTGGTCCAGGATGTAGTGACGAACATCAAAATTGTAAGCAATATTTTCAAACACAAACCCATTAGACCGAAGCATGTTGACTTCCTCCACATAATCTGCCAGGAAAACATCCATGTTCTGTGGATCAGACCCATTTCCACAAAAAATTCCAATAATAAAAACTTCAGAGGAGTCTGCCAGCCTACCTAATATTGGGACAAAGTTTGTCTTTCTACCTTGGTCAAATATTGGTAAAGAATCAATGTTTACATCGATTAAAACTTCATTGTGATGAACAAAGTAATCGTGACCAAGCTGCCTGCTTAGTTGAGGTACAATACCATAGTACCACATACTGCCATTACCACAGTCTGCAACGTGAATGTGTTTTGGAGTCTGGACAAGAGTTTTATAACTAAGTGGCAAATTGGGATGGACTGGCTTTAATCTTTTTAAAAGGTCATCTACTTTACTCATCGACACCCCCCCAGCTAGTGTCCATTCTAACAGCTGCTGACGTACAAACTGTTCAGGATCTGCTATTTCCTGATCCTCTCTTGGCACTTCATTGCGTTCCGCTATGATCATATGGGGATCTTCACGATCATCAACACCATCTTCACTTAACTCACCATCACGACTGTCATGACTTTTATCACTGTCCCTTGACTGTACACTATCACCATCACTACCACTCATCTCTTCACGGTCTTCTTGTGCATGGCCTGCATCCACAGGATGCAAGTTGCCGTCCTCTTCTTCTGCAGTATGCTCACCACTTTCCACGTCTTCCTGAAGCAGTCCATCGTCACTACTTTCACTGTCTTCTTGCGATTGGCGGCACATCAGCAAGATCTCAGCTTGGCGCACTTTCACCTGTGCCGCCCTCTGAACTCTGGGTCTCTTTCTCTAACAAATGGTGACAGATTTAACACAGGATTGATGAGGACAGATCATGAAAACAATGAAACAAAAACCAAGGTTAAGATTAGCAGAAAAAGCCTTCAGTCTGCCATACAATACTAATATTAGAGATTTTAGAATATTCAATGACTCTGAAAGGGTTAACCCTGCATTCCTTAGCCAAAGCAACTGGAGGCCTAACCTAGGCACTCCCACACCTTTGTTTGTCTAACACAGATGTTTTAGAGATGCAAACTATCACTGAAGTTTGGCAAATTTAACCTTAAAAGGGCGCAAGTGTTAAAAGTACTTTGTTGAACGTTACCTTGCGATCCATGCTGAGTTGCGTTGTCTTGGAAAGGCAAGATCTGTCCCGAATGAAGCGACGACACCGTCGGCTTGTTCCCCAACCAGCGTCAAAACGTCGGCGTCACGGGTCGGTCGTCACGGCTCACAGCGACAGTGCTTGCACTTTCAAGTAGTTCTCAGTCCTGGATCTAGAAGTTCAAATCAATTAACGCCAGAAGGACGCAGCGGGAAGGGATTGCCTGGGGAATACCTCCAGGGACCACAAACGATTACGAACCCTCCCTAACCTAAACACATCACTAAAATAAGTTTCAAAACGCAAAATTTTGTTTGCTACGAGAGCCTGTTCGAATTACATCCGCAGTTACAACACGGTTGCAGAAATAATCGAAATAAGAGACCCACTTGTTGCGCCTAGCCTACTGGGTACTACGGGAAGGCTAGCTGGCTGGTGCCTCTCAAAGATTTCGATAACCTGACAAAGGAACCCGATGGATAAGTCACAAACGCCAAAAATGCATTCATGCGGCAGTACTAAAATTTCGAGCGTTCTCTACTCATTTAAATGCTTTACTTACCTCGCAAGATTCGACACCTTTTCACAACTCCAAGTCCATCCGCTGGTTACTGGAATGGCCACCACGCAGCGGTAGCGTAGCTGAACCAAACGGCACTACCAACCAACACTCCGGGAAACAACCCTAGTTAAGACTAGGTCCTGATAGTGAACGGTAGAGAGAAATATGAAAACGGTTTATATTCTCTTTGTTTAATTTTAAAACGCGTTAAAAGTTTCGGAAATATCAGTGTATGACTGAAACGCAGTACTTATTTCACATGTTTTGTTGGCACTTCTTTCGTGCCTTTGGCGCGCCCTTACAAACTGCGCGATTTTAGGGCATTCCCTTCTGGACACTGGATATATTTTACTAGGAGTACTTCCCATAGGAGTACACCTTCTGAAATAGTGGCACATGTCCGGAAGAGAAAAAAAGAAGAAGTGGTTGAAATCACGTCGATTCCACGTCTTTTCAACCATAAGGTTAAATCGTATTGAAATGCATTAACGACAAAACTACTGAAATTCTGTGAAAACTTCGATGATGGAATATTACTCGAAAATGGTTGAATATTCGACGTCTACCAAAAGTCGTCGGCTCCACGTCGATTCCACGTCTTTTCAACATACACGTCGTAAATGGCCTCAGATGTAGTAACAGGTCACCCATATGTGTGAGTTACATGTCTACAAACCCAATTTAAAGAAAATTGGGGGAAAAAAGAATCGGTGAGAACTGGTTGGTAAATGGTGGAACGTTCCACGTCCACCAAAAGTCGACGTATCCACGTGGATTCCACGTGGAATACACGTGACGCCGCTCCACCCGTCCGCCAAAACAGTAGCCGCCGCCGTTCCCCGGCAAGTTTCCCGCGGCACACATTATATAAATATATATAGATATATATAGCGCGGAGATGTCGGGCCGCGATAAAGACCACGTGCCGCCGCCGGGACCGTCAGGACACTGGACGACGGTCAAACCGTGCCGCCAGTTCCGGTAAATTTACGGAAGTTTTCACTAAAAAAAACTCTGGTTAGAGTGTAAAGTAAAAGTGTAATATTTATTAACATTTTGCTAAACATTTTAATTATTTTATTTCCAAAAAATAAGGCATTAGGTATGATTTTTTCAATTTTTTTAAAACAGTTTTTTACTTTTCTTGATATTTGAAAAAGGATTGTACAGACGTTTCTTTCAAAAATGCCGGCTAAGGCAGCTATTTCGCGGACGAGCGCAGAATATCACCGGCCAAATAACTTCCATCAAACTCCAGGAGCCGGACGCTGCCTCGGCGCCGCCAGTCCGCGGGGGGTCCGCGGGCGACAGAGACGAGCCGCGAGCTGGTTTTGCATACGCGGGACGAGGTGCCAAGCAAGCCGTGGCTGCGGCGGCGGCGGCGGCGGCGGCCAGTCACTGCCCAGCAGCGAACGGGGAGCGTGAAACAGAAGAGGCCGATCTGTGGAAGCGGCCAACGGCGGCGGCGCGGCGCGGGGCGGAGGCAGGCAGGCCAGGCAGGCAGGCCGGCCGGCGCAGTGACTTTGCACTCCATCCCCGGACAGCCGCCATTAGTTTGAGGCTAATGACGAGGCTCGGGCTACCGCTCTAGTAGCTCCGCTCACGGACAGGTAGCTCCAGCTAGCAGCGGCCGGCCGGGGGCGGCGGGGGCGGCGGGGGCGGCGGGGGCGGGGCCCGACAGCACGTGCTCCCGATAATACGTACTACTCCCGCCTCTCCCCCCCGCGAGACTGCTTGCCTGCTGCACATGTGTGAATCCTCCGATGGAGCTCTCCCTCTCTCTCTCTCTCTCCTCTCTCTCTCTGTCTCTCTCTCTCGCTCCTTCCCTCTTTCTCTCGCCTGTGCTGTTGGACCTACTACGATCTTTTTGGAGGTTGTTTAGGATAGAGCGGCGCTGTGATATGAAAGGGCGGCGCGCGCGAAGAAGAGCAAGAGAGAGAGAGAGAGAGAGAGAGAGAGAGAGAGAGAGAGAGAGAGAGTGAGAGAGAGGGAGGGAGAGAGAGAGAGAGAGGGAGGGAGAGAGAGAGAGAGAGAGGGAGAAAGATCGAGAGAGAGTCCTTCATCGTCGGCGCGACCGCGATAAAATTAGCGGGCATTAGACGGTCTGGATTTGGCCATAGTTACGGGTTTTATCGACTGTTACTGACTGTGGGGGTCGGCCGCCTCTCTCTCTCTCTCTCTCTCTCTCTCGCTCTCTCACCTTCTCTCTCGCACTACGCTGCTGGATGGGCCCGCCGGAGCGTGTTTGTGTGGACGCTCGTGGGCTGCGACCGTTACGACCGCGCAGGTCTTAGGAGTATCAACACGGCCGTGTGTGAGTGTGTGTGTGTGTGTGTGTGTGTGTGTGTGTGTGTGTGTGTGTGTGTGTGTGTGTGTGTGTGTCGAGCTAATTCCGCCGCGGCACGCGACACAGACTCCGCGGCTCCGCGGCTCCGCGGCCCCCTCCGTATTTGGAAGGCGAGGCGCACCCCGCCCAGCCCTCCTCCTCCTCCAACAGCAGGACAGGAGTGGGAACAACGCAGAGGGCACAGCTCCGACGGATTTTCAATCCCCGTCATCATCATCATCAGTGGCTGAGTGCGACAGAGAGAAAGAGAGAGGGAGAGACCGGGACTACGCGGCGGTGCGAGAGAGATGCCCGGCATCTCCGTTTGGGCATCTCTCTTGCACTCGCCACGCAAGTCAAATGCGACGTCCCGTCTCTCTCTCTCTCAGCCACATCGTCACCAATATGCAAGGAATTTTTTTTTGTAAAAAAAATGTCAGCAGATTCTAAGCTCTATGCTTTCTATTCCCTGTCTCTATCTCTTCATCACTGTACCTTCCTGTCAATATCCGCGAACCGCTTTATAGCCTTTCGTTCTCTACCTTATGCCCGTCGCCTAAAACACTCCAGTGCATCAGCTCGAGTGTTTGTGCACTCTTGTGTGTGTGTGTGTTGGTGTGTGTGTGTGTGTTCCTTTACTCCAGACAATAACACGACAGGTCGACTCCCGTATTTGATCGGCACGGCTTTGGATGGGACGCGCGGTATGTAAATGTCAGGGAGTTGTAATGTATGCCATGAGACCGAGAGAGACAGAGCGAGTGTGTGTGTGTGTGTGTGTGTGTGTGTGCGGGTGGGCGGCGGCGGGAGGAGCGGAGAGGCCGATGCGGGAGAGAGAGAGAGAGAGAGAGAGAGAGAGGAGAGAAAGGAGAACCGATCAGCAGCGCGGGTGAAAGGTAAGGCAGCAGCGCGACACATGTGCGGCAAGCCTCTGTGAGTGCGAGTGAGCGCGGTGCGCGTCGCCTGGCGGGTAGGCAGCCGGGGCCGCTGCGCGCACGCGAGTCGTGCGGGCGGCCTACCCGGACGCTCGCAGGCGGCAGGAGTGCCCTGCAGGGCTTGTCCTCGGCCGTGTCCCGGCCGTGTCCGGTCCACCTAGCGCGGCCCTTGCGGCCCCCGCGCCGCCCGGGCAGAAGCTATACCCGAGCTCGTCACCAATAACACCGCACGTCGTCGTCGGACAAGCTTTCGGACGGCATATTTCCGGCTGAGGCACGCACGCACGCACGCACGCACGCCGCGGAGCGGCCGGGCCGGCTGGGCTGGGCGCGCGGGGCTGGGCTGACGGGGCCCTCGCCGGGCCCGGCACGTCCGCGGGGACCATCCTGCGACGGCACGGCGGCGGCCGCGCGGCGCACCCAACTTCCAGAAAGGAGGAGGAGGAGGAGGAGCCGGGCTGAGGTCACCGTGCGAGGGGCGTGGCGCACGCGTGTCGCCCCGTGCCTACCTCTCCGGGGCGAGACTGGTTTCGCTCGCAGGTGTGGCGGGCCGATTTCTCATAGCGCTTCAGCTCATAGAGAGCTCCGCTGCGCGCCCGAAACGGAAGTGCACCTGAGGGCAGACGGCGGCGGGCGGCGCGGCGGCCTCCCACTGGAAATATCATTGAGGCGCGAACAAAGCGGAGGAAGCCGAGGGGGGTTTTGTGGGAGAGTAAGATTTCCTGACGAGTCGTGCGCGGCCCCGCGGCCCCGCGAGCAGCGCTCTCCGCCCGGCCGGCCGGCCCCCGCCCCGCCCGCCCCGCCCGCCGCGGCCGCCGCGCCCCACACACTCCCTACCCATTGTCTGTCACAGTCGCAGTGTGCCTGTAATTTGGGTGCGCGTGGGGACCCGGCCGGGGACCGCCGCCGCCGCCGTCGCCGTGCCTCCCAAACAACGGCGACGTGGACCCCCGTCTTCTTCTTCTCGCCCCTCCCTCTCGCTCGCTCTTCCCGGCTGGTGCGGGACAGACGTATGACGAACCGCGTGTCCGAGAGCGATCAGGCCGGGAGACACTCCGTCGTCCAGATCAGGGCAGTCAGTTACCCCGCTGGTCTCAGGGGAGACACCCCGTCTGGCCGCACGAGTGGGATCACCTGCATCGGGGGAGGCAGTCAGCGTGTGTGGTGCCCGGAGGATAGTGAATACGCGTGGCGATCGGGGGAGTCGGTCACCCCGTGTGGTCACGACGGTACAGTCACAAACGGTGTCCCGGGGACCCGGCGAGGCGTCAGGCGTCGCGCCCTGTGAATGGCTGCGGGTCTCCGGGTCCCCGGGTCCCCGGCCGGCCGGTATGTACGTGAGTGAGACGTGCGCACGGCGCGGTACTTGCTCGCCGGACTCGCCCCGCCGCCGCCACCACCGCCGCCGCCGCCGCCGCCGCCGCCGCCGTGCTCCGTGACAATTGCTGTGCATGAATGGAGTATGGCCCTTCTCCTCACACGCACCGTGTCTCTCCCAGGCCGTGCCCTCACGTCGCGCCGCCACGCCCCGCCACGCCCCGCCCGGGCGCCGTGACGTCAGGCCGCTGCCATTTCCGTTCAAAGCGAGGCTCGCGCGACGCGGAGCCGGTCGTTGCAGGGGCCGCGCCGGGGCCGCGGTGCGTGCGGGGACCGTTCCGGTGGTCCCCGCCGGCCCCGGCGGGCCCTCCTGGGCGGGGGACGCCTCCCCCCCCCCACCTGGCCACTCATACCCGCCATAAACCACGCACCCCGCCACCGCCACCCCGCCTCCTCCGTGGAGTGACTCAAGTCCAGGTACGGCGCCGTTGTCGCGGACCCCGCGGCCGCGGGTCAGGGCCGCGGCGCTCTCCTCCACGCCCTCAGCGGCGAGGTGAGGTGACCATCACGGCGTGTACACAGCGTTCGCAAGCCGCGCTGAAATTCAATTAAATTGAATTTAAAACAAAATTTTAGAAAACGCTTATGACCAGGGGGGGGGGGGTGCTTAGGACTGTCTGCGGGAATCGAACCCGCCAAGCCCGCCAGTCTCAGGAAGACTTTCGAGCCCGCGCCAGGTGATGACAGTTTTCTCCATGGCACCCCCCCCCCCCCCCCCCCCATCAGACATAGTGATGAGGTCACAAGGTTTGTAAACGCTCCTATGGTTTGTTGCGCAGTTGTGGTGTGATTTGAACTCCGTAACACTTACTCCATTCGAAGGACGGACCCGACCCAACGTGCTCCCCGCGCCGCCGCCCGCCGCGACGCCCCACCCGGGGCCGCCTCCTTTCCCACATCCAGGCGAGACTTACGACGCGCCGCTACAAATCTTGGCCGGAAGTGGGGTGGTCCTCCCCGAGAGAGAGAGAGAGAGAGAGAGAGAGAGAGAGAGAGAGAGAGAGAGAGAGAGAGAGAGAGAGAGTACAGCGTCTCCTGCATTGGAAAACAAAACACACACAAAAAAAATAATAATAATAAAAAATAAAAACAAACAATACTACTTGTTCACCGACGCTTGCGCGGCTGGGCCGGGGCCCCGTGCCGTCTGATTCATGCAGGGACAGAGGACAGGACGGGGCGTATGATTTGCTGCGCGGTGACGGTGTGGGCCCCGGCCGGCCAGCGCCGCCGCCGTCGGCAGGGCCAGCCGGGGGCCGGCCGGGAGAGCAGCCCTATCGACTGCGGATCGGAAACAAATTGAGCGGTTACAACAACACGACCAGCACGATGGCGGCGGCGGCGGTGCGACAACGCCCCAACGGATCGACGACTATGAAAAATTGATTCGCAAAGTGGCTGAGCGGGGGGGGGGGAGTGTGTGTGTGTGTATTTTGTAGGTAGACGGCCCGCGTAAAGAATGGCACGTCTCGCGGGGCGCCTGCGAGCGCCAGGGTAGGCAAGCCCGCTACACGGCCGTGTGAGGTGCGTCGCAGGGGGTGCCTACCCCCCGGGCGCACCGACACGCACCGACTGCAGGCTCGCGGATACTTTGTTGTGTGGACTCCTTCCCCCGTTCACTCGGCCTCAGCCCGACGCCTGAACGGTTATTTCCGCATGCGTGCTGTGTGTGTGAAGGCGAGAGAGAGAGCGAGAGAGAGAGAGAGAGAGAGAGAGAGAGAGAGAGAGAGAGAGAGAGAGAGAGGAGAGAGAGGAACGGGCAGAGGTAGCGCGAGCGCGCATGTGTGTGAGAGAGAGACAGAAGGGTGGGGTTCGAGCGCAGTGCGCGCGTGTCTTATTTATGATAGTTAACGCAGATCGTAAACCAAGCACACGACAGTGCGCATGGATGAAGCAGAAGACGATTGAGGCAAGGGAGGGGGCAGAAGGGGAGTGGGGGGGGGGGGGGGGGGGTACGGGGTCCCCGAAATGGACGACGTGGGCCCGCTGGTACTCATCTCGAGATACAATCCCGATAGGTGCCGCACGGGTGCCGGGGCTGCGGGTACCTCCCGGGTACCTCCCGGGTACCTCCCGGGTACCTCCCGGGGACCCTCGACGAGTGCCCCCTCAGCCCGCCGGCGGCTTCATTGTCGTACACTTTATTTAGTGCAGCTCGCACAACATCTCAATCCCCGGCACGGCCCTGACCGGACCCGGCCGGCCGTCCATGCCCGCCACGCTACTTGTCGCCCGGCAAGCACAAAAGTGAGCTCCGAAACCCTCAATCAAACCCACCGCAGGACACTGAATTCCCCATTCACACAATCTAGGAGTGTTTTTTTCTGATATGAACCGTGTTTTAAATGCTGGGAAAAGCAGGAATAAAGACACTTTTAATGGTACTCGATTATTTTTTAAGAAAGACTAAAATCTTTCCTCATTTATCGTAGAAGTTTTGATATGATTTTTTATTTAGAAAATACTTTGGGTTTGGAATCGGTAGGAGAGAGAGGTCTACCGTACACACACACACACACACACGCTGATCGCACTGCTACTGCCCATTGCTTGCAACTGGGGGGGGGGGGGGGGATCCAAAAGGCCGCGAGCAAGCGGCGGCGGCGGCGCGGACCGCGGTGCCGCGTCATCTGGCGTCGAGTACGGCGGGAGTAATACCTGCATTATCTGCGCCCCAATTTCCCCGCCCTGCTGAGATTATGGCCCGCCATTGTGGCGGCGCCAGTGCCACATATTTACTCACATGTGGGAAGGGGTGGCGGCGAGGGGAGCGGCTCGGGGGTGGCGGCTGCGGCAGCGGCGGCGGCGGCGGCGGCGGGTTGTGTCATTGTGCGCCCATGACGAAACCAGGTCCAACAGCTGTGCTTTTGCGGAGTCGCGCTCGGGGTCACCCACCACCGCAGCCGCCGCAGCCGCCGCGGTGGCTGAGTCACGCGGACAGATGCAGACGGGAGCAAATTCACCGTTTTCCCTAATGGACACGGCTGTTCGCGACTGTAATATACGAATGGCACTTTGGTTTGGTGCAGTAAGCATCAACGCATCACTTTTCTGATTTCTCTTCTTCTTCTTCATCTTTTTTTTTCCACCGCAAAGTTGGCAGCAGTGGAAATGCCGCCTTTCTTCCCTATTTGACTTTCCCCGGGCCGTGCGTGTTGTGCGGCACGGTAGCGGCAACGCCTCCCCCTCCTCCACCCCCCAGCCTCCCCAGTGACGTTCGCCAACGCAAACAAAGCCCGGCTGGAACTGCGCTAGGCTGCACTAGGCTGCGCTAGGCCGGCCGGGCCGCGGGCGACTGCCGCTGCGCACATACAGGATTATCTCTTTACCCCCTGCACTGCTCGGCACTGCCACACCAAGGAAGCCAATTCGCAGCAGCCGTACCGCACTGCAGCGCCGGACCCCGCGAAACCTTCCCCGGCCTCAAATTATTTGTTTTTCCGGGATAGGTTATTCCGGAGGGGTCCAAACCGGAAGTGGAGAAGTTGACGCGAAATACACAACCGGATGCAGAACCAGGTATTATATGAAAGGGTACCGCAGCCACGAGCCGATTGATTAATTTGGAGGCTTAGCTCTCGCTGATGATGTGTCACGACCGTATTCACAAGTACGTCCTACAGGTAGGTGAGACATTGTCCTGCCCACCTGCACCAGTGCACACATGCGACACTCACTTACCACCAACTGGTTCGGGCACTGCACGCAGTCGGCGCGCGTGCGCCGCCGGGCTGCCGTGATGCAATCGGCCGCGTTTCATTCATTTCGCCGCACAAATTCCCGTGTAATGGCCGCCGCCTCCGATCCCGCCGATGCGAGGACAGGATCAGCGGGATGGATCTCTGGCTCGGGGACGCGAGGCGCGGCGCATCGCTTCCCATTTTTCTTACCGGGCAGCTTTTTAACGACATCCACCCGAAAAAAAAATAAATTACAAGAAAAATAACACTCATAATTTTCATTTTCTCGCTCTTGGGAAGCAGGAGGAGGAGGAGGAGGAGGAGGAGGAGGAGGAGGAGCGGAGGTCCCTGCTGCTTCGCCTCCGGGCGAACGGCGCGTGCGCGCGTGTGTGCGTGTGTGTGCATTGCGCGTTCGAAAAAGGTATTTGTCGTCTGACCAATACATCTCGCATGATTTACGGCGCTGCGTTTCCTCATTAGGGGCCCGCTGCACCTCGGCCGCCGGGTCCTTTCCTCGGTTCGGGGCCCCGAGTACTTACTCTAGAGAAGAGATTCCCTCGGCATTCCTCTGGGCAACCCCGTGCAGCCGGAGGCGTTTCGGTTCGAGCCTCCGCCGTCCGCGGCACGGCCCCGCCCGGCACGGCTCCGCGCCGCTCGCCATGGCATGTCCGCTCAACCAGTTTTCGAGATAATGAAAAAGTGTGGCACGTAAAACGAACGATGGCCGGGTAATTACTCAATTCCATCAAGTGGCGTGCAGTAGCGGGCCGCGGGCGGGGCGTCGCGCGGCGGCGGCGGCGGCGGCGGCACACATCGGGCCAGCGGATCGGCTAGGAGTCGACCGTCGCCACCGGCCAGCCGACCGCCACCGTCTTTATTTTATTTTCATTTTATTATTTTTTTTAATGAAGAAAGTCCATACATTTTGTAACATAATGGATTTCTACTGCTTCCCCCCGCGCGCTGCCGCCGCTGCGTCTTCCGGCCTCCAACAAGACGACGGCCATCATCGTCGTGGACGGGCGCCATCGTCGGGGGTCTTCAGGAGCGCCTCACACACACACACACACACACACACACACACACACACACACACGCACACTGGTGCCTCCGCCGCGCCCACCGCAGAACTTTGACAAGGACGGCGGGCGAAAAAAAAAGAAGATGGATATAAATAGTAGACACGGGCGCGCCAATTTGCCGGGCTTGTCGAACACCCGCGGGATGGGATGACCTCCTCGGAGAACATCGAGGAGCGGCCCGGAATGGTGGCGCCCACTCCACCTCCGCAGAGAGAGAGAGACCTAGAGAGGGAGAGAGACCTAGAGAGGGAGAGAGAGAGAGAGAGGGAGAGAGAGAGAGAGAAAGAGAGAGAGGGACGCGGACGAGGTCCTAACTGTCTGCAAACAGCATGTCGTCGTGGTTCTGCCGGCAGAGCCGCGCGCCCGCACCGCCGCCGCCTCAAACTCGACCCAAACTAGACGGCGGCGGTGGCGTGGCGGCGGCGTGGCGGCGCCGTACACGTGTAATGGCCCCGGCCCGCGGGGCTGGGCTGCACTGCACGGCTTTGCACAGCTCGGCACGGCGGCGGCGGCGGCGGCCTCGGTGTGTCGTCTTCGGTACATTAATTGACAGTTGTTTGGTGTAGTGCCAGACCGCCGCCACCGCTGCCGCGTCACAGATATCTCTCGCGGCTTGTGGGCGACATTGGAAAAACTTTGTTTCGTAACTCCCGCCACCGCGACATTTTTTTTTTTCATTTCATTTTTCAATGATAATGGAAATGTTGTTGGAAATTTCCAAAACAGTTTGTGTGTATTCGTTGGAATTTTTCCACGAGAATTTGTTACAATGGCGCGCCCGACACGCTGCACAGCACAAAAGGCCCGGCGTGCGAGTGAACGGAGAGACGCAAGGCATGACACACCTCCCCGGAGTGCACGCACAGTGCAGTGCCTTCAGACAAACGTCACACTGCGCTGCGGGGGTGGAGGAGGAGGGACGGTACATGTATCTACACACTCGCCTATCCGGCTTTCCGGCCAATCTGTGTATGAATTGATGAACTGGGCCGACCGTTTCGCGCCACTCTCTCACGCACTCACGCACACACCTCCATTCAAGTGCACACAGACGGTGTTGTCACAGCCTTGAGTGTCGCCCAGTCGCCACCACCGCTACGCATGTCTTCTATTAGACGGGGGTGGCATCAGCAAGGCGGTGGGAGCGAGAAGCGCGGCCTGCCGTCCCTCTCGCACTGCAGACAAATGCGGCACCTCGTCTCTCTCTCTCGCGCGCGCTCGTGGTGCGGGTGGAGGCGGTGAGTTTTTGTTGTGACGCCCTGCATGGACCGTTTGTCTTACATGCGATACGCATTTCACATGCAAGCGGAGCAAGTATGCGTGCGTCCGGGAACTGGACCGTGACGTATCGACCAGACAAAAGCCGGCGTCGCCGTCGCGACCTTCCCCGAAGCACAATCACACACACACACACACACACACACACGTGTTCGGGAGGCTCCAATTTTTGCCCGTAACGGATGTGTGTGTGTGTGTGTGCGACAATTGGGCTCCTTTTGTCTCGACTGCCTCATCTGAATACATGTGATGCCAACACACACACACAGACACGCACGCACACAAGGAACCATTTTCGCAGCTTTTCGCCGGGCACCGTCGGCCACGCTTGACCTATCTCACATATGCGGCGGCGTTTGCTGAAAGTGATTTCCAGGGACGCAACCTCGATGTGTGGTGCGTCTGTGGACCGCGCGAAACTGTAACAAAGGTCGGCCGTCCCGGTGGAGAGAGAGAGAGAGAAAGAGAGAGTGAAGTGAGAGTGGGTGAGAGAGAGAGAGAGTGAGAGATAGAGGGGAGGGGAGAGGAGGGGGCAGTTGGGACTCTATGGGACTCCACGCAGTATGTCAGCCTCCCTCTAGATTCATTTTCACGATAGCTGTATACAACCGCCACCGGAGCCGTAAAATGATTTGCGAGTTGAAGCGACCGACCCCCTCCCACCTCCCCCCTCTCTCTCGCTCTGTCCCTCTCACCGCGCCGCCGGCCGTGCCGGTAAACCTCATCCTCCTCCTACTTCTTCTTCTTCTTCTTCTTGCCCCACTTCGCGCCTTCCTGTCTCCCCCACAGAGGTCCCCTGCGCCCTGACGTCACGGCCCGACACGGGCCCGTCACACCCCCGACACCCCCCCCCCCTCCCAACACCCCCCCGTCACACCCCCGCGTCACCCTCGCTTGTCACGGCGCCTCTGTGACGAGGCTCGGCCCCCGTGGCTCCGCTCCAGTACACATATTTATGGTCCGAACGCAGCGTCGCTGCACCCCTTCTTATCTGTGCACCATTTATTACTGCCCCTGACGCGCCGGCAAAGACAACACCTTTTTCTTGGCGTCGCAGAAATTGGCGGAGCGCACACGTCGCCCGGCGGCGGTGGAGGCGGCACAGCGTCTGGGGGGCGAGGTGCACTGTGGGGGTGGCGCGGGGGAGCGGCGCGGGGGAGCGGCGCGGGGGAGCGGCGGGTCCCGCGGGAAGCCTTGCTGTTGATAACGCATTAATCATAACGGTAACGAGTTGCGATATGCATCCGACAGAGATAGAGAGAGATACACGGTCCGAGTGAGGCGCGCGGCGGGGGGAGTGAGTGAGCGCGCTGCAGTAAGTCAGAGTCGGAGGGAGAGGGAGAGAGCGAGATAATGAAATGAGAGGTCCGCGAGATGGAATGCGAGAGGGTGGCGGGTGGGGCGGGGCGGGGCGGGTGGTGGCCGCGGCCCGCACTTGTCGCGCCCTCCCAGAATGCAACGCGCCCCGCTATTTTTCACCCGGTGATCCCTTCTGTCATCCTCTCGTTGCTGTAAATGCCCCGGCGGCGGCGGCGGCGGCGGCGCGAACAGCGGCGCGCGCGAACCGTTCGGCAGCGGCGACAGCGCGCCTCGACAACCCCTCCGGGCGGCGCGCCGCCGCAAGCCGCCGCCGCCGCCGCCGCACAAATCCCATCGGAGGTGCGAGAGAGGCGCCGCCTGTCACGGCGACGCCCTCCACGGCCTCCACGAGGAGCCGCGGCCGCCTAACGAGATGACGCGGTCCCACCGACACCGCAGCGCCGCTCAATCAGAGCTGCGCAGTGGTGCACTTCGTAGAGAGAGAGAGAGAGAGAGAGAGAGAGAGAGAGAGAGGGGGGGGGGGGGAGAGAGAGAGAGAGAGAGAGAGAGAGAGAGAGAGAGAGAGAGAGAGGCGTTAGCCCCGTGCATGCAGCACAGCACAGGTCGGTGCGGCAACATTTGGGGCGGCAGTGAAAAGATAAAAGGAGGCTGCGGGCCGCCCCGCAATTAAGTGCACGCTAATGCAATTTGGCGGCACGCGTGCGCCCGGCGGGCGCGGCGGCAGCGGCGGCAGCGGCGGCAGAAGCGGCGGCAGGCCGTTCCGGTGGCGTCTTGTCAATTGCCTCTGGGAACCGTGATCATGGTTCGGTTAGGTTAGGAGCCGGTCGGGCGGCCGTGTCTTTACAACTGGTCATCATATCACCCGGAGGAGGGCGTACCGGAGAGGCGCTGGAGGGCGGGGTCGATGACATGCGGAACCACACCTGTCGCCACTTACACAAAACTCCCCGAAAATTTTTTTTAAAAAAATTAAAAATAATGCTGTACTGCGCCGTCTACGTTGTTGTAGTCGCGGGCCGAAATTATTCGGGTGGACGCATTTCGTATCGGAAGGTCAATACGGATCCGGGCCGTAATCCGGACACAACGCGATATACATGCACTTTCGGGGCGCCACGAAATTAAACCAGATTCCGCGTGATGCAGTGCCGTGCGGCGGGCGGCCCGCTCAATGCAAATGCCAGGAATGACCATCTACTCGGCGGCACTTATGCGAGCGCAGCCCGAACCACATATACGAATGAATGTAATGCAACGAAAACCATTAATTTATATATCGCCGGGGAGACCGTATTGTTTTCAAGCAAATCGGATTTGAATCGCCGCGCGCCACGCGCCGGCCAATCAGGAGCGCCGGCTTTATTTATAGGCCGCATCTCGTTTTGATGAAAACGCTCCGAGCAAAGAGCACAAGCCCGGCGGGCTGTAGTGCGGAGTGGCTGGCCTGTAGTGGGCCGCAGTAGTATGACAACATGCCGTCGTGTACTGCAAAACATCTAAAAAATGACGATGAAAAAAAACTTTGCTACAGAGATTTTTTTAAAAATCGCACCAAGCCACGTGTCACTCTGTGCATTCTAACCCGGCCTCCCCCCTTTTTTCCCCTCCGAGACGGCGCATATAACTACTATAAGAAAAATCCTTGTGTGGCCGTCGCTGAAACAAAGGTGTGCAAAGAAGAGATGCGCCGGGAAAACGGGAAACAGGTTGAGGAAAGGGGGCAAAAATACAAGAGCATTAACAACCTTGTGGGTGCGTGCATGTGAACGTGCATGCGTTCAATGCCAGGGTCCGTGCGCTCAGTAACGGTCTCACGACATTGGCGCAAATCCGTCCCAAACCAACGTTTTTTCTTCCCGAACGAATCTCGAATTACGAATTTGAGGTCAGTTCCGTACGGACGCCGGAGGTGCTCCGCTTACATTATCCTCGCAAGGACTTTTTGAAAAGTCTTCCCTTTTGAAGAATACGGCACGGTCGGCCTGACGCGCTGTCTCGTTACGCTGCGCATTGTACGTTTATGTAACGCGGCAAGCGGACAACGCACCCGCACCTCCTGGGCAAACAAAAGCACCACGCGTTATCCGCAGCGAGGTTTGATGCGCTGGGCTTGACAGTGCGGGTGGAGGCGCGCGGAGGCTCGACAAGAAGAAGAAGAAGCTCCCCGCGAAAGAACCGCTGCGCTTTTCCCATAATATCCATAATAAGTGGACACAATGCTAACCGGCGGCGGCCGGCGGCGGCGGCGGCGGGGGAGGACGGCGACGTACGGAACACATGCACGCCACGACGCGGAGAGTGTCTGCGGAAAGAAAAACAAAAAGAATCGCTACAGAACAAAGTAAGTGGGAATAACAGCCGCGCGCCGCGCGCCTGGGACCTTTCCATCACCGGCCGGCCGGCCGGGCGGAGGCGATGAGAGAGCAGGCAGCGGCGGAGCGGAGCGGCAGCGCAGCAGCAGCAGCGGGCCTGAAAAATGACCGCGCGCCATTTCGCCAACAACAGCAACAACAACAACGTAGAGTGAAACTACCACTACTTCTACGCATGCAGCGTTCGGGCCGGGCCAATAACGCCTTCGGCTGCCGGAACGGTTTTTTTTTTTGAGGTTAGACGGCCGTCCGGACCCGCCCCCCGAAATCCTCCTCCGCCTCGCTTTCTCATCTCACCGCATAAGCCGGCCGTTGCCGATACCCGGCTACGCTGCCCGCCGCGCACCGCTGTGCTGGAATGCTTTGATAAGGTCCTCACCGCGGCGGCGGCGGCGGCGGCGGCGGCGTTTGCTTCCGGAGGCCGCCTCGCCGTCGTCGTCCGTCGGCGGGTAGGATTCCCGCGCGGCGCCGCCGCCGCGTGCTTCCGTGTGCACGGGCGTGCGGGCGTGCGTGCGTGCATCACGTCCTCGGTGATGGCGCCGCGGGGGCCCCGAGTGTGTGCAGCGCGCCGTGGCAGAGAAGGTCTCTGTCGAGCTGCACAGCGGCCGGCGGCGCCACCGCCGATCACCTTGGCGGCGGCGCCTTCCGTTTTACCTCTGCTCCGTGGAAACTTCACCACCGCCAATCTGCATATGCGGCGAAAATGAGACGCGTGAAAACGAAACGCACCTCACACACGTGCCCTTCGGACACACACACACACACACACATGCATGTCACAACGTGACGGAAGCTGGGATCGAAAAACAATAATGTAAACAATAAATAAAAATAATTAGTGCGCTTATTGCAACGACGTCTTTCGCGAGCTCGCACCAGTGCTACTAGGATAGATGCCCTGGACGCGGTGCGCATAATTCAAGGCGCATGACAGGTCTAATGGTCGCGGGACAGACTGCGGCGCGAGTGACACCTTGATGCGCGCAGTCCGACGCGCTGGTCCACTTGCAGGTCCACTCTCACACACACGCACAACACACACACACACACACACACATGACGTTCCGATAAACCTGATCCCGCGGGGTTGTACGTGCGTGCTGTTTTGAAATCCATCTCTTTTTTTTTCTGCTTCTTGTCAAACTATATGCCAATGTAGCACTGAAATAATAACGCTCGTTCCCAATCGAAGCTCAGGGGGCGTGGCGACGCGGTCATTCGTTACGTTTTTCGCGTTCATCTATCAAGAAAAGGTTTAGGTCGTACGAAATTGACCGCACATTTGTATAATATCCCGGCCGCCCGCTCCGCGAGGAATAGCGCGCAGTCAGCGTAATTATTTTCCGAAGTACGTGCCAAAAGCTACCAAGGGGCCCATATTTTGGCGATGATACTGTAACTTGAGCCGCCAGTCCGAGCAGAAGCAGCTGCTGCCGTGGTTACACTCTCTATCCCCCCCCCCCTCTCTCTCTCTCTCTCTCTCTCTCTCTCTCTCACTCTCTGGGTCAGAGGGTGGGGAGGCGTGAGAGAGCGAGAGAGAGAGAGAGAGAGAGAGAAGGGAAATGGACGAGTATGCTACCGCGCGGCCGGCCATGCCACGCCACGTCGCGCGGCACCGACACGTCGCGCGGTATATGAAACAAGTTTTGTAATAATATGAGGACGATATATGATGCCTAACACCGCCACAAGTACGGCCCCAACTCCATCCATCGTGGCCACCCGCGCGCGCGTCCTGCGGCCTGGAAACAGGGACATATTGGCGCTGCTGCACCGGGGAGGCGGTGGCCGGCAGCAGCGGCAGCAGCGGCGGGGGTGTTGTGCGGCGGGTCACACAGCGCGGCGGGCCGATAGCCGTCAAGTGGGGCATCAACGAGACCGCGTCCTCTGACATTTGCGCAGAGCCAGACACACCGCAAAAGGTCGGGAAGAAAACTTTTATTCGGACGAGAAAAAAATGAGAGGCAAATTTTGATTTGTGGAGTGTGGTATATGGTCGAGGAGAGAGCCCTGGAGCTTGCTTCCGCACGTGCGGTGTCGACACACATGCAGGCGTGTCACTGATGGCCCGCGTGGCGCCTCGCACAACGACACACTGGCCGCCGCCGCCGCTGCATTGCCGCACGAGCCCCAACAGAGATGAGGACCTCGCTTTGCAGCTTGTTTTTCCCGCGTCTCCGGAATGCCGGCCATTACTTCTTCATACGCAACCCGAGCCGTCAGCTGTCACGCGAGACGACGCGGCTGCTGCTGCCGCTGCCGCACCTGCCGCTGCAACCGCACCGTGTCACGCCCATCATTTCTCTCGCCTGCGGATGGATTCGCGTGCGGCGGCGCTGCAGTGGCGCGTGGCATGCCGCGGGAAAAGGGAAAGGCTTCTCTGACCGAAAGGGTCCGCGGCAGGCCGTCCGAGAGAGGCACTCCGCTCTGTCCAGCACTGTACAATCAATTACCGTCTCTGCCAACACACACACACACACACGGTTAGTGCCGCTATCACTGTAATCGAGAACTGGATGACTGGGAGGCAACTTCCTTCACCCTCACGGCCCGCCACGCGGCCCGGCTGCCCCATTCAACAGGACGCCTCTGGTGGCGCACTCTGCCGGCCGGTGTGTGAACAGGCAGCGGGCACCACGCTGCCGGCCCGCGGGTACCAGCACCGCCGTACTACACACTTGCCGTGTCGGAACAAATGGTTATTGCGGGGCATATCGTATACGTCCGTCCGTTTTCACGACTGTGTACAACAAAGCTATACACAAAAGCGAGCTGCGCGAGCGCATGAGGGAGAGAGAGAGAGAGAGCGTCGCTGGGGGACCCGAAAGGGAAGAGTAATCTCAGGCGCGCCCCCTTCTATAACAATCCACGCAATTGTCTCACCCCTTCCTCCCCATCCTCCCTGGCCAAGGTTTTGTCATCCGTCTCTCTTCCAACTGTTGAGTCTCCTGCCGGCCATAAACCCATTTTAAAACCATCTCTCGCCGAGGGCCTCCCTGTGGGGGTGGTGGTGGCGGTGGTGGGGGGCGAGCTTTGCGCTGCCGTCTCATTGTGTGCCGCCCCGCCGCCCCAGGTGAAAGGTGCCACGTATCCATGACAACCGTGACAACGGTTGTCTAGTTTTTGTAAATCGGCAGCGCGCCGCCGGGGCCACGGCCATGGATGCTTTTATGACTGATATGCAGCGGGCGGACCATATAAAGGTTGGTGAGGCGCACGACAAAAACAGCCGGCGGCGCGCCAAGGCGGCGGCAGCGGCGCACCCCGCAGCCTTGGCCCTGCCCGGCTGATGTGATATTGCAGCAAAAATCGTCTCCCAGAACCAAGACAAGAGCGGCGCGCGTGCGCTCCGTCCACATTTTCCACTCACACGGACGTCTCGAGACGTTTACGGAGTAATAACAGGCTTGCCAAGCCGCTTCGGAAGTTTGGGCGCGTTGCAGCAGCAGCAGCATCAGCCGCCCGCGCTGCTCGACACGGGACACCCTATTTGACCACACGGCAGTGCGAGAGAGACGGGCGAGCACCGGCATGTCGAGCATCCATCTCGCACTGCCGCAGTCAAATGCGGCGTCTCTGTCGCACTCGACACGACCACACGCACCCCCGCGAGACCGTTCCCTCGCCGCCAAGTAGTGGCTGCAAAAACTACGGCGCCGCGCCCCACCGCACCGCGCACCGAGAAAAAGACCCGCAGGTTATTTCCACCTTCGGACGCGGCGGCGAAAAAATGTGTAGCACCCGGCGACACGCTCTGCGGAGCGGCGGAGCGGCGCGGGGTGACCTTCAGTACCGTGTGGTGGTGTGGTACCCTTTGATTTGTTCATTGAACTGACTCTCGCAGCGTCCGTGGCGGCACACGGCGGCGGGGAGGAGGGGATCAGGGGGTCGACGCGTGGGGTTTATGGCTGTAATTCACAGGTGTGTGTCAGGACGTCGTCGGCGGCGGCGGCGGTGGCACCGGGGTCGGACGTCGCGCGGCCCCCGCCGCCGCGCAGCACCGCGACGAACACCCGGGAGCGGCGGCACGGTGGCGGTTATCACGCCACGAACACGGGCCGTTCCTGCGGGGCGAGTGCTTTGAGGAGAGAGGCAGAGGGACGTCACCAGAGGTGTGACACTGGATGGGTCGCCTCAGTGGACGACGCTGCGCCGCGGGGGCGTTTCCATTATGCGCTTCCGTTTTTAAAAGATTCGTCGGGATAACATATTGGGAACGGTGTGCAGTGTCATGTGCGTGCCGCTGCAGTGCCCCGCGGCGGCCGGCCGGTCTGAACGCGGCCGCACGCACCGGTGGCGGCGCCGCTGCCTGCGAGCCCACAGGGCGCCGGACCTGCAGGACCTGCTGCAGGACCTGCTCCCGCGGGAAGCGCGAGACGAGGAAATCGCGGCCGCCGATCTCGGGGGATATGGCACCAGAAGAGGGCAGGCAGGCACCGCTGGGCGCGCGCGTGCGGCACGGCAGAGGCCGCCGCGGGCCGCCGCCGCCGCCGGCAGGGGCGTGCTCGGCTCATCTGCATAAATTCATGCGGTAAAACCGAGGAGCACGCGGGGGCCGGCGGGGGCCGGCGGCTGCCGCTCAGAGCGCCCGCGACGCGTGTCGTCGCCTCGGCGTGGAACGCGGATTCGGAGTAGTTGCGGCCCCCACGGCGACCGCGGGGGCCGCCGCCGCAAGCCCCGAGGAACACGAGCCGGAAGCGAATCTGGTCCGGATGTCGACCTAATGAGTCCCCAACGCCGCGCTCTCATTTAGACCGGCAGGATTACGGTTTCTAGTATCAAAAATTACAAGGGAATTTTCGAAAAAAAAAACCCTCAATTTTTCAATTATTTTTTAAAAATTGTGATTTTTCTTTTAAAAAACAATTTTTTTAAATGAAAATTTTGAGGATTTTTCGGATTGAAACTCCAAATATTTTTCCGGAAATTTATTCGAAAATTTTGGGACCGGAAACCGTAGGCTGGATACCTGGATCGGGTGTACCCGCGTGGCTCACCGCGCCGTGCGCCCCTTCCCCCCGTTACCCTCGGAATGAGAACGTGGGCGCCTATAGCCTGTCCGCGGTGTTATCGCGTGACGCTATCGGGGCTATGGGATCCACCGCCTGTGTCCATACGCCTTGTTTGCGATACGAATGCCGGTTCTGGTTTCGGACGAGAGCCTCTTGCTAATAGGGAAGGGCACGGGGCCGCCCCACGCGGAGGGCCGCCTATCTGCCCCCATCTGTATATGATGACGATGATAATGAGCATGGCTCCGGTGGGTAAGTTACAATGTAGTGTATGAGTGTGTGTGCTCTTCTTTTTCGCGTGGACACGCATAGGGCGCGGCGTGGCGGACGGCGCCTGTTCGCGGGTGTTCCCTGCCGAGCGTTCTACGGACCGGTCAAAAACTCCCGACCTGCCGACTCTACTAGTTACAATTCCTAATTACATTCTGCCTGCTGCGTATAGTCCCTCAGCACACACACACACACACACACACACACACCCAAGTGTTGCGTTGGCGGAGCGCGCGGTGGCCGCTATTGAGAGATTATCCCCGTGTAATGGAACTCTCAGCTCGCGATATGTTTTCTGCTACGCGCACGGGGGTCTTTGCGGGGAAAGAGTGCGCGCGTTGTGCCAAGTATACACACGCAAAAGGCCGAGCGTTTGGCGGCGACGACAAGGTGGCAGCGCGCGGTAGCCGCGCGCCGAGACCGAAAGTTATTCGGTGTCAGCTTAGCCGAACAAACGCTGCCGCCGCGTCCGGCGTGGACGAGTGCGGGAAAGAGTGTTCTGCGGGAAGAGCGACGGCCGCCTGCATTTAATTTCGACTCGGAAACTCCTTCCCGACCATTTGCGTTATTTTCGTAGCGCGCTATCAGTGGCGACGTTTGTGTTTATCGCGCCGGCAGATGTTCCGGCGTTGTGTTTGGCACGGCCGGCCGCCCGGCCAACGGGAGTCAAATGCCTCGGCGCGCCGCAGCGCCGCCGCTCGGCCGCGGAGAATGATCGAGCGTTCTAAAATGATTATCCCGCAATTACCGACCGCCTCATGGTGAAATTTATGTCAACTTGACCGGTCTCCTGTATCGGGGCCGTCTCCCGCCGTCCAAGCAGCGGCGGCGGTGGTGGCCGAGGGATCGGCAGCGCTCCGCTGCAACCCCAACGCGGCGCCGGCGGAGCTGCCAAACGGCGTTCGCCGGGAATGCGGCTCTGCTGACGAGACTGGACTGCGGGGGATGATTTGGCAACATTGGTCGGAGCGTTTCGCGAACAACGTGCCGCCCGTTCTCCGAGTCCCTTGCAGAGAGTGGTGTCGTGGAGAAAAAAAACTGTCACTGGTGTGGGCTTGAGTTTCATGTGTAAACTGGAAGGCTCATTGGGTTCGATTCCCATCGACGGTTCCACTCGCCACTAATTTCTCGAATTACTCCGATTCAAATTACAGTCACTTGAACACCGCCGCCGCGGGAGGACAACCAAAACACGCTCCGATGGGCGGCATGTATTGACATTGAAACGGTGGACGGCTGCGTTGGCATGCAGGCCGTGTGGGCCGAGAAGGCGGCGATAGGGGTGGTAAGGGTGAGTCAGCTGGGTCACTGGCATACGAGGGAGAGAGAGAGAGAGAGAGAGGTGAGTGTGTGACGTCACAGGGCGAGCGCTCTCGGGAGACTCGGAAGAAATGTTTTTTCAACCCGGCACACCCGCCGACGGTGATCCGATCTCAGTACATCCGGGCCGACTTGAGGGATGGACTCACGTTCGCTCCGGCAGAGGAGACAGCGCGCCGCGGCGCCAGCCGCTCGGAAGCTCGCAGTGCAGCGCCGCGCGGCACCGCACACGCACACGCACGCGCGCGCCCACACACACACACACGCACTCTGGGAGGGCACACAAACGCACGCGCGCCTCCGCCACCCCTCCTGCCAGAGCCCCGCCACCCCCTTGCGCCCCTCCTGACCCTCCGTTCCTCTTCCCCCCCCACCCCTCAGCTCGGACGTGATTCGTATACAAATTTAGCTTTTGCCTTGTGGATCGAACAGCGAGCGAAACAACACAGCAGGGGAAGAGGGAGGGAGGGGGTGGGGGGTCTGGCCGAGGCAGTGGCGTGGCTACGAGCGGACCGAAATCTCGCCGCGACGCGCCCGGACTCTAACCCCCCGCGGACCGAATGGAAACGCGAAAAAGTGGGAACACTGCAGCGTACTGCAGGAGGGCGCGGGTCGTGGCTGCTGCTTGACCGGCGTTGTGATGTATATAGGTATAGGGAGCGGGCCGCGAGGGGGCAGCACCGCCCCCCCCATATACCCGAAGGCGGTGGCAAAGGCCCTATACACCCGAACGGCGGAACGGCGCGGCCTGATTGTTTTATGCACGCTGCGTCCAGCGTTTTTACTGGCGTGATAAGAACTGCAACGGCCCCCGCGCGGGAGGTAAAAGAGGCAATATTATGACCGCAGTTTTCGCCCCGCATTCGCGCACCTTTACTCTGTCGGCCGCGGCGCGCCGCTGTTTGGGACTCGTTTATGCGTTGTTAATAGTAAACCGTTGAGGGGTTATGGGTAGTTTTTATTGGCGGCGCGGTGTGGCACGGTCAGGCGCCCCTCCCCCCTCTCTACACCCCCCCCCCCCCCCGCCCCGTATTTGTTAGGGGGCGCTTGCAATCGCCCGAAAAGCGCTGCCCACCCGATCGAAACCGAACTCGCACGCAGCGCACTGCAGTTCCAAACAGTAGTTCCATTGACCACATTTTTATTGCAGCAGCGCGCGGAAAACGGTAGCTCGCACTTATTTTCTGGTCTTTTTTCTGTAGCTCTCTGTACAAATTCTACATTCCAACTGTAGTTTCTTGGTGGATATCCCTGCTCCCGTGCGGGTAGACGCCGGATCGTTCAAATGTTGGTCTCTACCCGGCGCGGAATGACGAGTGTATGAGGAATTGCGCGGCCCACATGAAATGCTAATGTCCGAGCCCCTCTCGCTTTCGCTGCGAAGCCGCTGCGGCGGCGGCGGTGGGCGCGTGCCGGGCAAACATATCATAAACACTCATTATCGTTGACGAAAAACTGGAGAGGAGGTCCCTTCTCAAGGTCAGACGAATATAAATGAATGACGCGGGCTTAATTATTCCTTTTTTTTTGTCTTGCCCCCTTCCCTCCCCCCCCCCCTCGCCCTCGGTCTCCCCGTTTTATTTTTAAAGTCGGGCACGCGAGTAGGTCGTCTCGGAGGAAGCTGCAAGTATCTCCGCGAATGGTAATTAAGCGGCATCTCATTAGAAGGATTGAGACGCGAGTCGGGCACGCAGCGACGCACCCTCCGCTGGACCGCGCGCCGCCACGCGGCCGTGTCCCTCCGACAACCTCCAACCTGCTGCACCTCGGGGAACATTTAAATTAAATAAAAAAACAGGAAAAACAAAAAAAAATGTGTGTGTGCACATTGGCGCCACCTTCTCGCCGAAGGGATGCCATGCAGCGGGGCGCATTTGACTGTCCGTCGTGGGCCTCCGTCTTACTGCGGAATGACGCCGTCCCCGGCAGAGACAATATAACTGTCGCCGTTGCTGCATTTCTCCGTCTTTCCCGCGAGTGGGCGAGTCTGCAGCAGTTTTTCTCGTAACGGCTACCGCCAACCTAACGGCCGACCGCGGGGCGAAAACCAGACAACGGGGTGATGAGAGAAGACGACCCCGCGGGAAGATCATGCAGATGACTCGGGCTCGCGAAAAAGGTGCGCTCCGGCCGAGGTATAACGTCTTCTGCATCCCGGCAGAGATCGATATTCCTTTTCATTAAGGGTGCATCCTTTGGTTTCCCGCGCGCCGCACATCGCACTGTCCTGCTGTGCTCGTCCTCCCTTTTTGCATGCACTTGTCTCGGCCAATAGCGGCCCGGCAACCCCTTCCGCGCGAGCCTCTGATTGGACGGATTCCGCGCGCGGTGCGGCGGCGGCGGCGGCGTGCGGCATAACCGCGGCTGCTGCTGCGGGACAGAGAGGGATAGAGAGCGAAGGAAAGAGAGAGAGAGAGAGAGGGAAAGACAAGTTGAGATTAGGGGGCAGGGGGTGAATGCGAAATTTTAACGAATCTTCGCATAGCGACCGTTTCATTTATAACATTTTACAGCCTTGTTGCATATTTGTTGAATTTCGAATTGTACTTGTAATTTGACTGTAATTCAATTTTTGTAAAAATAATTAATTTGTGTTTTTGGGGGGTCACAATACCATTATGACCTACAATCATGAAATTTTATAATTGCACGTCAGTTCTAAATAATAAATTTGGAACGTAGAGAAAAAACAAGGGATTATAACCGCTCTTCCGCAAAGTCGCGCCAAAAATTTGGCGAGGCCGCGCCCGCTAATAACTCTCACGTCTTAGGTCGCGGTGAATGGGGGGGGGGGGGGGGGGGATGGACAGGTTTGCAGGGCAAAAACCTTCCGGCTCAGAGATCCGGGGGGGTTGGGGGCCACGCCGTTTTTTTTTCTATTACTGCGGCGCACCCTTCGCTTCCTCCTTCCTTCCCGCGTCGGTATGGATAAAAAAAATACGAAATCGTATGCAGATATTCAAATGAAGGACAGCGGGCTAGGTGCGGGTCAACCCTTTTCCTTGGAGCATCCTCCTAACCCTTCGACCCCCCTTTTTTTCTCTCTCTCTCTCGGCGAGCCTCACCTAACCTTATGCATGCATCATCGGCGTTGTTTGCATGCAGGTTTAAAATGTCTCTTCCGGAACCCCGCGGCCATTGTCCCGGCCGTATGCATATCGACCTTCTTCCTGGAGGGTGCGATGAGCGCGGGGCGGCGCGGCCGCCCGGCCAGATCGCCTGTCTCTCTCCCCCCCTCGCGCCGCGCCGCCCTCCCCTCCCGTCTCCTTCTCTCTCGCACCGCATGTGTGGGAATTCGCGCGCGAGCAGAGGAGTCACCGCGCCGAGTCAGACAGAATAGGAAGAGCAGGTAGATGCTACTTTGTTTATCTATCTCGTAAAGAAAAAACGAGGAAGCGCGCGGGGGGATGACACGGCCGGGGGTTGTCTTCCCGAAAGGGTTGAAACGCCTGTCTGTCTCTCTCTCTCTCTGTCTCCCGCAGTGCGGCGCGCCTCCGGAGCGACAAGGATGAGCAGATACTTTTTTACCGTCATCATTATTATTCGCCTGTTCGGCCGAAAGGGATGGCCTCTTCTGTTCTGCATATCGTGGGACTATTTTGCAAATGGCACACCACCGCCGCGCCAGGACCAGGAAGAAGAGGAAGAAGAGGCTGCGAACCTGCTCGTCTTGTCTGTCGCGGTCCATGGGAACGCTGCCGGGGAGCACGTATGCAAAGGGTTGAAGATGAAACGGCGAGGGCTTTTATTATTATCTCCCCTGATCACCGCGGCCGGCCCGACCGGGCCGGGCCGTCGAACAGCGTCAATACGGATGTGGACATGGGAAGGGCAGACCCCCCTCTCCCCCCCCCCCCCGCATTTGCGTATACCGCGAGAGGATTCACCCTATTAAAAGGTGTATTCAAATGACGCCGAGGAAGCAGCGCCGTCTCACACGTCCCTAACCCCTTTTGCCCGAGCGGATTCCCTTCCGCGGTTCGATCTGTTTTTTTCCCATGGGGTGCCCGGCCGTGCCCCGCCGGCGCGCATATCATTAAATCCGTGATGTTCACTTGGCTCGCGGTCTTTAAAGGGCTCCCCCTTAATAGGCCAGGACCCCGCGGCCCGGAAGGGTTATTTGAATATTGATTTAGGGGCCGGCTCGGCGCGAATTCCGCTATTTTCGCGCTGCCTGGCCCGTACTACACGCGGACTTTCGCGCCGAGAGAGAGAGAGAGAGAGAGAGAGAGAGAGAGGGTCTTTTTGTGTGAGCCAGACGCGCTATGGGTGCGAGTGAGACTGATGCATGATCATCTGCATACGGCGTGCTCCGGGTCGGATGCTGCGCGGTTCAGGTACAAGTGGCCGGATGGGGCGGCGGCGGCGGCGGTTGCGACGGCCGTCATGACAGTTGCCGGGAACCGCCGATCGTTTCGGCATATTAATCAGGGTTCGGTGATCGGAGCGCCGACGCGGTGTTGGTCGTTAGACTGCACTCAGAGAACGATTTTCTTCAAAAGATTTTCAAAAAATTGGATTCTGAAAATTTTAGTCGTTTTATAAAAAATTGAAAATTTAAAAAAAAAAAACCGTCAACGATAATAGTTGTCAGTGTGAACTACCATGAAACTACAAGTAAACTGTAGATTTTAATGGAACAGAAAACTAAAGTTCCACTCCAAAAAAAATACTGTAGATAATTAATTTAAAAAAATCCACCTCAACTACGATTGCAGCTGCAGGAAAACTGCAGTGCCTAAACTACCGCGCACCACCGCACGGAACATCCTCGCAGGCGCACCGTAATTGAATGTCCTGTAGACTTTGTAGTCTCATCCCCGCCCAATGTGTCGCGCGGTGACGCCAATCAAAACGTGGCTAATTGCCCGTGGGGACACGGGGCGCGAGGCGCGACACCTCACACACACACACATGCACACGGGGGGCGCATCCCAGGTACACGGCAGGCTGTACTTGACTCATTAAACTTGACGCCTAACGAGGAGCGCACACCTCATTATGATCAAAACAATGCACACCCCCTTCTCTCCCTCCCCTTGGCCGCGAAAGACAATAAAGAGACGAAAAAAAAAATTCCGACAAGAACAGAAAACCCCCCCTCTCGAGATGGAGGAGAAGGAGGAGGAGAGGAGAAGGGCCAAAAAAGGAGGCACGCGTAGGGCGTGGCGGCGGCAGTGCGGTGGCGGCAGTGGTGGGGTCAGCCACCGCCGCCTTGATGCGACGCGCGCGCGCGCGCTTGCCTTGAAACAAAAGGCGGTGGTCGGTCTCAGCGCGCGGACCTGACCGCGGCGTGGCGGGGACGGAGCCACGCCGCGCCACGCCGCGCCACGCGCGCAGCCACACTCATTGAATTTTGTTCGGACGAAGAAAGGCGGCGGCGGCGGCGGTGGCGCGCTCTGCCAAAACAATGGCGGGCCGCGGCGTGATGAGCGACGCGGGTTAATTGTGAGACGCGCACGCGCCGCCGCCGCCGCGAAATTAATAATGTATAGTTGAGGAGTGGTGTACAGTTGTGGCACTTACAAGGTGTAGCAGTCGTTGTAGTGGCGGTACTTACTAGATGTAGCAGTTGTTGTAGTCGTGGCGCTTAATACTAGATGCACCGGCTGTAGTCGTGGCGCCACCAACACCGCCGCTACGCCACGCTGGTGGCTTCCTCACGCATGGGGAACGTGTGTGTCCGCGCGCGGTAAAAATGATTTTCATCCTTATATTTACAGATCATTACACGCGAGTACTTTTGTAACATGTAATATCACACGAGTTTCGTCATAAACAAAGCACTCGCGGCCTGCGGTATCTCGCGCGACACGTGCCGGGCGGCGCGCGCAGAGGCCGACTAACCCTACTTCTAATTACATGCAGCTCGCGCCGCCGCCGGTCGCGCACCTCCAGCAGTAATTAACATTTCTTCCCGGATAAGTAGCGCACGCGGCGCGGCGGATCTCGGGCCGGCCACCCCTCTCTCCACGCGGTCCAACGCCGCCGCCGCCGCCGCCGCAGCATCATCTTATTGTTTCTTTACAACGCGCCGAGACAAGTTTTATAATTTTTTTTTCTCCTTCCACCCCGGCGTGGTGTATTTAGATGCGTCGCGCAGGGCGTGATCGCTGCCGCCAACACGACGCGTGTGGCACGCGGCGGCGGCAGGGGCGTGGCGGCACCGCGTAGTGCGCGCGCAAGTTATTTTGGATACAGGAATTGGGTTATGTTAATGCGCGGGCACACGTTTGAAGGGGGGGAGGGAGGGGCAGGCGAGCATTTCTGGGCTTACTTTGAGCGGCACTTTGGTAATTACAGTTACATACTGTGCCGCGCCGTCATATGAATCGCTGATTGGGATGCATCGGGAATGGGCCGCACTCCGCCGCCACCAGGCGACTGCGCGGCACGGTGGGTGCGTCAGCCCCGCCCGCGCAACTGCATCACAACAAACACGGTCACATACTTTGCGGAAACAATCGTTTTCTAAATACCTCACTATCGAAACAAAAATTGCATTGTCCAAGAAAACAAAGACGACTAGGATTGGACGTCATTTGAGTGAAAGCGACTGATCCTTTGTTGAATCGCAAAAATCTCAGTGACCTTGATTTTCTTACTCACTGAAATTTATTTTTTCCGAAAGTGAACAACATGCATTTAAAAAAAAAAACAGAACAACGTGCAATTTTTTCAAAAAACTTAAAAATATTATTATCAGGATATTTCCGCACCATCATCCCCGTGCTCATCCGAGCCCTCAAGCTCAATACTCATCTCGGTGTAACTAACCAGCATTGATTGGAGAGCGCGGCTGCAGGGCGAGCCACTGCAGGGCAAGCATCGCAACGGCCTGCCAGCAGCAACAGCGTCATGCGTGTCCTATTCATAAAAAAAAGGTCCCGCATTAGCATATGTGCAGTCTATAATTTTGGCGGGACACACGGCCGATGGGGTTAGGTATAGGATCTTTCCGTTACAAGTGTGCGCTCTTGCACCTGAAATGCAAATGCGGAGACAGAGCCCGCAGCCGCAGCAGCAGCGGCAGCAGCAGCTACGGTGCGCGAGCGGAAGGGTGGCGGTGTACGCGCGGCCGCTTCGCACCTCTTATCCATCTATCTATCGATGATTTTTTGGTCACGGGTGAAACTCGAATTCAAAAATCCACCCGCACAAACACGGGCAGAGTATACGCGTATCGCAGCACGTGACCCTTCCGCGAGTCGCGTGCGAACGAGTTTGATCGATGTGCCGCTCTCGACACTCCGTACGTTATACTAGCGCACTAGCGCACACACACACGCACACATACACACACACATACGCAGACTCGCGCGGCGGGTAGAGAGCGCACATGTCCGTACCGAAAACTCCCAATAAATGGAGCAGGTTCTTGATCCGCCGTATGCGAATGACAGGTACAAGTTACTCGGTAAATCACTCGGCACGGCGGCACGGCGGCGGTGCAGGCCACGACTGTATCGCGGGGCCCGCGCGCCGCGCTAACTCCACCAATCATACCGCCGGACGTCTCACTTCCTGCGCCAAAGTAAGACTCTTTGTACGCTGCGCGCATGCGGCCAAAGCCTCGCACACGGCGGCGCCCGGCCGACTTCGCACTCTGATTTTCACTGCCAGAAAAAAATAATTGCAGAGGAATTTCCTACGGCAGTTTATGCAACAAAAACGTTCTTTTTCATGTTTCTAAAAAAATTGAAAAAATGAAATAAAATCAGTGCAGATTTTTAAAAATGTTTTTGAAAACGACTGTTTTTTTTTCCCTATTAAAGAACGTTTATAGCTAACAATATCAGCTCACGGTGGAGGGAGAATTTTCAAAAAAAAAAAATACAGCGTAATTTGCAAAAGAATTGTAAAATTCTCTACAGAGCTGCTCATTCCTCGCAGATCAAGAGGGAAATGAATGAGGCCGTCCGCGCACGTCGTTTACCCCGACGTTTCCTGAGCAGTCGGAGGCCGCGGTCGGCAGCAATCCCCTCCGTGGCCAAGGCGAGCCTCGCGGCCGCGATCTCTGATCGGCATATGTCTCCCGCCTCATCGCCCCGGCGTCACGTCATTTCCCTTGTAAAATAGCGCCATAGCGCGCGCGCGCAACGTCACGTGACGTGCAAACGCCTCATGCAAATAGATTTTGCACTGAATAATGGACGAGAAGTAAGTATTTTGCTGCAATCCGCGCGCGCGCGCGGGTGCGGGTGCTGGCGCCGGGGGTGTGAGGGCCTCCTGCCGCTGGTTGTGTACTTGTTGAACACCCGCGTGCCGCGGCGGGCCCGGCGGCGGCCCGCGCCACCCGCAGACATCACCACGTGGAGCAGCCACTCTGTTTGTTTCACTTAGAATAGTAATCACCCAAACACTACGCAAACTGCTGCCGCGATAAATAATTCACAAACCGCACAATGATCTCTTTCTCCGTCACTCTCCCTTCTCGCGCCGCCGTGTGCCCCTCATAAGAGGCACCCGTGTTAATTGGCGCCGTCAGGTTTCGATGCCGGTGGTCATCTTCGTTTGTGTACGTCACGTAAAGTCACGAGAAACCTCACCGTATCGGACCTTTCCAGTGTGCCCGCACGAAACGGAATTTCCGCGCCAGGTCGACTCTTGTAGACTGCCCTTGGTGGCCGGCCAATAACAATGAAGGAGTGTGTCCTTTTGAACGCGCGCCACACAGACGGAAATTACTGGTCCACGCCGAGCCCGGGGCGGTGTCTGTTTGGTTTGCTTTTCGTGCGGCCAAACAGCAGGCCACAGCAGCACCAACAGCCGATAGCGTTTAGGCTCACGGAAACTACACTCCCCGTTCCGTGCCGCGGCATCATTTTCTCATAAAGCCTGGCCGCAACCCTTCCCCGGGGGCGCCCTTTAGGGCCCTTACCTACACTGGGGGCTCTAATTGTGCTACGGGTTCCTGAGGTTTTCGGTGGTGGGTGCGTGCGCAGCAGCGCCGCGCTGCGGCCCCTCTGGACCACGCATATCGCTGCCTCCTCGTCGCCAGGTGCGAGAGAAACGGAACGCCGCGCGTATTTGACTGCGCCGGGAGTGCGAGAGAGATGCCCGCACTGTCGCCGTCAAATGGGACGTCCCGTCTCTCTTGCACTCTTGGCCAGGTGTTGCCGCTGCCGCCGGGGGGCTGCGTCCGGAACGCAGGCCAGTGTGGTGCCGGGGGGGCGCATCGCGTGACAACGGCGGCGCCCCGGACGCGGCCTAAGCCGGGACGGGTGGCGGCCGTCGTAGGCAGGGCTGCGTCGGCAGGGCTGCGTCGGCAGCGCCGGCTGCGCCCGCGGGGCACACGGGACGTGTACGCCACGCCGCCGTCACGCGCCGCCCTCCTGCGTGCGCCTCCACAGTCTTGTGGCTTCCTGAAACACCCGTAGAATTACCTCCCCGCCACCGACCTCCCGGCTCTGATACGTACAGAACCCTGCGAGAGCGCCCCGTACCGTGTGGCGGAGAGCGCGATGGGTTGTCTACCGGGAGGTTTACGAAACGCCGTGAATCGTCCTTTGTTTTTCCTCCGAAAAAAATTGTACGTAATAGCAACAAAACTTGTCGTGTGGCCAACGACGATGACGACGACCTCCCCGCGATCGGGCCAATCGCTTGTTGACATCATTAATCCCCCTTCGCGCGCAGATCTTTTGCCGATCCGCGAGAGAGAGAGAGAGAGAGAGCAGACGACTTTTTGTCGGCAGCAGAGCGATGATTGCTTGTGGTGGGCTATTTGGCGGCACGGAGCCTCGCGGTGGAGGTCCGCCTGCCCGCCTTTTGTCCGCGGCCGCGGATCCGCACAGAGCCTCCAGGGGGGTGCGACACCTAACCTACCTACAGCATACAGTGCGGGACGTATCTGCGCGCTGGACTCTGCGTGGACGACATTACGAGGTCACTACCACCACCACCACCACCTCCTCCACCGCAGCGGCCGCCGCCGGATAAATTTCGTTAAATATTTCCGTTACAGCCAGCAGCGAGCCAACGGCCTCCGCAAAGTATACGTAATTTAAATCGCTTTTGCGCAGCCCTTGCGGCGGCTCCCTGACCACCTCCACACCCGCGCCGCGCTGTCGTGCCGTGGGACCGCGGCAGAGGACGGCCAGGACAACCGGCCGCCGCTCCTGTTTAGTTTTCCGGGTGACAATAAGCACCTGAGAGGGATGGCACCGCGTGGGAGTCGGACATGAGAAGTGGTGTGCCCGCTCCCACCCCCGCTGCGCCGCGCCACCGGCCGCCGGCCTGTTCCTGCTCCTGTTCCTGCTCATCCTCCTCTCTTCCTCCTTCCGCGACAGGATAATCGGACCGCGCCCCTCTTTTTTTTCACGTTTCGCTTCTCCACCGCCGTCTTCCTCGTCGTGTGCGTCGCCTCTCGCCCTGAATTTCCGGTTCGAAATAGCGGCGCGGCAAACCTGCTCCGAGCCATTCAGGTGAATCTGTATGTGCGCCCGGTGCGGTGTGAGGGGGTGAGCGTCCGATGGGAACGGTTCCCACACGGGGATGGACGGAGCGGACACCTCGGAAGTGTCTCCGGAGGAGGGCATCGCGGACTGGACACGGAGTGGACACCGAGTGCGCGGACGGCACTGCCGCCGCCGGCCCAACCCTTTCGCCGTCCCGCGTCCCATTTCCTTTTTCCGCTATTTCTTTTTTTCATTCTTTCTCCCCGCGTCTTTCCCTTCGGAGGAATGCGGCGATAACGCGCCCCGGCGGCGCGTCTCCCTGCGTCCTGCCCGCCTTGGGTGGCACACGGTGTGGAGTGTGTGTCCTTTGTCCGCGGCACGGCCGATGACGAAAGGAGACCTCCCCCAAATGTCCTTGGGCGCGTCCCGGCCCGTCCCGGAGACCCCTTCCCAAATCCCCGGCACCCCTCGCGGCCGAGGGCTCCCCTCCGCAGGTCGTCGACGGCGGCCTGCTCCCCGCGCGGCGGCGGCGGCGGCACGGCGGCGGCACGACGGCGGCCGACGGCGGCACGGCGCGCACCTCGGCACCGCGCGGCGGCGAGGGGTGCGAGGGGAAGCAGGAGCTTGACCACCACGGCCAGGAGCACGGCCTCGTGTGTCCGCGCTGGCTGTGCCCAGCGAGAGCGAGAGAGACGGCGCGTCCCATTTGACTCCCGGTCGAGCATCTCTCTTGCACCACCGCAGTCAAAAGGGGGCGTGCCGCGTCTCTCGCACTCAGTCAGACCGACGCTGTCTCGTAATATCGATTTGGCTGCATCCGCTATTCGGTCCGAGTCCTCGACCCACACGGGGAACGCTAAAGAGCCGTGTCTCAAATTCGGAAAAAGTCTGCGTGCGTTGCTGGCATCGGCCTGGGCGTTGCCGGCACGGCCGACGCCGCGGTCCGCGTGTCCGGCGGCAACTGCCCGCCTCCCCCCTGCCACCGACCTCCTCCAAACTGACCAGTACGTCGTCAGGGCAGCAAGGAAGACGCGGCAGCAGGGCGGCACCCCCCGAAAGATATAAATCAGAGGGCCACGACGGTGGTGTCACGGTGCAGGTTCCGTGTGATGGTCAAGTCGGATATTCATTCGAAAGCCCAACCGAAAACCGGACCTCGCGGTGAGCTGGATCTTGTCTTTCCCAGAGAGTGGCCCGGGGGCCAAGGGGCTGGGCCGCTGGGCCGGGGGCCTGCAGCCGGACCGGACCCCAGCTTTGTTCTGGCCGTTGTCCAGTTGCGTGATGACCCGTGCAGTTGACGACGATGCACCGCCGCGAGCCGTGCCCCGTCCCGCATGTCCGTTGCCCGATCTTCTTCCTTTTGAGCAGGTGGGATTTTTCGGCGCAAGGCGGCTCGGGGTGCTTGGCGAAGCAGCGGAACCGGCCGGCCGGCCGGCCAAGGGGTTGGGACCGAGTGCGGCGGGGATGCACCCACAGTGTGTGCTGCGCTGTACCGTACCTGGGACCGCGCCGCTGCAGCCGCTGTCATTGTCCACGGGTTAAACGGCGACTGTGTCTTTTGCGAAAGGGGTCAGGCCAGGCGTTGCTGTCCGGACTGTTTGTGACCGGCCAGACGCAGAGACGTTCCGTATGAGAAATTCATACACAGCAGAAACATACCATGTGGGTTATACAGCTTCAGCCAAACATACACGATAAGCCTCAAATTTAGAAAATAAATTACAAATTTATTTTAAAAAAATATATTAAATTAATTGATTAGGTGGGGGGTGGAGATTGAGCGCCGCGCGCACTGCACGCACGCACCGTGATCCACTTGATGTCCCCGCAAGGTGTCACTTGTTGACACGGCCACCTAATTAGCATAACAAACTAGCTTGCCGTGTGGCCTGCCGCCGCTGCCGCTGCCCGGCCGACCAGCCTGCTCCGGTCAGCGCGCGGTGCAGTAGCCAGGTAGTGGCGCATTACACAGTCATCACACACACACACACACACACTGAGTGAGCTGCTGCGTTTTCAGGGGTGATTTTTCACCGTACACCCCCGTGCGCAAACGCAAAACAATATTTCGAATTTCATAAAATGGGCACAGCACTACATTTTCAATCGGTTTGCTAAAAAAAAAACCCTAACACGACACAAAACAGATGTAACAACTTAGCGAAAAAAATTCTTATGTGCTACAGTATTACAGCGGCGCGGACAGCTGAAAATTTTAGCTAGTTCGCCGAAAATTCTGCTAAGGTGTAAATTATTTATTTTTGCGTGAATATAGTATAGTTTGGCACAACGCAGCCGTGCGCGAGGTAACGCAGCCTCCGCCGAGCACGTTCTCGTCGTCGTGGACAGGATGGGCAGCTCATGACTCTCCACGTGTGCTTCATAATGATGTGCTGGGCGTCGGCGATGGCCACCATGAGGCGCGGCGCTCATATAACAAATCGCATACTCGGCGAAAGGGCAGAAGGGGAGAGAGAGAGAGAGAGAGAGAGAGAGAGAGAGAGAGAGAGAGAGAGAGAGAGAGACTTTTGCATCCTAGACAAGGACAGCGAAGGAGACTTGTCAACTCTGAAATTACTTGGGATTACATTCGAAAAGTTCTCGGAATACCCTTCCATTTTTTTTTGCCAGCATTTCACTATAGGGTAATTCCACGGTAAAAAGACACGGCGCATAATATCGATGTCACAATTTCGGCTCAAATTCACAGGGTAGACTCGAATAGTGGTGTAGTTGAACGGTGCCAAACGGTTTTGCTGGAAAAAATTTCGTTTCGGAGATATGGCGATAGAAAGATATCCCGTTTTGGTCGAAAATCGTCGAAAAACGCAGTTTTTGGCTATTTGCGGGCTCGCGGGAAATCGACAATATCTCGGTCATTTAAAAAGATATCGACAAAAACGAAACAGATTTAGAAAGAGCTCAAAACGCCCATCCAAAAAATATATAGTCAACATGAAGTTCAAATGGTAAATTTAGTCGAAACTTAGAACTCTATGCAAAAGAACCTGACATTTAAAACTTTGAATCGCTATTACTAAAATACGTATCCTTGAAAATTTATGAAAATTTTGTTGAAGGACCCTATAACTAAGCAGAACACGCCATAAAATTTTTGTTTTGTGTTTCGCACTTTTCCCGGAGTTATGGGCTCTGATGTGCAGCTGCGCGTTGAAAATCGCGTCCTTCCTGGGCGCTGCTGAAGCTGCGCCAAGGCGTGACGTTCGAGCGGCGCGCGCTTCTACCGAGAGCGAGTCACGTGACCACTGACGGCTAATGGAAAGAGGCCAGGCTGAGTTTTTCATACCAGACGGCGTTTGTTGTTGTTTTGCCTGTGCGCCTAACCGTGTTCGAAGCATGGTTTAATTTTCTCGTGTGTGTCTTAATGCTTACGCGAAATGTCATCGCGTTGTGTGTTGTCGAGTGATAAGTGCAGTGGTGACCTGCGCCCACGGAACAGCTTTGATGACAATGTGGCAGAAATTATTAGAAGACGAGCTGGACTACTGCGTGTGGATAGTGTCTGCGGCTTCCATTTCCGTCAAATTGTGGATTTGTACCCTCTTTCGGAAAAAAATGCTGCAATCCGGTGGGAAAGCACTCAAAGCCCGCCGTTTTTCAATTGAGAATGATCACCATGGAAATGGTACACAAATATAGGGTTGTGCTGCCAGCATCATTGGTGCCAGGCAAAAAGCTTTGTACGAACTGTGTAAAAGCACTAAATGCAAGACTGCTGCAATATGGTGATGCAAATGAAAATCGTCAACAAACTGAGGTCAGCTTTTTCTTTCTATTCTCTTCTCGCATTTCACAATATTTGATATTTATAATTTGCTTGTGTATTTTCCAGGCCCCAACCACTTCACGTGCACAGGTTCAAGAAGGTAAAGGTGAAGCTGATAACTTGGTTGGTGATGGGAAGCCACGGGAGATGAATACAAATGATGCAGATTACGATGAGATCTTCCCTACCCCGCCTGACACTGCATTGTCAGACCTAAATAAGTGTTTGACATTTTTAAGTTTAGATCCCTGTGATACTCAAAAATTGAAATATGTGAAAAGATATCCAGGTGATTTACTGGCTTCTATCAAGTCAAAAATCATTACTAAGATGGAGAAAAGCTCTGGTTTGAATTTTGATGATTTACGTCGCAGTGAAGAGCAGAGCTTCCATGAAATGCTGGAACAGCTGAGAACGGCTTATCACTTGCCCTCAGAAGAAACTATGAAAATGCAAATATTATCTGTATTGCCAGCCTCATGGTCTCTGAAGCAAGTGGCAGATTTTTTTAATGTTTCAGTATCTGTTGTTCGTAGAGTGCGATCACTGGTCTCTGAACAGGGTATATTACCCACTCCTCTGGGAAGGCGCCGGATGGGCTTATGTGAAGAAGTTAAAAAGAAAGTAATATCATTCTATGAGGAGAACAGTCGCCAGCTCCCTGGCATTAAAGATCATGTCACTGTCAAAGTAGGTGACACTAAAGTTCAGAGACAAAAAATGCTTGTGCTTATGACCTTGAAGGAGCTGTATGCAAATTTTAAATCTGATTATGCTGACCTGCAAATTTCATTTTCTAAGTTTGCAGAGTTGAGACCAAGAGAGTGTGTTCTTGCAGGGGCCAGTGGCACACATTCTGTGTGTGTGTGCATCTATCATGAAAATTTTTCCCTCCTTATAGAAGGTGCCCACCTAGAGAAGCATGAGGATGGGAAACATAAATTTATGTCCACCAGTGATGTTCTTAATTTAGCAATATGTCCAGAACCTAAATCTGCATGTTATCTTGGAGAGTGTAAAAAGTGTCCCGGATTCACACCTATTCAAGAAAAACTAGAAGTTCATTTTGATGAAAGAATGCAGACTGAAGTTGAATATAAAAAATGGGTTTCTACAGACAGAGCTGCTCTCTTAACTTGTATTTCTACAACTGATGAATTTGTTGAGCATGTGGAAGATGTCTTGCCCTCACTTCTGTGCCACCATTTTGTTGCCAAAGAGCAGGCCATGTTTCTAAAAAATGCCAAAGCCGGTCTCAAAAGAGGATCGTGTATTGCGATTGGAGATTTCTCTGAAAACTATAGTGTGTGTCACCAAGCCGCTATTCAGGATACACACTGGGATAATACTCAGATCACACTCCACCCGTTTGTGTGTTATTATGTAAACAGTGAAGGTGAACAACAAATTTTCAATTTTGTTGTGGTGTCTGATTACATGAAACATGAGACATTGGCAGTGAGTGCATTCCAGCACCGGCTCATTGCTAAACTCAAAGAGAATATTCAAGACTTAGAGGAGGTACATTACATGACAGATGGCAGCTCAGCACAGTACAAAAATAAATGCAATGCCCTTAATTTAAGAATGCACTTTGAAGGTAAGTTATCATAAATTTTTGATTTATGTTTGAAGCATTTGTGGTTATTGCTCGATTTTAATTCACATTTCAGATTTCCAAGTGAAGGGGAGATGGCATTTCTTTGCATCTTGCCATGGCAAGGGCCCCTGCGACGGTCTGGCTGGGCGAATGAAACGTCTAGCCAGAATCTTTGCGGCGTGTCCGTGAAGAGAGTATATTGACTGCAAGACAATTTTATGAATGGGCCAAACGAGTATTTATGGACTCCACCTGGGTTGAATTAGTTACCAAAGAAGAAATAGAAGAATTCCGAGTCCAGTATGGATTGAGGTACAGAAAGGATGTTCCTGCCTTGGAAGGAATTTCTTCTGCCCACTGCCTGATTCCTCTTTCAACCAATGTAATTCAAGTGAAGCAGTGCTCTTCAGCCGATACTTGTCTTTATGTGTATCATGGAGATTTGACGGCCCCTAAGTTTGATGACCTTCATGGTTTTATCATGGTCAGCCAAGACTGTGCATGGTATCTTGGTTAGAAAGAGGTTATTCGCACGACTCGTGCTAACAGATTAGAGGCAGAACCTAAATATTAATTTACTACCCCTATTATATACACTAATCGTGCGAACAACCTCACTGTCCTAGGATGCACGAGTCGTGCTGTCTGTTACGCGCCGGTTATTTGCACGTTTTGTCTCGTCGCGGTGCTGGCAGATGGCGCTGCAGCTTCAAAACAACAAAAACTCCGACAGTGCTAACTAAAAACTTACTTCCAGGCGCAGACGCTGCTCCAAAGTCATTTTCGGTGGTTGATTTTTTAAAAAAAACGGCGTGGCGAGCCCGGTCAGCAAACTGGAGAGTGTTTACGGATTCATCAATGTTGCCGTTTGCCGGGCTCACGCAGGCCAGTAATAGCGCGGCAGATTTCCCGCTAAGTTCGGCTGCGTTTAAAGAGGAAAAATTTAGACTTTTTTCCAAACAAACCCACCCAATTTGCACAAAAATTAAAGCAAAAGTCAGCCAACTTACAACAGAGCGATTGTGTTAGTTTTGAATCACGGTGGGCAACAAAACAACCGTGTTTACCATTCAGCCCTCAAACAAATACACGACGGCTCGTGCGAAAAACTGAACTTGTACAGACTAAACAAGTAGTCTTCTTCTTACGGCCTCTGGCCGGGAACAGACTAAACAACTCGTGCGTGCAGTGTCATACATCTCTTATCCGCACGACACGCACTCCTGCGTGGCTCACGGTTCGTGCAAATAGCTACTCGGGTTCAGTTCGCACGATTCGTGCACTTGGCCACCTATGTAGCTATCCGCACTAAACAACTCGTGCGCAGTGTCGCACATCTCTTATCCGCACGATTTGCACTCCTGCGTGGCTCACGGTTCGTGCAAATAGCTAATCGGGTTCAGTTAGCACGATTCGTGCACTTCGCCACCTAGGTAGCTATCCGCACGAGTCGTGTAAATAACCGAGCTTCAGGGATCGCACGACTCGTGCGAATATAATTAATCTTAATCTTAATTTACTACCCCTATTATATACACTAATCGTGCGAACAACCTCACTGTCCTAGGATGCACGAGTCGTGCTGTCTGTTACGCGCCGGTTATTTGCACGTTTTGTCTCGTCGCGGTGCTGGCAGATGGCGCTGCAGCTTCAAAACAACAAAAACTCCGACAGTGCTAACTAAAAACTTACTTCCAGGCGCAGACGCTGCTCCAAAGTCATTTTCGGTGGTGGATTTTTTTAAAAATACGGCGTGGCGAGCCCGGTCAGCAAACTGGAGAGTGTTTACGGATTCATCAATGTTGCCGTTTGCCGGGCTCACGCAGGCCAGTAATAGCGCGGCAGATTTCCCGCTAAGTTCGGCTGCGTTTAAAGAGGAAAAATTTAGACTTTTTTAAAAACAAACCCACCCAATTTGCACAAAAATTAAAGCAAAAGTCAGCCAACTTACAACAGAGCGATTGTGTTAGTTTTGAATCACGGTGGGCAACAAAACAACCGTGTTTACCATTCAGCCCTCAAACAAATACACGACGGCTCGTGCGAAAAACTGAACTTGTACAGACTAAACAAGTAGTCTTCTTCTTCTTGCACGGCCTCTGGCCGGGAACAGACTAAACAACTCGTGCGTGCAGTGTCATACATCTCTTATCCGCACGACACGCACTCCTGCGTGGCTCACGGTTCGTGCAAATAGCTACTCGGGTTCAGTTCGCACGATTCGTGCACTTGGCCACCTACGTAAATGATTTGAAACATAGAAGAGACTCATTTGCTAGTTTACGAAACTCTCATTTCGCACGGATTTGCAACGTCCTGCGTGGTCTTTCAAACGGTTAGTGCATAGATGCTGACCTGGGATCAGATGTGGAGCACGAGAATATGTTTGCACTTCACCTAGGGATATATCCCTCACGAGTCGTAAATAACTCTTCAGGGATCCTTCTTGAATGGGTGCGAATATAATTAATCTTAATCTTAATTTACTACCCCTATTATATACACTAATCGTGCGAACAACCTCACTGTCCTAGGATGCACGAGTCGTGCTGTCTGTTACGCGCCGGTTATTTGCACGTTTTGTCTCGTCGCGGTGCTGGCAGATGGCGCTGCAGCTTCAAAACAACAAAAACTCCGACAGTGCTAACTAAAAACTTACTTCCAGGCGCAGACGCTGCTCCAAAGTCATTTTCGGTGGTGGATTTTTTTAAAAAACGGCGTGGCGAGCCCGGTCAGCAAACTGGAGAGTGTTTACGGATTCATCAATGTTGCCGTTTGCCGGGCTCACGCAGGCCAGTAATAGCGCGGCAGATTTCCCGCTAAGTTCGGCTGCGTTTAAAGAGGAAAAATTTAGACTTTTTTCCAAACAAACCCACCCAATTTGCACAAAAATTAAAGCAAAAGTCAGCCAACTTACAACAGAGCGATTGTGTTAGTTTTGAATCACGGTGGGCAACAAAACAACCGTGTTTACCATTCAGCCCTCAAACAAATACACGACGGCTCGTGCGAAAAACTGAACTTGTACAGACTAAACAAGTAGTCTTCTTCTTACGGCCTCTGGCCGGGAACAGACTAAACAACTCGTGCGTGCAGTGTCATACATCTCTTATCCGCACGACACGCACTCCTGCGTGGCTCACGGTTCGTGCAAATAGCTACTCGGGTTCAGTTCGCACGATTCGTGCACTTGGCCACCTATGTAGCTATCCGCACTAAACAACTCGTGCGCAGTGTCGCACATCTCTTATCCGCACGATTTGCACTCCTGCGTGGCTCACGGTTCGTGCAAATAGCTACTCGGGTTCAGTTAGCACGATTCGTGCACTTGGCCACCTAGGTAGCTATCCGCACGAGTCGTGTAAATAACCGAGCTTCAGGGATCGCACGACTCGTGCGAATATAATTAATCTTAATCTTAATTTACTACCCCTATTATATACACTAATCGTGCGAACAACCTCACTGTCCTAGGATGCACGAGTCGTGCTGTCTGTTACGCGCCGGTTATTTGCACGTTTTGTCTCGTCGCGGTGCTGGCAGATGGCGCTGCAGCTTCAAAACAACAAAAACTCCGACAGTGCTAACTAAAAACTTACTTCCAGGCGCAGACGCTGCTCCAAAGTCATTTTCGGTGGTGGATTTTTTTAAAAAAACGGCGTGGCGAGCCCGGTCAGCAAACTGGAGAGTGTTTACGGATTCATCAATGTTGCCGTTTGCCGGGCTCACGCAGGCCAGTAATAGCGCGGCAGATTTCCCGCTAAGTTCGGCTGCGTTTAAAGAGGAAAAATTTAGACTTTTTTCCAAACAAACCCACCCAATTTGCACAAAAATTAAAGCAAAAGTCAGCCAACTTACAACAGAGCGATTGTGTTAGTTTTGAATCACGGTGGGCAACAAAACAACCGTGTTTACCATTCAGCCCTCAAACAAATACACGACGGCTCGTGCGAAAAACTGAACTTGTACAGACTAAACAAGTAGTCTTCTTCTTACGGCCTCTGGCCGGGAACAGACTAAACAACTCGTGCGTGCAGTGTCATACATCTCTTATCCGCACGACACGCACTCCTGCGTGGCTCACGGTTCGTGCAAATAGCTACTCGGGTTCAGTTCGCACGATTCGTGCACTTGGCCACCTATGTAGCTATCCGCACTAAACAACTCGTGCGCAGTGTCGCACATCTCTTATCCGCACGATTTGCACTCCTGCGTGGCTCACGGTTCGTGCAAATAGCTACTCGGGTTCAGTTAGCACGATTCGTGCACTTCGCCACCTAGGTAGCTATCCGCACGAGTCGTGTAAATAACCGAGCTTCAGGGATCGCACGACTCGTGCGAATATAATTAATCTTAATCTTAATTTACTACCCCTATTATATACACTAATCGTGCGAACAACCTCACTGTCCTAGGATGCACGAGTCGTGCTGTCTGTTACGCGCCGGTTATTTGCACGTTTTGTCTCGTCGCGGTGCTGGCAGATGGCGCTGCAGCTTCAAAACAACAAAAACTCCGACAGTGCTAACTAAAAACTTACTTCCAGGCGCAGACGCTGCTCCAAAGTCATTTTCGGTGGTGGATTTTTTTAAAAAACGGCGTGGCGAGCCCGGTCAGCAAACTGGAGAGTGTTTACGGATTCATCAATGTTGCCGTTTGCCGGGCTCACGCAGGCCAGTAATAGCGCGGCAGATTTCCCGCTAAGTTCGGCTGCGTTTAAAGAGGAAAAATTTAGACTTTTTTCCAAACAAACCCACCCAATTTGCACAAAAATTAAAGCAAAAGTCAGCCAACTTACAACAGAGCGATTGTGTTAGTTTTGAATCACGGTGGGCAACAAAACAACCGTGTTTACCATTCAGCCCTCAAACAAATACACGACGGCTCGTGCGAAAAACTGAACTTGTACAGACTAAACAAGTAGTCTTCTTCTTACGGCCTCTGGCCGGGAACAGACTAAACAACTCGTGCGTGCAGTGTCATACATCTCTTATCCGCACGACACGCACTCCTGCGTGGCTCACGGTTCGTGCAAATAGCTACTCGGGTTCAGTTCGCACGATTCGTGCACTTGGCCACCTATGTAGCTATCCGCACTAAACAACTCGTGCGCAGTGTCGCACATCTCTTATCCGCACGATTTGCACTCCTGCGTGGCTCACGGTTCGTGCAAATAGCTACTCGGGTTCAGTTAGCACGATTCGTGCACTTCGCCACCTAGGTAGCTATCCGCACGAGTCGTGTAAATAACCGAGCTTCAGGGATCGCACGACTCGTGCGAATATAATTAATCTTAATCTTAATTTACTACCCCTATTATATACACTAATCGTGCGAACAACCTCACTGTCCTAGGATGCACGAGTCGTGCTGTCTGTTACGCGCCGGTTATTTGCACGTTTTGTCTCGTCGCGGTGCTGGCAGATGGCGCTGCAGCTTCAAAACAACAAAAACTCCGACAGTGCTAACTAAAAACTTACTTCCAGGCGCAGACGCTGCTCCAAAGTCATTTTCGGTGGTGGATTTTTTTAAAAAAAGGCGTGGCGAGCCCGGTCAGCAAACTGGAGAGTGTTTACGGATTCATCAATGTTGCCGTTTGCCGGGCTCACGCAGGCCAGTAATAGCGCGGCAGATTTCCCGCTAAGTTCGGCTGCGTTTAAAGAGGAAAAATTTAGACTTTTTTCCAAACAAACCCACCCAATTTGCACAAAAATTAAAGCAAAAGTCAGCCAACTTACAACAGAGCGATTGTGTTAGTTTTGAATCACGGTGGGCAACAAAACAACCGTGTTTACCATTCAGCCCTCAAACAAATACACGACGGCTCGTGCGAAAAACTGAACTTGTACAGACTAAACAAGTAGTCTTTTCTTCTTACGGCCTCTGGCCGGGAACAGACTAAACAACTCGTGCGTGCAGTGTCATACATCTCTTATCCGCACGACACGCACTCCTGCGTGGCTCACGGTTCGTGCAAATAGCTACTCGGGTTCAGTTCGCACGATTCGTGCACTTGGCCACCTATGTAGCTATCCGCACTAAACAACTCGTGCGCAGTGTCGCACATCTCTTATCCGCACGATTTGCACTCCTGCGTGGCTCACGGTTCGTGCAAATAGCTATCGGGTTCAGTTAGCACGATTCGTGCACTTCGCCACCTAGGTAGCTATCCGCACGAGTCGTGTAAATAACCGAGCTTCAGGGATCGCACGACTCGTGCGAATATAATTAATCTTCTTTTAATCAACAAGCACAATCCATACCACAATTATCATGCAACGCTATTCATTATAAGCATATGAAATGTTTGAAGTCCGAGCACTTGCCTCTCCAAACGAAAGGCCGTAAAAGAAACACACATAATTAGCTGACACGTAAATGATTTGAAACATAGAAGAGACTCATTTGCTAATTTACGAAACTTCATTTCGAAGGGACGAGAAACGTTTTTTATAGTCTTTCAAACAGTTAGTGCATAGATGTTGACCTGGGATCAGATGTGGAGCAGGAGAATATGTTTGAACATAAGCAAGGGATATTTCCCTCACGTTCGTAGTAACTCTTCTTTTATCCTTCTTGAATGGGTCACAGCATTTCTTGTTGCTAAGAGGGTACAAGTGTATGTACTCATTAAAGTGTTTGTGGCAAACTTCACTGTCGGCACTCCAGATCTTCTTTGTAGCAAGTCGACTACCACCTCGGTTAAGACCGAGGATGATACAAAATCTCCTTCGGAACACAGTTTTGCGCTTGACAGTTGTCCAATCGAGCATGTTGGTACAAATACACGAGAAACACACAAGAAAACCATAACCCCCATTTCGAAGTCAACACTGACACACCGTCTGGTATGAAAAACTCAGCCTGGCCTCTTTCCATTGGCCGTCAGTGGTCACGTGACTCGCTCTCGGTAGAAGCGCGCGCCGCTCGAACGTCACGCCTTGGCGCAGCTTCAGCAGCGCCCAGAAAGGACGCGATTTTCAATGCGCAGCTGCACATCAGAGCCCATAACTCCGGGAAAAGTGCGAAACACAAAACCAAAATTTTATGGCGTGTTCTACTTAGTTATAGGGTCCTTCAACAAAATTTTCATAAATTTTCAAGGATACGTATTTTAGTAATAGCGATTCAAAGTTTTAAATGTCAGGTTCTTTTGCATAGAGTTCTAAGTTTCGACTAAATTTACCATTTGAACTTCATGTTGACTATATATTTTTTGGAAGGGCGTTTTGAGCTCTTTCTAAATCTGTTTCGTTTTTGTCGATATCTTTTCAAATGACCGAGATATTGTCGATTTCCCGCGAGCCCGCAAATAGCCAAAAACTGCGTTTTTCGACGATTTTCGACCAAAACGGGATATCTTTCTATCGCCATATCTCCGAAACGAATTTTTTTCCAGCAAAACCGTTTGGCACCGTTCAACTACACCACTATTCGAGTCTACCCTGTGAATTTGAGCCGGAATTGTGACATCGATATTATGCGCCGTGTCTTTTTACCGTGGAATTACCCTATAATTGTTTTAGGTGTATGGTGGCAATTTGAGGCATTGGGGCGCACACCTAAGAAAGTCCTGAATTAGCATAACATGGTGAAAAGTACGGTGCACTCACTGTGGAAACTCACCAACAACACTACGGTTCTCCCACCTCACACTTTTTTTTCGAGAAAATGGAAAATAATATGTGTGCCCGCGCACAATCTCCCACGGTGAGGTGGCGGCGCATTTCCCCGCCGCCGGATGTCCGTGAAGGGCACACACACGCGCACGCGCGCACTCACGCACGCACACGCACGAGCTTGAGAACGCGCGCGGTGCGTGTAAGGGTGGGGCCGCAGCCGAGGCTCGCACACAACACTTTGCTCAATGCTGAGTGATGTAGTGCGCGACAAGGCGGCCACGTCGCGGGGCGCGGCGGGGCGTTGGCGTCGCGGCCTGCCCCGCGTTCCGGCTGCAGCACCACCTGCGTGTCAACCCAGTCAACCCCTCATCGACTCTGGCCGCTCCCCTTTTTCTTATACGTCCCTCTCGAAAATCCCCTGAGCGACGGCGGCGGCGGCAACTGGTGACGATCGTTGATCGAGAGTGACCGGGGATGTTCGGCAGGGCGTCCCTCTTGCACGCGCAGTCAAATGGGACGTCTCGCGTCTCTCTGTCTCGCTCAGCAACTGATCGGGAAGTCCTTGTTTCCAATCCGACGAGGGAATGAAAAGGTTTGGTGGCCGCACTCCGCTTGGCTCCGCTTGGCTCCACTCACTCCCCCGCCGTGGAGGTCGTGCCCCTGCAGGGCCACGCAGGGCAGCCCCCACCGACACGCCCCCGCCGCGGAGGGCCAGGTATTTAGGCCTGTCTGACCCGCTAATGCGGCCTGTTCATCAGGAGCCCCGCCACCGGCCGCCCGCTTGATGGATGAATCCCATGACGTGCTCCAAGGGGCCGCGCCGTCGGCCTCCGTCGGCCGCCGTCCGCCGCCGTCCGAGACCCCGCCGACGACCGGGCCGGCCGTCCGCTGCTGGGGGGCGGGCGGGCGCAGCGCAGCCGGGCGCGATCAGGAGCCGAGATGGCCGCTCTTATCGAGTTTCGGGCTCCCTGAGATGTTGTTGTACTGCGTCATTCTCCTTTTGCCGCTCACTTTGCCGGCCGACGGCTGGCTGGCTGGCTGCCTGGCTGGCTGCCTGGCTGCCTGACCGCCCCGACGCCGTGACGGAGAAGCACTGAATCACGGCGCGCACAGCGCCCCAGCAGCGGCCGCCCGCTTTGGAATGAGCTATACCGAGCGCGCCTAGCCCGGCCTGCACCGCCCGCCTGCCCGACCTGGGCATTGAGAGCGGCCCCCCGCTGGCAAGAAGCTCCTCTCAGTCGTCCCTTTAAATTTGCTTTCGGGAAAGCCAGTCCAATTTTTAAATTCTTGAATGGTATGGCAGGCGTGTCGCGTGTGTCACGGATGATAGCACCCTAATGAATTCACGGCGAACGGATTGAGCTAGAAATTACTGTCAAACGCCATTCTCTTCGTCTCGTTGTGTACAACAATGCACATTGGACTGGCGCGCCTGTATGTGTGAGTTGCCATTCTCTTCGTCTCGTTGTGTACGCCACTTCTCTCCATTAAACGCCGCATCAAATATATATATGTGTACACGCAGGGTGTGTGTGTGTGTGTGTGTGTGTGTAAGATCCCTCCCCGTTTTCTCGCCGATATCTCTCGATAGCACAACATAAACTTTGGTGCCGCGGCGCGCGGTGTCAACACGGGCGAAAAACGGGAGGAAAAAACGCGAAAAACGCAACGTAAACAAAAGGTGGCCTCACTCTCGCCCCCCTCAGCGGCGCACCCCAGCGGCGCGGTGCGGTGCCGTGCCCGCCGCACTATACTACTTACTTTCACAATTTTCTGCCTCCGTGATCAGCCGACCTGTCCCTGTGGGGACGGCGGCGGGGACCAGGCGGGGACCGCGGCACTGAGGCACGCCGAGTCACTACCGCCCCATATCCTTGCGAAACCAACCTTCCACAACTCCTGCACTGCCGTAATACCGCGAAGGCATATAGCCGTCCACCGTAGTCTTCTGGTCGGCACGAAGATATATAACGGGTTGATCCGAAACACTTTGCACAACCAGATGATGACGTTTACATTTTGATTTTTTTATGTATCGAAAGTAAAAATCTTAGAAAGGGGTTTAGAAAGTATCTGGGGTGGAAATATTCATAATGCAAGGTGCGGTGGGCGGTGGGATGGTTCACCCGTTGACCCCCTTTTTTTTCATCAGACAAAGATGAGCAGCAAGTTCCGGATGCAAATGATTTGACGCACCGCGGGGTCCAGTTTCTGGCCAGGGGGGGAGCGAGGCGGAGACAGACAGAGAGAGAAGACCAGAGTGCAGAGCGATCAGACCGATTGCGATGCAAATAGTTCGGCGGTTGCGGAAGACAGTGCGCGGGGGTGCACTAGTCCAACAGCAACCGCTGCATGTAATGACTCTTGTTATATTATTGGAAATACACAACACGGCGTGACGCAAAGGCAGGGATCAGAAAGAGAGAGAGAGAGAGGGGGGGGGGGAAACTGACTGCTGAACCCGCTGGTGCCGAAAGGTGTTCGGCCCACCCCCGCGGTGCAAGGGGGACATACCACGCCCTGCAACAGGTTCATGGAAGCCCCCCTCCCCCATCTCTCTATCTCACTCACACACAGGCGAGGTTGCACGCGGCGCTCTAGAATATTTCACCGAACGGTCGAGGCCCGGCCGCCCGGCAGCACACAGCGCCGACATGACAACAAGACTCTGCCGCCCGCCCGACTGTATTTGACGTGGGCCGTCCCCGGCGTGTGCCACGGCCCGCTTCCACGGCCGCTCCGCGGGCGGATGTGTCGCACCTCACGATGTGCTTCTCGTTTCCCGGCGAATTGGATCCGCGTGCGCTAAAAAAAAAAACAAACGGAACTCAACTATGGAATTTGCAAAAAAAAAAATTACAAAATAATTTTTGGCGTACATACAAACCGCTTGTGTACTACCCATCCCATCTCATCGCCTGCCCGTCCCATCATTCATTTCAATCATCCCTGCACACACACACACACACACACACACACACACACACCGCACACTGCAGGTGAACGGTCCTCGTTAGGAGACGGTGGCGCGCCCTGCCGGCGGGACTCGGAACCCTCGGCACCGTCTCGTCCCTCACCTCGCCGCCGCCGCCGCCGGGGTCGACTTTCGCAAGGAGTGCGCCGGCGACGCTGCTGCTCCGCCGATAAAGAAGGGTGCGGCGTGTCAGTGTGAGTGTGTGTCTGTGTGTGTGTGTCTTGCCATTCATTCACTTCTTTTCCCTCCCAGACGTCGCGGCGGCGGCGGCGGGCGGGGAACCCCTGCTCCTCACCTGCACCGCTTTTGTCGCCATCTATCGGTGAAAGTTTGTCAACTCTTTCGCAAGCAGAGCGTCGCCTCCTCTGAATACACACACACACACACACACACACACACACACACACAGAGGCCGGGCTGGGGGTATAAGCGGAGCGGCGGCAGCGGCGGCGGGCAACAGGCAACAAACTACTCCATTGCAAAAGCCGTGCATCACCTGGTGCGCGCTTGCAGCCGCACGGAAGCGGTGGAGTATCGACGGGACATGGCGCTGTCGTCCATCACTCGGCCCGCGCAGGGGTACTCCGGGATAAGTGAAAGTTTGATGTCCGCACAATGGGACGTACCGGCGGCGGGTACCCGCGGGGCCGCCGGGAGCAACCACAAGGCAGCGGGTGCTGTGCCGTGGCAGTAAAATGCCCCCGCGATGGCGGAGGACTTTGCGTCCGTATTACATGTCTTTCCAGGTGTCGATGATGAATAACATTTTATCTATATATAAGCGTGGTTATTTTTTATTTTTTTTAGATGTTGTGCCCTTTTTTTTTTTTCAGTCGGATGCGAAAATAAGCGTCCGACGCGGCAGAACTGTCACGCGCTGTGTGGGAATGTTGTGCTCCGCACGCCGCGAAGGGGAGAGGGGGGGCGGCGATACCCCCGCCGCCAGGGTTCCTCCACGGGGTGAGCTGAGGTCAGCTCCCGTGCTGCACTCTACCTGGATACGTTGGGGGGATGTATAACTAACAGCGTCTCACCGTCCCGCCCCCCCCCCCCCCCCCGCGCGCGAAGTAAAATCACTTACGAACCGTACCGCGCGCATGTCCGGCTAGGGGGGAGTCTGCGTGAGCGTGACGGAGACAACAGCTGTATACACGTCCCCACTTAGCCACGCTCGCAACAAGGACGGACGTATATACTTTTGCAACAACTCGCGACGCTGATCGCCGCGGCTCGTGACACGACGCTCTTTGTGGCTGACAACGGTATGACCGGTACGGGGCGGCCGGAGCGACACCGGGGGGCACAAATCTCCCCCCACCACCACCGCACCCCTCCTCGGCAACCATGAATGAAGCCCCCACCTCCCCCCCGGCGCCCCGCGCGCCCCGCCCCTCCGCAGCGTCCGCACACAGCCGTGAATGGAGCTGGCCGTGAATACGTAAACACTCACTCGACACACACACACACGCACACTACGCGGGGTGGGGCGGGTCGCCCGCAGGTGGGCACACACACTCACACACGCGCGCACACTCACACACACACACACACGTGGCGCCAGCGATGGTCTAACGACCCCCTCACAGTAGTGCGACGACTTGATAAGCCCTGGACCTCGCAGCGACTACTCAGGTCGAGCACTTCCCCGGCGGTGTAACGCTCCAAGTCAAAGATAATTTCGTCGCGGAATTTCCGCAGGGACGATTTTTTTGTTGTTGTTGTTCTGTTTTTCCTCGTGAAGCGTCGCCCGAGGTTGGTGTGTCTCCACTCCAGAAGGAGCCACACCCCTTTCTGTGCTTGTCGCGGCGTCACCTTCCCGACAGAGACGGCACGACGGGGGCATAAGAGGCGCAAGAGGGGGGAAGCGAGAAGGAAGACATAGGAAGAGGAGAAAGGGGAGGCAGGCGGGAGTAGGAGGGAGGGAGTTCTCGGTACCGTACGCCACGCCAGGGGGAACAGGTTCGGAGGAGCCACTTTAAGACATATAGTTAGCAGTCACGGAACGCGAATAAATAAAGGAGGAAGGGACCCAAGGGCCGTCTACACACACACACACACACACACACACACGCGCGCGCGCGCGGCGGTCAAACCACGACCTGGTGACCACGACGCAATGACTGTGGTGGTTTAAAAAAAAATGATTAAAAACGTAAAAATAAATATTTTTTTAAAATCGGAAATTTTTGTTTTAAAATTTCCGAAATTTTCTACAAATAGTGAGCTAAAGACAGTTATTGTTGGTATTGTGTTATTAAACCAGTGTATTTGCCAATACACTGTGGTCCGCTTATTCGCAAGTCGGTATCCTGCGACGGTCATCTGTCCGCAGTGCCGCGGCACCCGCCGCGCCGCCACGCCCCGCCAGCCTCGCCCCAAGACCGCGCTCCTTACTGGACAGCGGCGGTGTGCCCCCCCCCCCCCACACACACACACACACACACACACACACACGGTAACCAGACGCCGTCAGCTCCTGGAGTTACACAATGGTCACCACGCAGGCACTCCCCGCCCGCCGCAGCCGCCGCCCCGTTGGTTGGTCCGCCTAATTGGACAAGTCGTTTGATTCGAACGATACTCGAACCTCATTGATGATGGTAGACGAGAGCACACACACACACACACACACAGACAGTAGGCAAGGTCTAAAGAGTCTAACAGCTCTGCAGCAGCCAGCGCGGCGGCGGCAGCATAGGCATCCTCATTATTGGCAGGCCACTATGCGGCAGCCCGTTGGCAGGCCATTGGCAGCTCATACTATTGGCAGCGCGTGCCAACACGGACACTCCACGCTACCGGCCGCGCGCCGTCAGGCAGAACTAGACCAATCATCGGACAGTGACGACGGCGCGGTACAGTATTAATGACTGAGCGCCGCAAAAAAAAGAAACAAACACAAAAAAAAAAACATTGTTTGTCGGGTCGATGATGCGGTTATAACCCGGGAAAGTTAGACGAGTGCCTTTCAAAAAAAATTCTGAAAATCTTAGGAAGATTTCAAAAACCTGACCTTACCTTTCGCGGATTTGTTTTTCCGGGTGACATGATACTTTGAACCGTACGCGAGCCGCACGTCCGCGCTAATGGGACTGTCAACCGCGCGCGGGCCCCCGGTCGCCTCCGGTCGCCCCCGGTCGCCTCCGTTCGCCTGCGGCTCCGGGGGGGCCGCCGCTCCGCTCGGCTCCGGCACGGGAGCTCCGCCCGGCACGCCATCCAGTTCAAATGCGCGGTTTGCATATTAATGAGGATAATTGATAAATGGCGGCGCGCGTAATGAACGGTGTCCGTGTCGGCGTGTCTGGGCATCACGCCGCGTTCCGCTGCGTTTCTCATCCTCCGCGGGGAAACGGTCGCGCGCGCCGCGACGCGCGGGGAAACATGTTTCCAAGGCGGCGGCGGCGGAGTGGGGTGGGCCGGCCAGCGGGCCAGGACATCTTGACACGTCGGATGGGCTGCCTACCCGCCAGGCGCCAAGACCGCTGCCGGACCCGCAGCTGCGGCAGTATTCGAACCCGCGACCCGCGGCGGCGGCGGGGCGGCGGCCGGCTGCGGCGGAAACGGCAGTGGATTTGGCACCTGCAGGCAACGTTTTATTTCTCCCTTAACGCCGTACTCGGACCATCCATTACGTGCGTGTCACCGTGCGAGCCGTAGCGCGGCGGCCGGGGCGGCTGAATGGCGAGAGGAGGAGGCGGAGAGAGGAAGAAGAGGACGTAGAGGATAGATAGAAGGCGAATGATGGAGAGAGAGAGAGAGAGAGGGGGGGGGGGGGGAGACGAGGGGCAGGGGGGACGATCCGCGACACTCGAAGGCAAGGAAAGACGTTACACAAAACCTGTTCTGGTGCTGCAAGGTGCACCGGCGGCGGGGCCCCCGAGGTGGTGTGACGGAGGGCGTGGCGGGGCGTGGCGGGGCGTGCGTCTGCAGCAGCAGCTCCACGCGACCAGCGCGACGCGGCTGGCTCCGCCGAGACCGGGCCCCGGCCACGCTAAGGACCGCAACGCCCAGTCACTCCCGCAGCCCTGCACAACCACGCCGTCTCTCTGGCCATCGACTCTGCTGCTGCCTCACCCATAAAAAAAAACACAACATTTTTTTAAAAAAATATATTCCTGTGTATCTTTTGCGGACGAGCCGCAGAGAACAGGAACAGAATTATTTTTTTGAGGAAATTTATTTATTTTTGCGAAGGAGTAATGTGTAGCGCGTTCATGTGGTGGGGCCGTGCCCTCGCCGTGGGGCTGGGCTCGCTCGCCATGAGGGCACCATGAGGGCACCATGAGGGCACCTCATGAGGAGGGGACCGTCCGGGGTGACGCCCCCTAATGATGTGTTCGTGTGGAGGAGTTATCGGGCGCATGAACTCCATGAGCCGCTGGCGGGGCTCAATCCGCACACGACTTCTCTCTCTCTCTCTCTCTCTCTCTCTCTCTCTCTCTCTCTCTCTCTCTCTCTCTCTCTCTATCGCGGCAGTGTCTTTCTATCCCTCTATGTCTCTATCTCGCGAATGTGGCGGCGGCGCGGTTGTGTTACCGTTCCCTCCCCTGGGTCCATTCGCCTCTCTCTCTCTCTGTCTCTCTCCCTCTCTCACACTGCAGCTGTCACTCTGTCATCCCTTCCTTCCCTTCTCGTTCTCTCACACACTTACACTCGTAGCTCCTTCTCTCTCTCTCTCTCTCTCTCTCTCTCTCTCTCTCTCTCTCACACACACAAACTCACACACACAGAAACGCGCACCAAAGCACGTAGTATAGAGGAACAAGTTTGGTCGGTTGCGCAATGGATCGGGCAGCAGCGGGAGAGACAAAGAAGGACAGAGCATAGACGTGTCGTGCGGTCAGACAAGGACAGACACGCCGCGGAGAGTGCCCGCGGGACACGCCGCCGCCACTGCCGCGCACATGCCACTCTATCTTCATCCCGCGCAGAGAGATTCGCCCGCATAAAAGCCGCAATCACCTCATTTTTGTCTCAAAAAAAAAAATTAAAAATAAAATGAGCGGGCACCGATAACGCCATGCAGGGTAGGCAACCCCTCCGTGCCGTGCGGCGCAGCAGCGTGCGTGCGTCCGCAGGCGAGCGTCTTCCTAGACGGATGCTTTTTGGCGACAAATAACACAACACGACTCCATAAGAGCAGACACACGCACACACACACACACACACACACACACACACAGGTACGGTGTTTGTCGTCCGTGTTATCGCGCGGCCGTGTAGGGCGGCCCGCTTTCAAGCGCGCAGAAAAGCCTTTTATGTGTCCCGCGTTGCACCGCGAGCGCCGCGCCGCCGCCGCCGCCCTGCTGTACTACCAAATTGTAAATGCAAATGCCAAAGATACTACTCCTTTCTATTGGGCGGCGCGGTGCGACAACTTCTTCTCCTTCTTTGCTTTTTATTTCGTTTTTAAAATAACACATTATTTAATTGAGTCGTTAGCGAGGCGGGCGGCCTGATGAGCAGGGACACGCTCGAAATACGAGAGGGTGCGAGAGAGTAAGAGAGCTAGAGAGAGAGAGAGAGCAAGAGAGAGAGAAGAGAGAGAGAGAGAGCCGGAGGGAGAGAGAGTCAGAGAGATAGAGCGTGAGGGATAGACAGAGAGACAGAGAGAGAGAGATGTCAGCCAGCTGGCGCATGGCACATAGGTTAGGATGACGTTGCTAGGCCGTTGGTGCGGACTCTGCGGCTAGGACCGGGGCATGCCCCCGCCTGCGCCCGCTGCCGCCGCCCTGGCCGGCCCTACCTGGCAGCTCTCCGTGCGGTAAAAGGTCTGAATGAGGTGGCAGAGCAGGGCCGCGGCGGCGGCGGCGGCAGGCGGCGGCGGCGGCGGCAGCGGCGGCGGCGGCGGCGGCGGCAGCGGCGGCGGCGGCGGCGGCGGCGCTGTAACCACGGCCGCGTCGACGGGGAGGTGCCGTGGTCTGGATCGTCCCCGCACGAGGCAGTCCCCCGCAGGCAGGGCTGGCCGAGGAGGGGGGCAGGTGCTGCGGGGGGAGTGGGGGGACAGCAGAGCGCTTTCATGCCGATGCCATCGCCGTTGAGATTTGCTTCCAGGAAAATTGCTAATTAGAAGTCAGGGAAGTTCTTATTCTGAGACGGAATCGCACCGCGACGTGTACGTGTGTGGCTGTGTGTGTGTGAATGTGTGTGTGTGTGTGGTGGAGAGTACGTAGTGTTTGAGCCCCCGAGGGGTTGCCGGCGCCGGTTCGAGCACCGTTCACAACCTCCGGAAATAAGATGCTGCGGCTGTCTGCGGGAGTCCTCTCATACGTGACTGACTGTGGTTCGTATTGACAACCGCCGACAAATTACGCACACATGAATATGCGAGCTGTTCATTCATTTTTTTTTCGAGCGGATTTAGAAGTTGTTTTCGTATTAATACGCATCCGTGTGAAAGGTGTCGACGTATTCAATGATCGCGTTAACGGGGTGACTCGCACGCGACGGCAGAGAAAGAGAGAGAGAGAGAGAGGGGGGGGGGGGAGGAGGAGAGAGAGAATGTTGAGAATTGGTCCTAAAAATCAGGATCGAATAAAATTCAATCGGATTTTTTAAAAATACGTATTTTTGCGGCGCGGCACGCGCGGCGCCCGCTGATTAAGCGGTGGGGAGCCGCCGCGCCGCCGCGTATGATCCGAGGCGTGCGCGAGGCGCGGGGAGCCGCGGCCGCGGCCCCGCGACTGCAGTGGCATCCTCCGATCAAACACGTTGGGACCATCAAGGAGAGTAGTTATTAGAGCCGGGGCTGTTAGATGGGTACCGTCCGGGGAGAAACACGCCGCACTCCTCGTCGGGCAGGTGAGGTCCGCGAGCTCCCCCCCCCCCCCCCCCCCCACGTGGTGGTCACCGAGCCCGTCAGCGTGGTGGCCCAGCAGGCCGCCGGCCGGCCCGGGACCGCCATGCGATCTCAAAGAAGGCAGGTTAGTGATGAACTTGACCGAACTGGTTTGAATACGGGTTTCTGTCCACTGGGCTCACGGGAATCGCTGTGTGTGTGTGGTGTGTGTGTGTGTGTGAGTGCGTGTCTGCGTCCGAAATGCAAACTCGTTGTATTCTGCCACCTCTTGGAGGCGAGGCCGACGCGCTCCTTTACGGACGCAGCCATAGGCGAGGCCTTCTTATAGAGCCTGCGAGGTGGGCGCCTGGCCGCCTGGCCGCCTGGCCGCGCCCTGCTGGCTGCCTGGCTGGCCGCCTGGCTGGCTGCCTGGCTGGCCGCCGGACTGGCTGCCGGTCACCGCTGGCCCGGTTAGCCTGTGCTCAACGTCTGGCGCCGCCGCCGATGCGCCAAAAGTATGAGGACCGTGAGCGCGCTGGCACCACCGCGTTTTGGCACTCGGTCAGCACCCGCGGGGCGACGCCGGGCGGGGCGGCCGGCGCGGCGCGCGCGCGCTCGACTTTGACCTTGGCGGCGAGGGTCGGCTCGGCTCCGGCCGGCCGTCCGCGACGGCGGCCGACGTCGGCAGCCGACGGCCGCGTACACTGCCGAGCGAGAAAACGCGAAAGCAGACGATCGACACCGCAAAAAATCGCAGTCGCCGCCCGAACGAGACGCGGGACCGGTGACAGTCCGGGGCGCCGTGCGGGTAGGCCGCCGGTCCGGCTCCGGCGTGCAGCGTGCGGCGTGCGGCGCGTGCGCGCGCGTGTGCGTGCACGTGCCGCCGCGCGTCCCGTTGCACACTCCGATAGGCGCCTGCTAGCAGACGACAGGCCGTCCGGGCTTCGCTATGGCGCCCGGTGTTTGTTGTTGACCCCCCCCCCCCCCCCCGCCGCCGCCGTCGCGGAGCCCGCGAGTCGCGCAGTAAACCGCGCTAAGTTACGACTTTGAGCAGCCATGGGGCTTTGAGTATCGTTCAGGTGGCCTCCCCCTCCTCGCACTCTCCGCGCTCTCTGGCGTCGCGTTCGCGTTTCGGTCGTCGTCGTCGTCGCCGAGGGTCGAGACCTCCTGGCCGTCTCGACCCGACTCGACTCCGGGGCGCGGCGGTGGCGGCGGCGGCGGCGGCCAGGAACAGGCTGGCCGGACCGGGGGCCGGTCAGGGCGCGAATGTCAATGTCACAGCGGAAGAAAAATAATAAAATAAACAAAGCTGCCGGTGCTGCTTTCTCGACGTATTTTTCTAATTCACTTTTCACGACCGAGCCGAGAGAAGATCATCAAAAGCATAGAATATAAGGCAAACGGCTCGCGTCGGGGAGCTATTTGGAGTGCATATCCGTGGTTGCAGCAGACAGCCTGGGGGGGATGCCGCCGTCGTCGCCGTCGAGAAAGGCATGCCCGTGGACGTTGTCCGCGCCGAGGGGCTGGAGGCCCTTCAGGAGGAAGAGGGCGTCGTTGGGTCTCCACTTCCACTACCGGACGGACGCCCCGGTGTCGTCGTCCCACTCCGTTTCGTCACGTTTGATGGCGTGTGTGTGTGTGTGTGTGTGTGAGTGTGTGTCGTTTTGTAGGAACAACGGGGGATCTTATCAGCGGACATAAGGCACGTTTCGGACACAACGGGCCCCACACACACACACACACCACCACCACAACCACCACCACCGCCGCCTTTTACGAGTTTGAGGACGACGAGAGGAGACTTTTGCTGCGGATAACCCGAAACCAGTCGCGCGGCGGGCGCAGCAGCCCGGCCATCCCGCCAGCCAGACAGCCGGCCTCTCATCCTCTCCACCACTGCCGATGTCTCGCTTCTGATATCCCACGTTCGCCACGAATGCTGCTACTCTCAGACAGGAGCGGCAGCAGCAGCAGCAGCGCGCCGGCTTGTTCGTGGCTGCGAGTCACCCGTGCCGGAAGGAGAGAGAGAGAGAGAGAGAGAGAGAGAGGCAGAATTTCGTCGGAACAGGTACACACAATGAATCAACGTGGTGCGGGAGCGCGCGCCGAGGTGCAGAAACCCCCACAAAAATGGTATTAATTCACACCCGGCCAGGCCGCGCGGGTACCTACACACTCTGTTCAATTACAGGGGCTTGGGAACGCGTCGCGCCGCCGCTCTGCCGCTCCGCCTCCCCGTTTTCGGCAACTCACACGGCCGCGGCGGCGCGGCGGCGCGGCGTACGGGACGGACCCTCCTCCCTCATAAAGTCCGCGGCTAGGCGTGCCAACCTTTTGTGGAGTGGCCGCGGCGCGCGCGCGCTCGAACGCGATGCACTCCTCTGCAAGACCACCTCCCGGCGCTTGCCGCCGCCGCTGCTGCTGCGGCCTGTGGTGGCCGCTGGGTCGGCGGCGGCGGCGGCGGCGGCGGCGGCGGCGGCGGCCTCAAGTACCCGGTTGGCCCCGACCACCTCCGCGTCGTCATGTCTTTTGGTTTGCGGTGTTCAGGGAGATCCGCTACACATCCAGAGTCGTCCCATCCTGAGACACCCCCCGCCCTCTCCACCCGAGTCCTCCTCCTGCCAAACAAGCCACACGGTCCTCAGAGCCTCAGTCCTGCGGGTCCTGCGGGTCCTGCGGGGTCCTCGAGTCCTCCGGCCGCCGGGTCGGCCCCCGGGGGATCAGGGCGAGGTCCTCGCAGGCCGGGGCCCCGTCAGCCGTAAATGTCCACTAACCAGTTCGGAAATCGAACCCGGATGACGGTCGGCCGTCCCGGTGTGGCGGGCAGAGCCGGGCGGCGCGGCGGGGCCTTCCTCCTGCCAAGCCGGCTGCCCCCCTCCCCTCCACCTCCCCAAGGAATGCACCGGCGGGGCGTCGGCACCAAGCGATTCACGCCTACGGACGGACCTCGGGCCGTCAGCGGACCTGCGAGGCGGGCGGCCGCGCGGGGGAGAGGGGGAGGGGAGGGGGGGGGGACGCGCGCCGCTTGGTGCTGAAAACGCTGGAAATGAAATCAAATACAACAGACACCAAAAAAGCGGACTACGGAAAATAGTTTTTAAAAAACGACTACACAACAGTAGGTCTTGGGGTTCGGACCGCAGATAGAGAAAACGAGAGGCGTCAAACTCCTGCACCGTGCCGTGCCGTTGGTGGCCGCAGCTCACGGCGTCTCTAGATAAACATCACGCATCTCTCTCTGTCCGTCTCTCTCTCTCTCTTCTTCACCTTATTCTTCTCCGACAGCACACACTCGTCTTATTACCAGAAGGCAAGCAGGGCAGCAGCAACGGCAGCGGGGGAAGTTTCCTCCCGGTTCTCATACGCATGCATTATTCACACGCATTAGCGAAAATTAAGGAATTTGTGTGCGTGAAGCAAGTGCCGCGAGTCACGCCAGCGAGCCGGCCGGGCAGTGGCGGACGGAGCCAGGGCCGTATGGGGATGCGCGCCGAGGTATCCGTCGAGTAATTAAAATGCAGGATAAAAATAAAAATACAAAAAATGTTGAGGGAAAAAAAGCTTTGTGCGGTGGCGGCGGCATGTATCCAGGCCACACAAGGGCGCGCGGGCGGGGCGGCACAGGGCCGGGAAGCACCCCTGGCTGCGGGGCCGAGGAGCCGCCGCCCATCTCCCGTTCGTCACCAGAGTGCAAGTCTCTGAGCGCCGGCGCCCCAGACCGCTGCGATGTTTCCGAGTGCGAGAGAGACGGACGTCCCATTTGACTGGCGAGTGCGAGACAGAGACGCCCGGCGACGGGTCGGTCGGCGGCGGCGTCTCTCGCTTGCACCTCCGCGGTCAAATACGGCGTGCCATCTCGCTCGCACTCGACCAGACCGCCTACTGGTGCTGGTGATGAGAGAGGGGTCAGGGCGCCGCCGCTCGCCTCTCACGCCCGAATACTCAATGAACGTTCCCGTTGCCAGGCCGGCCGCAGCGCTCGGCAGAACAGCGCAGCATCCCTAATCTATTCCTCTCCCCGCTGCAGCCGCTGCAGCCACTGCATGCGATCGCGATGTCGCCGACGGCCGACATGGCTCTCGGCTACTGCACTGCGCGCGCCGCTCGCCGCGAGCTCACGGCGCCGCGCCGTGGCCACCGAACGAAACAAATTGAAACGGCGCCCCGGAGGCCCCCGCCGACCCCCCCGCCGCCGGCCCCCGCCGCCGCGACGCGGCCCCTACGAAGGCCCCCGGTGGTGCAACTGCAGCCACGGCGGCGTGACGTACCCGTCGGCGCCGTCCGTGCAGGGCGTGACACTCTCCCACGCCGCCCCCCGCCTCCTCTGCCAACGTCCTGACCCTGCCCGTCGACGACGACCCTCCCCGACACTCTCCGTCCCGGAAAACCGAAACCAACTAGATAGCCGCACGTTTTTTTTTAGAAAAAATAGTCACAAACGAGAAGAAAAATTTGATATTTGTCGTCGGTATTTGAACCCGCGGTCGGTCGTGGGAAGAAGGCCCGCGGCCGGTCGTGCGCGGACGAGCCCGTTGCCGCCCAGCCCGCCGTGCCGTAGCCTCGCTGCGGGCCCTCCGGCCTCACAGGGGGGGGCTCCTCCCAGGTTGGCCAACACCGCCGCCGTCCTCAACCCGGGGCGGCCAGAGCGGCGGCCAGGAGCCGAGGCTCGGCCAAGGCCGGGTCAGTGTAGCCTGCGACGCGTGGCCGCCTGCACATAGACCGCATAGGCCACGGCCTCTTCAGGAGGGCTGCCGCCGCCGCTGCTGCCGCCCGTCCGTTTGCTGTGCTCATTTCCTGGCAGCCTACGCTCCTTCGCCACCGGAATTTGTTTCCCAGACGCTATATAAGCCCCTGTGTGCGGGCCAGGCCGGGGAGCTCCTCGCCTCCTCACGCATCACGCTGAGAATCACGTTTCGTCTCTCTCCCTCTCTCTGCCTCTCTCTGTCTGTCTCTCTCTGTCTGTCTCTCTCTGTCTGTCTGTCTCTCTCTCTGTGCTCCCCGCTGATGGGAGCGTGACCCTTCCATTGAGCAGATCGAGGAGGCGCGTTTGAACCGGCGGCGGCGGCCCGGACGCACGGAGCCTCCACGGATCGCGGCGGGGTGCACCGTGTATCTAACACGGGGAACTCAGTTGCGTACTCATCAACAAAAAAAAATATTAAAAAAATAAAACAAATCATGAGGAAGCCCAGATGATTTTTCCAGCCCTCCAGCAGACAATTTTTCACCTTTTCTCCCCTACAGGCTGCACCACCTGGCTGTGGTGGTGGTGGTGGCACTCTCTCGCGAGCTGTATCTCGTCTATCGTCATTAAAGGACTCATTTAAATGGCGTTATGGCGGGTACAAAACTTTGCAGACTTGCAGCGGCGGCAGCAAACAGGCCTCCGGCCTCCGTACGGCGTCTCCGGCTACTGTCTTCCCCTCCGCCCCCCTCCCCCCTCGCCTCTCCGCGCGTCTTCTTTCTCGTTTTAGCAACATTCAGAATTATTTATTCCGATGGAAAAGGGCACGAACTACTTCATCAGCGCGGCGCCTTGCACACACACACACACACACACACACACTCACACGTAGCCACCGCGCTCACAGCTTCATGCCGCGCGCGGGGCTATGCAAATTTACAATCAATGCGTATCCGTAAATTGTACTCTCATCGAACACCTTTACACCACACGCACACACACAGACACACACGGTGAGTCGGAGTGAGACAGCATGATTACGAATGCGCTTATAGGCCGCGCCGCAGATCACCGCTAAAATGCATGGCCGTCGCGCCGAGTCAGCACTGCCGGGCTCTCTTCCTCCTCCTCCTCCTCCTCCTCCTCCTCCTCCCTCCTCCTCTCCTCTCTCCTCTCCTCTCTCGGCCTCCTTTGGCAGGATGCGAGAGACAACCGTGCGACTGGCTGCCGCCGCTGCTGCCGCCGCTGCTGCCGCGGGCTTGTAGTGTCGGTGCCACAGCATGACACTCTATCGTGACGATCGTTCGGCAGCACGGCAGCGGAGCAGTCCACCACCACCACCACCACCACCGCCACTACCTCCCGAGCTCGTATACAGCAAAATACTTGACCACTCACACGTACGACGGCGGTCACCCCGCGGCCCTGTGTGTGTGTGTGTGTGTGTGTGTGTGTGTGTGTGTGTGTGTGTGTGTGTCGGACTGTCGTCGGCGCGCCCACGAGCTGCTCAGCACCGCGAGAGCAGAAGCGGAGCAGTGGTACCACACCGCCAGCAGCAGCGAGCAAGCAAAGCAAAGCGAGCAGTGGTGCCAACAGGAGCGTGACACGACTAAAGTGAACGGCTCGCGGAGACAGATGGGGAGGGGCGGGAGGGGAGAGAGAGAGAGAGAGAGAGAGAGAGAGAGAGAGAGAGAGAGAAAGCGATTCCCGTGAATGCGACCTCCCGTCGTGCTCTCGGGGTCGGTGCGGCGCGTCGGGCTCCGTGAGTGCGACAGAGACGCCCCGCGGGACGCCCGCGTATCTGACTGCGGCAGTGCAAGAGAGATGACCGATCGAGCGGCAGGGTGTCGCTCTCGCACTGCCGGAGTCGAATGGGGGCGTCCCGTCTCTCTCGCACCCGCAGCCGTGTCGGCGGCGCCTCTAGCGGCCCTGGCGGCGATCGCCTCCGGTGATCCGACGGGCGGCCCTCTCCTCCCGGCCGCAGTGCAGGTGCAGTTCGTCTGCTAGCGGTGGTCCAAACCTGCCCCCCCCCCCTTACTTCTGCACCGCCTCGCTCGGCGGAAAACGTCCAGGCGGGGCTCTTGTACTGCGGTTCCCCCCCCCCTCCCCCACTCCTTACCTCTCCCCGATACCCGGTAGCCAGAGCCGGGTCAGTAATTGGCCACCCTAACCGCTTCGGTCGTTTCGTACGTCGTTTGGCACACTGCTAAAAATAAAATTAAAAAAAAAATGAAACCTTGCGCGCGAGGTCGCGTTAAATAAAACAACACCAACATGTACACGGTATAGAGGAAAATAGCTAAAACCGTACAGGAAGGAAACGAAGCTTAAACGAGCGCTTAAAAATATACTAGGGACGGGTGCTGTGCACATACACACGGACTCAATATCCAAGTGGAGTTGGCACATGACGATCTGTTCATGATGGTGGAGGACGGCGCCTGCCGGGTAGGCAACGACGCCACCGCCGCACTCGCGTGTCGTGCGGGCCGGCCTACCCTGCGACTGGCAGGGGCCCGCAGGGGCTGCCGTGCGCCGACCGGCGAGGGACGAAGCCTCTTCACCCGCGGCAGCATTTTTAGCCGCAAATCTGCTTACTTACTTGCTCTGAGCGAAGGGAAGAGAGAGAGAGAGAGGGCGAGAGAGAGAGAGAGAGAGAGAGAGAGAGAGAGAGAGAGAGAGAGAGAGAGAGAGAGGGGGGACTTAGCTTATCTGCGGGACTCAGCCCGTGCTTTTAGTGGGCGGTGTGATGGTGGCCCGTGGCGCTCGTGGCGGCCGAGGCGCCGCGCCTCGGCCCGGTGCTCTACTCCCATTTGAAGACTAAATAAGCCACCCCCTCCTCTCTCTCTCTCTCTCTCTCTCTCTCTCTCTCTCTCTCTCTCTCTCTCTCTCTTGCTTTCTCTCTTTTCTCTCTTTCTCTCTCTGACTCTCTTTCCTTTTCTCTCTCTCTCTCTCTCTCTCGGCCCGCGCTCTCGAAAAAAGGTGAAAATTCCGTTTCCCCCCGAAGCAGCGCGGCAAAGCGGTCGGCCGTGGCGCGGCGCGGCGGCCCCTGCTCGCTGTGGAGCACAACAAGCATCAGGTGAGGCTGGTGTGATGCGCGCGCCCCTCCCGCTGCGGCCGCCGCCGCCGCCACGGCCCTCTTCGCGGCGTGGCGAGCGGCTTATCGCACGGACGGGGCGGGCCGCTCACAAAATAATCTTATCAAGTTGTAGGCGGCGACTTAGGCCCCCCCGCCGGCGCCGGGGCTGCTGTTCGCGGCGCGGGGCCTCTACTCCTGTCTCTGTCGCTCTAATTAAGTTTGTTGGGGCCTCTTCCTAATCCCTCTTTCTCGCTCGCTTCCTCTCTCTCCCTCCCTCCCCCCCCCCCCCTCTCTCTCTCTCTCTCTCTCTCTCTCTCTCTCCTTCTCAGTCTCCCTGGGTCCTCAGCGTGTACCCGTCCTCTTCATAGTTGGAGTAGCTCGGGCCGCACATTTCAGGTGCTCCTGAGAAGTATAACTTTCTCCATCGCGTTCAGTGGGTAATTGTGAGGTGCGTTCGAATTTGGATCGTGGACCATAAATAAGAAAAGAAGAGGGACAGAAAGAATCGTGCTTTGGGAAGAAAATTGGCGCGGTAAATTAAATTTCCCCATTTGATGAGTGCGGGCCGATCGACAGAGCAGGATGGAAGTGGCACCTCCCCCCTCTTGCTCCCTCTCTCCTGCCTCTCTCTCTCTCACCCTCTTTCTCTCTCATGGGATAATCCGGGCTTTTATTAGACGGGGTCGATTTAGCGCGCGAGGCGCCGCGCGGCGCTCCTCGGGGGATCGCATCGCAAGAGCATAGGCCGCGCTGTGGGATTTGGCTTCGAGAGAGCAGGGTGAGTAGGCAGAGAGAGCGAGAGAGAGAGAGAGAGAGAGAGAGAGAGAGAGAGAAGGAGAGAAACGGGGATGGGGAGGACGAAAGCAGAAGCAGATGCCTCCGACTGAAGAAGCCGTGTCACCGGTGAAGAAAACGCTTGCGAAATGCGAATCGTTTTTTTTTTAAATAAGATATATATATTAAACCTGTCGCGAGTGCGTACGCTTTGCTGCCTACCTCATGGCTCTAGCAGAATGCCTGTCGAGCCGCTATGGGCCGCGCCTCCTTCGTCATTGGGCCGGGAGGGGTGGAGGCAGCAGCGGGGGGTGCGGACGGCGGCAGCGCTGTATCGCGAGCTGATTAGCCAGATGAGCAAACATACGTCCCGCCGCGGGGGGCAGCGCAGCGCCTGGCAGTGCGCGCCCTCCCCGTCCCCGCCGCTCACGGCGCATCCCCGGGGCGAGAGCGATCGTCGCTGCCATTTATATGACTGACGCCGGCCGCGCGCCGCCGTCGTCGCCGCCGCTGCCGCCGCTGCCGCCGCCGGTCTGCGTGAACTGAGGACTCGGCGGAGAGGGGTTTTCCTGCTTCGCGAGCGCCTGGCAGGTGGACCGTCCCGCCAGGCACGGCGGCCCGGCGGGCTTGCCTACCTCCACGGCGGCCGCTCCTCGTCGGCCCGCAAGTTCAGCGTCCGGTACGTCCACTCTCTGAATTTAGCCACCGCCAAACTGCGCGCGGCGGAGGGAGGAGGAGGAGGAGGAGAGGAGAAGTGTCGGGAAAAGGAATAGGAGTAGGAAGGAGAAGAAGAAAATAAAAAGGAGGCGTCGGTGGCGGAAACCCTCCCCGGGGAGCCGAGGGAGGGGGGAGCGCGCAGGTTTTATGTGTCGAAGAAGTCTGAAGCGGATTTAATTGTGCATGTCATGAGACTATCACTGCAGGAAGGCAAGGACGGACGCGTCGCGGAATCGGAAGGGGCTACGGGGCGCCAACGTCTCCTCCACCGCCACCGAGAACCGAGCCGTGACGGGTAGCGACTTCGGCATGTTTTTTCGTTTCGCTCGCTGGTTCGTGTCCTTACCCAAATTGGCCATCAGTCTGGAAAATAATTGTTGAACATTAAACCATTAAGCCCACCTCCACCTCAACTATACAAAAAATTACAAAACGTTGATGCTGTTAAAAATTTATCTGCGGTTCCGATCATGTCCAATATTTTCCCCACATTTTTGTTTGTTGAGGGGATGAGGTACCCTACGGCCTTGTTCGTCTATCCTTCTCTGTGCCTCTCCCTCTCCGTCTCTCACACATATTTTTTTTTTTACCGCAGACAGTGTGGCCGCGCCACCCTGAGGTGGATCGGTTCGCGCGGGGATCGGGCATCGGGCCGCCTTGTGCCGATCGGATATGCAACCGGATTAAGGGAGGGGGAGGAGGGGTGGGCTCCGGGCCGGCACCGAGAGAGGAGGAAGCCCCGAGGTATTTTTTAATTCGACCCATAAATTTCTCCTACCCCCTCGGACTCTTTTTTTTTTATGGTCTTGACTGTTGGACTCATTTGAGGGCGGGCCACGCGATAAAAAGGCACATGCAAGAGAGAGGGGGGGGGGGGGGACGGAGGGGGTGTAGGGGGGATTAGCGACGGCGGGCGTGGGCGGAGAGCATCTCCGTCTCTCTCTCTCTCTCTCTCTCTCTCTCTCTCTCTCTCTCTCTCTCTCTCTCTCTCTCTCTCTCTCTCGGGGGCTGTTGCTGTTGGGGTCACGTGGTGAGGCCTCCCGACTCCGCCAAAGGTTCACCACGGCGCAGACGGGTGGAGACGGTCCGAGACGCTCCGCAGCGGTCATCTCAGAGCACCCTCTATATATAAGTGTGCGGCCCCCGCTTCGGCCGCGGGCTCAGACCGCGGGGCGGCGGGCATCGTTTCTGCATCAGCGGTTAATTGGCCCGCCGCGCCGCTTGTCCGGTCGCGGCCCGCGCCGTCGCCCGCGCCAGGCCATCCGGAACGATATATAGCTGATGACTTTAAAAAGTCCCAACCTGAGGGGAGGGCCGAGGGTTTTACAGGAGGCACGCGCGCGCCGCCGGGGCGGAGGAGGGGAGGCTACGCCGAGGGTGAGCCGCAGCGTGGGGTGGCGCCGCCACCGCTGCCACCCACAGACCTCGCAACAAGACAGTTTTTTTTTCTCCTCTCCCCCTTCAACCGCCTTTTTTTTCGCCGTCTCCCTCCTTCTTCTTCTTCATCCGATTCAACCGCCTTTTTTTTCGCCGTCCTCCTCTTCTTCTTCTTCTTCATCCGATTCAAAATACACGCGTCGCTTTAAAGTGAGCGGAGCAGTTTTTTTTTCCGGGTGGCTTCCCGCGACAGGGAACTGACGCATTGTTCCTTAAAAGGTCTCTAAGTTGGTGCTCCACTCTGACTAACTTTACACATGGAAAACAAGTTGAGTGGGCTGCGCGGGGAGTTCCATTGTGCCATTAAAACCGCTTTCCCTGTCGTCATATAACAATAATTTTTCCAGACGGTGCAGATTTTTTCCTTCGTTTTTTTTTACGTCGTGGTGCATTTTTTTTTCTTTTTAGATGCGGCCACTTCCACGCCACGCGCACGGTGACTTCTCACGAGCATTGAAATAACGTCTTGGGGGTTTTAATTTCATGCGGCGGTTGTCGCACGCGCCCGGAACCGAGGCGCCTTGGACTTCATCGAAAAAAAGAAACACGCACAACTTGTTCAGAAAATTAATCCTCGTGTTTCCGTCCATAGGCGACATACGCAACCCCCTCCCCCGCGGCCCCCGCGGCCTTCCAGTCGAGCCGCGGCCGCTGCCGAGGCAGCGCTGCTGGCGGAGGCATTGATTCGGGGAGCAGAGCTTTATATGGAAATGGCGCACGAATTAAATGTGCAGTTCAACTTGAGGAAGGAACGCCGGAATTCGCAATTGATCTCAATGATCCGGACGCCTCCCTTTCTCCGGGGCCTCCGGGCCATCCCTCCCTCCCTGCTTTCGAGGAGCCCTTTCACCCCGCGGGGGGCCGCCGCCGCCGCCGCCGCCGCCGCCTCTCGAGTTCCAATCGAGCTCCCGCCTCCTTACCGCCCCCCTCCGGTTCTCGGACTGAGCCGCAACCACGGCCGACGTCACCCTCTGACTAGTTCGCTATACATCAGCGGGAGCACCTCTCTCTCTCTCTCTCTCTCTCTCTCTCTCTGTTCTCTGTCCCCCTCGCCCTCTCTCTCTCTCTCTCCAACCCCCCGCGGCATCCTTTGGTCGGCGTTTAAGAAATTACACACGCACCCTGCTCCCTGCTCCACGACCCCCACCTACCGGGTATTTTTTTTTTTTTTGCTCTCTCTCTCTTTTCTCCCTCGCCTCGGTCGATTTTTATTACTTTTGGGGGGCCGAGACGTCGTCCCGCTGACAATGAACGGCCCTTCGCCGCCGCCGCAGCCGCCGCCTCCTATTTCCGCTCAGCCAATAATTGTTATACAATTATCTCACCTGGGCGATCGTGCGCGCGCGCGAGCAAACAGGAGCCGATTGCGGGCGCGAAAACGCCGGACGGGCGCCCCCGGCTCCGGCCCCGAACAGAAGAAATGCGGGGAAATACTCATTGGTAAAACAGAGGGGACGCAGCGCGATCTGTTCGCAGGGCGGCGGCGGCGGCGGCGGCGGAGAGACGCGGCTGCGTCCACGCGGAGTTACATTCTTCGACGATATGCAGGCAGCTGTGTAGTTGTTGATGTCGAGCGACATCGTGAAGCTCGCGTCATCCTGATATGCCTCATCCGAAAAAAAAATGTTTTTTTTACACATGACAAAATAAATTTAAAAATAGTAACAATAATAGTCTACTACTGTCTCTCTGTCCCTCTCTGTTGCAAGCGACGACCCAACTATCGCAGTCATATGAGAGAGACTCCCCTCTTTACCCACACCCGCCCACACACACACACACACACACACACACACACACACACACACAGACTGTACTGCTTCACCGCTCTCGAACGATAAAACAAGAGTGGCGGCCGCATTTGTCATTTCTATTTGCGTGCCATTTTTTTCCTCCTCTCTCTCTCTCTCTCTCTCTCTCTCTCTCCCTCTCTCCCTCTCTCTCTCTCTCTCACACACGCACGAGCACCGCACGCACGCACGCTCTCGTATCATCATCGCGGGCGAGCGCCTGCTGCTGCCTTCCCCATTAGACGGGCCGAACGCCCGACGCGAGAGCTCCGCCGCCGCCGCCGCCGCGGTAAATAATCCCCGGGAACAAAGAAAAAGAAAGAAAACAAATTCGGCGCAAGAGATGCGCGCGCCTCGGCCGCGTCGGCGAAGGGGACACGGAGCAGCTTGTGTGTCGCTCCCGGCGGGTGATATCGCTCCCGTGAGGGCAGTGCGCGCCGCCGGCAGAGGAGCAGCAGCAGCAGCAGCAGCAGCAGCAGCAGCCCCCCCCCACCGCGATCAGCGGCACCAGTCAGTTTTGTTGCCGGTTATTATGTTATGGCCCCGCGGGCAGCGAGCAGATTGCTGTGCGAACCTATGCGCGCGCTCGCGCGGGAGTTGTAAAGAGAAGTGAAGTACAAGGGGGGCGGTGGTGGTGGTGTTGGTGCTCCGCGGAGAAGGAGCACCCCCCGGTCCTCCTCTCTCCACCCGAAATAATACACTGAAGTACTAACGAGCGTCGTGGAGAAAGAAAACTCCAGTATGAGAAACCGCTCTGTACGAACTTTCATGGAGATTTTCGAAGAAATTTTTGAACAAATGTCCCGTTTGATGGATTCTAAAAATAAATATCCCCAAAAAGTAATTTAAAAAATTATTGAAAATTTTCAAAGCTACTTGGAGTAGACGTTTTCATTAAAAAATATCCCAAGATTCCCAAATTATTTTTAATACGGAGTGATTGGTTTGAAATCAGTTCGAGTTTCGGTGGAGAGCATAACACTGGCGTTTTTGGGGGGTCCGCGCGGAGTACCCTACCAGGGTACGGATGCAGAACAGACCTGCGAGGTTACGGGCCGGATCAGGGGGTGGTGGTGCGGCGTGGCGGTCAGAGAGTCCGTCCGGGTGGCCGCCGCCCATCCCGCGCCGTCATACAAAATTCAATACGTAAGCAAGGAGCGGCGGCGGCCGCGGCGGCGGGCCGCCACGGACGTGCGCTTGGGAGTGATTGCGGTGCACCGCCTATCCGCGCACGTGTGCGCGCGAAGCGCGGAAAAATTCGGGAAAGGGAAACCCTCTGGAGAGATGTTCCCGGCCGGCGCCCGCGCTCACCTCCACCGCGTCACCGGCGATGCCTGTAAATCCTGCGCCCGATGCATGTGTGGCGTTCGGTTGGCCCCCCTCTTCTGAATGGGACAAGAGCCGGGCCGCAGCGGCGGCGTTAGATTTGTGGCGAGCGCCGCCGCGGCCCATAACTCTCTCTCTTTCTCTCTCTCTGTCTCTCTCGCTGTCTCTTCCCCGCACCTCAGCAGCAGCAGCAGCAGCGCGGGCGGCGAGTCGCCTTAATTTCAGCATCCGATAAAGAACGCCGAGTGTCGTCAAACGGGGGCGTGTTCCGCGCGCAGCACGGCGGAGCATCGGCCGCCCGCGTCGGAAAAGTAGCGCCGAGCGAGACGTGCGGGAGACAATTAAGATGTCGTAAAATAACTCGCGAATAACTCCTCGTGGATGCTCGAAAAGAGGCGGACGGGAAAAACAGAGCTGCGGCGGCGGCGGCGGCGGCGGCGGCGGCTCGATGCTTGCTGCCCACTTTATCAGAACGAACACGCGGAATGCCGAAGGCTGTTGTTAGGCCGCGCGCGCACTGAGGCGGCGGCGGCGGCGGCGGCCGTGTTGCTTGGCAAGCTTTCAGCAGGAACAAGAATCTTTCCCGTATTACGTGAGGCTCGCTGAGTGCTCGGCCGCAAATCGCTGATAAACTGCGTGCTTTAGCTGCGCGCGCGCGCCCGCGCCTCTCGTCAGTCGGATGGGGGCTGACGGCGGCGCCTCAGCGGTCAGCGCAATGTTATACCGGGAACTACAGGAAAACTACAGTCCCACTCTGCAGCTCCGTAAACTACAGTTTTATTGCGGTTGTTCTGAGCTGTAGTTTTGTCCCAATTACCTAGTGCTACTGCTCCAGCGGAACTTGTGGTTTTGTGTGCGGAAACTACAGTTTGAGTGTAGTTTCTCGGTGTAGTTTCACGCTCCCAGGTGGCGGCCTCTGCCAATAATTTAAAAAGGAATGAGTGACAAGGGGGCGTTTGTTTAGATTGCACACGCAGGGGTGGGTGGTGGTGGTGGCCGGGGCGGGTGTCCGAGCAGCCGAGGGTGGCTGGCGGCCGGCCGGCCGGGCCGGCGGCGCACTGCTCTTTTATATCTCCTCAAGAGGCTCTCTCCGGCACCCAGAGTGACGCGTGCATGTGTGGGGGAGAGAGAGGGTTGTCTGGGGACGAGAGAGACAGAGACAGGGAGAGAGAGGGTTGGAGTAACCGACGTTGTTGTTGGCAGCCCCTCGAGAGCGGCGCGTAGCGAATGCACAGCGGCAAGCGGAATCAACAACGTGCGCGGGGGAAGGGTTCGCGCTGCAGTTTTCGAGTTGCCCTCGTCAAGGACCATCGTCACCCGGTCACCCCCTACGGAGTCGGAAAGGCTGTTTGCTCACCTCTTGGCGGCCGCGAGTGTCCTGTCGGCCGGTGTCTGTTCCCTCCTTGTGGTGAACACGGTGATTTCGCCGCTCGCCATGATTTGGAAGACTGGCATCAATTTTTTTTCTTTCATTTTTTTTTGTGTGGTGGTTTGCGTCGCATTATTTTTTTTCCCCATCCCTCCATACCCCCCGTTCCTTCACTCTCTGCTTGGCTTTGGTGTGCAGTTTTTCGAAAGGCGGCGGCGGGCGGCGGGCGGCGGGCGGCGGCACCCCAACTGGAATGGAGGCAGAGCACCGTGACAGTCGCGGGGCTGCAGCGGCGGCGCAGAGGGAGGCGTCGGCCGGCCTGGCATCAGCTGTTGGCGCAGCGCGGCTGGCTGCGAGGCGCGGCCACCCCCGCACGTCTCGCGGTTATACCATTCTGTCACTTCCATCCCGCACTGCTTTATCGGGTCCGACGTGTGCGCGTGTGCGGCCGCCGCAGCCGCCGCTGCTGCTGCTGCTGCCACACGGAGGCGTCTGTGTTTCTGCTGCGACACTCCGCGCATCCCCGCTGGAAAACGAAATAAGAAGAAAACCGCACCGCCTAGTGCCGCCAGCGCCGCTGCTAATAGTGTGGCGTTGAAAAATGAAATCGTCATCGGCGTTAGCGACGAAACACACGGCGCAGCGCTGACGTGCCAATACTGCATTTTTTTTCTCGTTCCGCGGAAGAAAAACTATTTCCGTCCGACGATGTCCTCCGGCAGTCCGCGTGTTGATGTGTGACGCCGATCGGAGTTGGACCGGTCTTGTGCTCGTCCGGGTTTGTGACGACGACTGGGTGCGAAGGTTGATTTTTTCGAAAATTTTTAATTTTTTCGTCCATGGCAAATATTTTTGTAAATGTAAAAATTTTAGATTTGATTTTTACGAGTATTCGTTTGGTCGTTTAGTCGCTATAGTCCCTCCAAAAATACTGTTGAGCGGAAAAATTTTTTTTTCCGAAGAATGACGGAAAAGAGAAAATCACTAAAAATAAATATCGTTGCAGTGTTGTGCTGCATTGCGCTGTATTGCGCCACTTATTGAGTAATGCTCCTCTGATTTACGAGCGCGGCGGTGGCAGCGGTCCCACCGCGTCGGGGGAGGCTGGCTGGCTGGGGGCGTTCGGTCACCAGCCTTGCGGTTCTTCCCCGCAGGTTGAGGTGCCCCCGCCTGGTCCCGTCCGGCGCTGCCCCGCCGTTACCGACACCACCACGCGGCCCTCGCCGCGGTCCCTCTGCGATAAGTGTGGGCGACGGCGTGGCGATGCGTGGCGGCAGCGTCGTGAGAGTTGGGGGGGGGGGGGGGGCGCGTCGTGGCGCGTCGTGGCGCGGCGTGGCGCGGCGTGGCGCGGCGACGGACGACCATCAACCATTGGTTACGCACCACTTCCGTCACGTTCTCCGGAGCCATCAGAGGCCCCCTACCCCCAAAGTCGGAGCCCGCGGGGGTCGTGCGTAAATGGCAAAGTGGAAAACAAAAACTCGCAAAAACAGCAGTCAAAAAAGGGCACTTCGAAAAGTAAAAATATACTACATAATACAGACAAACGTTTTTCTGTTGAAAACCAAAAATATTTCCGGAGGCAGAAAAAAGGAGGAAGTTGGGTGGGACAACTGTTCCTGGACGCAGACGAAGTGACCGGACATGTCGGCGGTGCGGGGCGGTCGGGCCGGCCTAAGCCCCCGAGGCTGGGCACCCTTGCATACCGCATACCACGCCACCCCCGCCGGCCGGCGGCCCGGCGGCCCGGCCCCAAGGCCCCCGGATCACGTACTGCTGCCCGCGCTCCCCATATCGGACCCGAACATTTATTCTCATCCCCCATTCCTCGTCGCAGGGCGTCGCGTCCCCGTCAGCCCGCCACGGCAAAATATGGACGCGCGCGTTGCCAAAGCAAGATGAATTAAAGGGGGGCGGCCGTGTGGCCGTGCGTGTCCCTCATGGCGTCCGCGGGCCGCGGCAGGGACGCCCCGGGGGCCCCGCGGTGCTCCCTTTACGGCGCGGGGGTTATAATGTGCGAAGCAACCAGCGCGCCGCGGCGGCCGGCGGCGGCGGCCGGTGGCCCGCACCCCTCCGGGACACCTCGTGACGGACCTTAGTCAAATGCGGCGCGCCGTGAAAGAGCACCCCCGGGACCGGCGGGGAAGGGGTGAGTCGCCGGCCGCCGCCGCCGCCGTCCCGCCGGGTGTCGCCGCCAGGGGGCGGGGATCCACTATTCTCCACGCTCCTCCGAGGGGAAAAACTGGTGGCGCGGCAGGACAGGGCGCGGGGCTGCGCGGCTGTGCGGCTCTGCGGCTCTGCGTGTGCCCTCTGGGGTCAGCGCGGCGCGGCGCGGCGGGGCCCCGGGAGGGTCGCCAGTCCCCGCCGGCGGAGCCGAACGGCCAGCTAAGCAGGGTGCGCACCCAGCCCGCGCTCCGGCAATATTCTTTGAATTTTTCTCCTTGAAGTTTTGAAGGGAAAAAAAAAATATAAAAAGTTCGAAAGGAATCGACCCATGAAAATTTGGCTCACGACCTTCCAGTAGCGTATCTACGGAACCATTATTTTCGGTATTCGGTGCCCCGGTGACAGCGCGTCGTGCGCCACAGTGCACTGGGGGCCGTGCTATACGTATAGGCAGGCGTGACACCAAATAACAGAAGTATGTCGGGCCGAAGGGGGCGTCCCGAAGGGTCACCCGGACCTCACATTCCTGTCAATCCAGCAGGCGTCGGCGGGGGCAGCGCCGGTGGCGCCCTCTGACGCAGGAATCCCGCCGAAAGGATTACCCCGGCGGGGCGTGTCGGCGGCGTGTCCGACAGGAGCCGCGGGCCCCGGACACGCGGCGGCGGCGTTGGCAACGAGCTGCACGCGGGGCTTGTCGCAGGCCCTCGTGCGCGGTAGCGAGGCCCCACGACCACGCATCGTTGGAGACAACGGCAGCCTAGGGAACGCCAAAACGACGCGGCAGGCTGTCTCCCGTCTCCGTCTCTCGCAGGGTTCGCATAGCGGTGCGAGTGAGACGGGCGCGGCAGCGGACGCCGCGCACGCTGGCGGCCGGCAGCCAAGGTCGTGGCGGCGGCGGCGGCGGCGTGGCGCGGGGCCTGTCCAGCTGTGTGTCCCGGCGATAGGCGATCGCTCTTCGCCTCCCGTCTGGTTCACGTGGCCGACGACGCTGGCCGCCGAGCAGCCGATTCGACAAAACGAGGAGGGTGGCGGCGGCGGCCCGGAGTGTCTGCGGACCGCCGAAACCAAGGAAGCGGCCCCGTGCGCTGGAAGTGGAACCCGCAGCGGCGGCCCCTGACCATTCCCACTCCCGCCGGCTCTCTGCCCAGTAAAAAGCATTGTTTTGCCGGCACGCTTGACCTTGCGCGGCGCTCGTGGGCGGCGAGCGGCGGCGCCGACGCGAACAAGAGCCGGTCCGCGGTGGGAACGCCGGAGAGTCGCCGCGGGGGCCCCGCCGCCGCCGCCGCCGCCGCCGCCATTTGACTACCTTCCGCCGCGGCGCCGTTCTACCGCTACGCCGCCGCCGCCGCCTTCCGCCAGCGCCATCTGACCGCCTCCGGGCTGCGGCCGGCGCACCGCCGCCCGGCGGGTCGGCAGCCGAGACACGCGTGGCCGGGAGGTGAGCGTCGGGCGGTGCGAGGCGGAGGCACGCCCCGGCGACAACGCCTCGTGGCGGACAACGCCCGTAGTTTGAGGCGCCGCAGAGCGCGTTATTTCGCTGCGGCCACTGCGGGGTGCAGTGCGGCAGTTTCTGTCACAGTTCCCGCTCGTAACTCCACACCGCCGGTGCCGCTGCTGCCGCAGCTACGGCCGCGACCTCCGCCGCCGCCGCTGCAGCCGCAGTATGTAGCGGTCGGGCCATAAATAACGCACCGATGGGCCCAGCCCAGCCTAACCTAACGAAGGCGCTGGAACTCTGCCCTAGCTGGCAGAAACCTTCGGCGTGTTCCCCCCCGCCGCCGCAAAGCGATGATGAAGGCGGCTGTGTCCCCAATTTATGGGTTTGAAGCGCCACACCGCACTGCCACCGGCCAGAGAGCCTTTCACGGCAGCGGAGCGTGTTGCATCAGCACGGCGCGTGACCCGCTGCCCCGTTCTTTGGGGACCGCGCGCGCCGCGGTAAGTTGGAAACGAGGCACAGCCATGGACGTTTCAGCACTCGCCACGGCCGACGGTGTCCTAAAATCTGATGCTCAGAAATTTTCGAAAATACTTTAAAGTTTCATTTTGTAAACTTTTGAAAATTTCATAAAATATTTTTTCTTGTTTCTCATTTGAAAAAAAAAATTGTTTTTTGGTGGCGAAAAACTCTGAATTAAACTGATTTAAAACATAAATTAGAATCGTCCACAATCACTTCAGCCCCCATTCCCCTCCTCTTATCAGGTTGACATGGTCAGGTGGGTACGCGCGGAGACACAGAATGTGGGCCAGTGCGCGGTGCGGCGGGGGCGACGCCCGTCAGAGCCTCGGTGGCGGAACGCGGCGACGCGGCACGATCCGTGAGCGGCAACATAATTAAACATGCGGTCAAATCAATGGGGCGAACACGTGACGGACACGTGGAGACAAAAGAGATAGCGCGCGTGCGGGCGGCTTCCGGCCGGGGCCCCGCGCTGCCGCCGGCCAGCTTCAATGATAGTGATGGTGATCGCGATGATGAGGGGAAAAATCTCGGCGGCGCCGGACACAGTGAGCGAGTGAGCGGGCGTTTTCCCGCCCGCATTAGCCTCTCGATGCGCACACACACAATGAGCGCGGCCCGTTTGACTGCGCCGCGCCGATACAGCACCGACCACATTCATTTTGTCGACCCGTGCGACGCGAGGCCGATGAGCACTGTTCGAACTTGGCGCTCTCTCTCTCTCTCTCTCTCTCTCCCTCTCTCTCCGCGCGTGCGCGCACCGCCGTTCTTTTGTTGCGCTGTCTCACTCGCACGCGCGCGCGCGCGCACGCACAACAGCATAATGAATTTCCCCTTTTCGGTCGGTATCCGCCCGTATTGTGGCGTACCTGGGCCGCGCGCACTGCGCCGGTCACTTTGGGGCGTCCGAGCGGCACGATAGGGCGCCCCGATAGCGACGCATGGCTGCACCCTTCACCGGCTTTGTGCCCCGGATCTGCACTTTCCTATTATCTCTCTCTCTCGCTCTCTCGCTTTTTTTTTATTTGAAGCGTTTTGTAACACCAACTTAGTTCACAGCAGGTAACATTTCGCACTGAAACGGCTGCAGTCGAAATTGAAATCGGTCTCCAGTCCTACCGCGTCCTGGACTTTGGAGGTTATGGTTGAGGTGTCGGTCCCGCAGTAATCCGTCTCGGAGCACCGCCTTGCGGGGTCCCCTGGAGGCCGCGGGACGCGTTTGACGCGGAAACGCCACCCCCGATAGCGATCACCCGCCGGTGTCCTTTAACAGCCCCGCGGCAATAATACGTAGAATTTCCTTCGTCCTTTTTTTTTTTTGCGCAGCGTCCGAGCGGGCGATAGAGTGAGACGGGAAGTGGCCGGCGGCTGCGGCGCACGCCTGTGGCTCCGCAAGCGAGTGCAAGAGAGACAGAGAGACTGAGAGAGAGAGAGAGAGAGAGAGAGAGAGAGAGAGAGAGGACACGTGCGGCATCGGACCTGTCAGGGAGCGGCGTCCGGAACCGGCGGAAGCCGGCGGAAGCAGGGAAGGCCAGCGGCGGCAGGTGCGCGCGCTGCATCCCGCCGTTCTGCCTCCAGGGCCTCTCCGGGGCCTCTCCGGGGCCTCCAGGGCCCCCGTCAGCGGCAGCGCAGTCACCGGTTTGCAGCACCACAACAGCAGCAGCAGCAGCCTCGCCTGCGCCGCCCGACAAACACATACACACACAGTCCGCGCGCGTTGGCGCGGAACCTGTCGACCGGAGGGAAGAAATGGGGGGGGGGGGGGGGTGCACACCCAGGGCACGTCCCTGCACCGGTCCGAAAACAATAACGATGCCAGCAACATTCATACCACCTCCCCCCCCCCCTCTCTCTCTCTCTCTCTCTCTCTCTCTCTCTCTCCATGTCCCTCTCTCTTCCTCCCCGACGTGACGATGACGACGGCAGCAAAGGATCTCAAATTGGGTTTGGCGCGCTCTCCTTCTGATTGGATCGCAAATTGGGCGGCGCGGCGCGTCCGAAGTGCGCGTCGGTGTCGCCGCCGGGGGCCCCGGGGGGGCAGCGGCAGGGGAGGTCGGCGCGGTGCTGGGCAGCAGGGCGTCGAAGGGGTCGGCGCAGCGACACCTTGCCGTCAGCGTGGCGGGGGGTTTGTGCTGCACGCGGAACTCCTCTCGGACACCTCTCCGTCGTGACAGTGTCCGATCCACCTGCTGCAGTCCGCGGGCACCGGACCGGCCGGCCGGCCGCTGCCCCTCCGGGGTCCTCCGGGGTCCTCCGGGGTCCTTCGGATCCTCGGGGCGGTCCTCGCCTTGTTATGCCTAACAAGCTTCGGAACGGTTCTTCTTCGCACCGCCCTCCGGCTTCCTGGGTGCCCTCGGGCCGGCCCCCTCTACGAGCACAGAGAGAGAGAGAGAGAGAGAGAGAGAGAGAGAGAGAGAGAGAGGGAGAATGTATGTGTGTGAGTGTTAGAGAGAGAGAGAGAGAGAGAGAGAGAGAGATAGCAAGGGACGCCCTCCTAACCCGTTGGAATCGGAAGGTGCTTACGAATCGGCTTCCTATCCGGACACAAGCGGGCACTCAGGTGAGTCAGGTGCGACAGCTAGCAGCAGCAGGGGGGTCAGGGAGTGCTCGCACACGAGCCGTTGCCCGCGCGCGGGTGGGGCCGCAGGGGCCGCATCGCACGGCGGAGTACGTCACGACGTCAGAGCGTCCAGTCGCCCGGCCGTCCGGCCGCGCAAACACCCAAGCGGAGAGCCAGCAGGACGGCGCAAACAGTGCGACACGTGCGGCGCAGTCAAGGCCGTGATGAGCTGCAGTAGCAGCAGCAGCGGCGGCGGCGGCGGAGGTACTAACAGGCTCGGTCCACTGCGTGACTCAATCCAGCGGAAAACGTGGCGATTGCAGTGGGGGGAGCGTATAACTAGCGGTAACGCGGCAGTGCACCTCTAACCACACACACACACGCACACACACACACACACACACACACACGCTTGACCTTTGCCGCCGTCGGACCGCGGCGCGCAGCAGCGACGACCAACTAACAACACTGACCCCGTCAAATGCCGCCCTCACACGCGGTGCGCCGCGTCGTCAAATGCCCGCGCCGCTCTGGTCTGTGCGCGCCCCGCGCAACGCAGCAGGGGGGAAGAGAGAGAGAGAGAGAGAGAGAGAGAGAGAGAGATGCAACGCGGCAATCAATTATTCCGCAATCTCGGGTAGATCCGTCATCGACGGCGACAGTCGGATCGTCCCGGATCGTCCGCGCCGGCGGCGGGGGATGGACGTACGCGGACACGAGGCCGACGTGCCGCCGCCGGGGGGAGGACGGCAAGGGCTCGCGGCCCTAATAAAAGGAAACGCATCCCTTTTTATCTTGGGGGATCGGCGGGTGCACGTGTGTGCCTCTCTCGCTCGCTCGCTCGCGGGGTCATATCGCGTTATGGAACGGCTAGAACGAGGCAGCAGCCGCAGCCGCGCACACACATGTGAAGGAGTGTGTGGGTCGTGGCGGCGGCGGCGGCGGCGGCGGCAGTGTCAGCAGACGGCTGCGGCACCACTCCCGTGGCCTGCATGTGGGGAGCCGCAACACACAACTTATCGATTCCAAATTTTGCCAAGAAAATAGGCAGTGTGTGCGCGCGCGCTTGTGTGTGTGTGTGTGTGGGAGGGAGGGGGGAGGCGGTGGGGGTGCGGGGCCGGCGCCGCGTGTGGCGGTGCGCGCCGGGACGTGGCGGGGCGTGGCGGTTCGTGGCGGGGGGGCAGGGAGCGCGCGGTCGCTTTAAACTCGTTTCCAAATGCAATATCTGAGGCACGTTCGACGAGTCTGTCAGAATCCACCCTCCTCCTCCCGCCTTGGCCTCTCGCGGGGGCCGCTGGCAGCCAGGGCCGCCGCCACCGGGGAGGGCGGCGTACGCGCCGAATGGGGTAGAGAAGAGAGAGAGAGAGAGGGAAGGAGGGAGAGAGAGGGAGGGAGGAAGAGAGAGAGAGGAGGTGCAGGTCCTTGGACCCGATCGGGTGAAAGTACCCGCAGTGGGATATTTTTTCACATCTTGCAAACACTTTCACTCTCAAAATTTGTTGTAAAATCTGGCCCACGGGTATTTTGACGTACATAATTTTACATATTATGAGTGTTATTGTACAATAATTAGTGTAAGTATTATTTTAATTAATGTTGTTGTTTATTTGTGAGACGCCGGCGGACACTAGTGCTAGCCGTGCTGAGTAATACCCGGCCACTGCTCCCCCTTTCACTAGAATGTTCACCCTTCGACCCTTTCATTTGGGCCACTCCATGTTTCACCTCCTCGCTCCTCTCCTCCTCCGCACCATCCATCGTTACCTCCCCCTCCCCTCCCCTCCCCTCCCCTCGCCCTCCCCTTCCCCTCCCCCTCCTCTCCACCCCCGCCGCACCGCGCGCGCAATTTTTCTCGCTATCTACGTGACTCGACTAAGAAAGAGAGGCGCAGCGAATTTCTGATCGCAAACCGGGGAGAGAGAGAGAGAGAGAGGGAGCGAGCCGGGGAGAGGGGTGTGCGAGGGAGAGAGCGAGAGAGGACGACGACGACGAGGCTGTACGAGGCTCGGGGGACCCCGCGGGGGACAACCACCCTCCGACCGCCGCCCCGCCGCCGCCTCACCCCCTGGCCGGCACGCCGCGGCCACGCCGCAGCCACGCACGCGCACGCCACCAGCGACTGCCTGCGACCGGCGGAGGCGGCGGCGGGCGGCAGGCAGCGGCGGTGGCGGCGGCAGCGGCGCTGCGGTGGAGCAGTATTTGGGGATCGTTTTGCTATCACCTGAGGAGAAAGAGAAAGGCGGTGGGAGGCGGCGGAGGGTGGGGGGGGCGATAGATAGGAGAGGGGCGCACGGCGCGGGGGCAGTGGACCGGGGAGGGCAGCCGCGGGTTGCGGCGGCTGCTGCTGCGGCGGCGGCGGCGGCCAAGGCGACCCTCGGCTGCCGACAACAGATTTCAAGTGTTCCGCACGAGCTCCGCGCCGCTCCGCGGCCGCTCTTGGCGCCTCCACGACTCCCCGCCGCCCGCCGACTCCCTCGCGTGCCGGGGCACCATCCGCGGCCCCCGCGGCGGCCCCCCGGCGGCCTCCGGCCAAAAGGGAAGTAGCAGCGGCGGCGGCGGCGGCAGCGGCGGCCTCTTCGGGGACGCCGAAGGCCTCGACGCGGCGGCACCGGTCCAAAAGGGAAGTCCCTCGAGGATGGCGATGACCTCGGCGGCCTCGACGGCGTCGGAGCGTCTGCGGTGCCGCTATCCCCGCGTCAAGTTCAGGGGCCAAACGCGCGGCTGCCGCGGCAAGTTGGCTCGCGCGGGCGTCACAATGGGGGTATCGCCGGCAGTGCGAGGGAGACAGAGACAGAGAGCGAGAGAGCGAGAGAGGGGGGAGGTGAATGAAAGGAGGCAGCGTGGCGGCGTTCACTCAGCTGGTGGATCAGGACCACTTTGGGCGCGCGGCGCGGTGCCGGTGTACGGACTGCGCCGGCGCAGCGCCCGGTAAGATATTCAAATACATTTACATAAATTAGCTTAAATTACTGTTTAGGTAGGTTAAGTTCATTGAGAAATAGGCGGGGGGACGGGGGGGGGGGGGGGGTGGGGGTGTTGGGCGTAGCGTGCGACAAGGAGAGATCCATGTGCTGATAGCCGTGCGATAGCGGACACGCCGGGCACGGAGGGGGCACGGCGGGGGCGCGGCGGGGGCGCTGGAGCGGCGGGCAGAGGCCTCTCAGGGCGTCAGTCCATCCGGGCAGCCCGGCAGGCCCGGCCCAGGCCGCAGGCGCCACGAGGCCACGAAGCCGCGCACGGGGATCTTACTACGTCCGAACACATGTTTTTGTCTGAATGAATCAGGAGGAGGACAACTGCTGTCGTACTGCGTGCCGCTGAGGTCCGGCCTCGCCTTGACGGCTCTGTCAACTTAGAGTCTACCACCATCACTACCCACCTACGTAAAATCATTGGCAAGTTCATAAATTTATTTATTTATTTTTAATTTTTTTTGGCGACGCGTTTACCGTCACTAGTGCCACATTCCTTGGGCCGCTGTATGGGGGAGTATTGCGCGATTTATGTTGGTCAATGAAACATGAAATTAAATTGCCCAGAGAGACAACCCACGCCCACGTCCTATAATAAGGACACCATAGCGTCGCGATGCCTGGCCTGATAGCGACGCAACGCTGGCTGCAAACACACACACACACACAGAGTGCTCGTAAGCGTACGGGAGACTTGCCGCTCGGTACACCAAGAGAGGAAGACTGGCCATAAAAGAGTAAGGTCTTTTGCACGACAGGAAAAAAAACTGATATACGTAGGAAAATTTCAATAGACACATTCACATATTATCCTCGTTCCCAACACATTTTTGCCATCCTGTGTGAACAATGACTGGCATAAACTCATTAACGAGCGAAAAACGTCAGCCGGAGCAGTTTTTTTTTCGTTGAGTCGCCTGCTTCTCTTATCACAAAGGCCGATTCCGTGAGCGAGTTTTGGGTTCCGATCGGAAGAAACCAGAGAGAGAACATCCTCGTGGCGTGCGCGCCAAAACTTCTTTCTCGCGGCCGCGACGGTGTTGTTTTCGTCGTCCGCTGTACGATTCGCCGTCCATTATCCGTCATTTTATTACGGGTGACGTAAACGACGGCAGCTGAGCTGGCCGCCCCGTGACGTCACAGGCCCCGGGGCCGGCGCAGCGCTGACCGGGCTGCGGGGGTGAAGAGAGCGTTGCCGCCGCCGCTCAGCTGGGCGGGACCCGGCGGGGGCGGGGGGAGGGGGTGCGGCGGGGGCCCTCACTTGAATGTATGTATTCCGTGGAAGTTTTGTGGGTTTCCAGGGACAAGGGCATGGTCACCCGCCCCATCCCCCCCCCTCCTCCCCGCGCTCCCCTGGCCAGACTTCCCCGCCTGGCTTCGAAGGCGCACTGCATAACAAATGCATAGTATACTGAGGCCCTCCTCCCCCCTCCCCCCCTTTCCCAACCCCCTCCCCGGCCCTACTCTCCTTCTCCCTCACGCGCGCTCATCTCCCGCGAGCGGCGCCGTCCCTCTCTCTCTCTCCCGCAGGCGAGCGGACTCTCACTCTCTTGTGTCTATCTCATTTGAATAAAATTTAAATACGATCGATTTGCGTTGGGATAGGTCAGCGCAGCGGGCCCCCGCTGAGGTTTATAGTGCGTTCACAGCAGCTGTGGACGGGCCGGGCCGGCCTGGGCCGGGGGGTGGCGCCACGCCCCCCCATTCAGGCGCCGTGCGTAGCGCGTGCCGTCCGCCATACGCCTGACCACCGCGGCGATTTTTTTTGGCGGATAGAACATAGGGAGGGTTTGTCTAGTATTTCAGGACGCTCAAAAAGAAAACGAACGAATAAAACAAAAGCGAGCAAAAAATAAAGGTGAAGGTTAAAATCGGCGGCTAAAAGGTTTTCCCTCGTGTGACAGGGAGTTTTGGCGGCTCCTCGTGTGTGACCTTGGAAAAAGTCGGCTTCTCTCACGCCGGTTCTCTCATTCCGTCAGTCCCGGGTCGGCCTGGCGATAAATTCGAGCCGCGGGCCCCGTGCGGTCCTTTTCAAGTTTCAAAGTTTCGTCTCGTGCGCGCGCGTCCGCGGCGAGGCTGCAGAGAATAGCGCCTTACGAGTCTCGGGTAGGCCGGCCCGCCGGGCACGCGCGCGCGGCGGAGCAGCGGTTGCCTACCCGGCAGGCGCCGTGCACGCGCCGCCGCCGCCGGGGACTCCGCCGGCCGCTGACGGCAACGGCTGCGGGAAAATATCGCCGTACAGCCACAATATCCAGACGGCCGTGATCGCACTGATAACACCAAAGGTGTCTTATATTTATTTCGCTTGCCGATCGTAAAAAAAAATACGAAAAAAAAAACGAAACGGCGTATCTCTTTCTGCTGTTCCGAGCTGAGTGAAAATAAAAAGGTGCCTAACGCGCGGGCGCGCCGGGGGGGACCAAACGGTCTCGCTAAGACATGGTGTTTGTAGTAGTACAAATGCCCGGCAAGGGGTGACGTATGGCGGCAGGAAATCACGCCCTATTGAGGCTGGGGCGGCCGGAGCCGGCGGGGCGCGGCGCGGCCGGACTGCAGCGATCTGGCCTCCGTGACACAATGCCCTCCCCCTCTGGGTCACTAAGTAATCCGCTTCGTTATATTGTCGCAGAGGTCAGGCCCCGGCCAGCCGGCAGTCAGGCAGGCAGGCAGGCAGGCGGGCGAGCTCGTCCCCGGTACCACACACCAAAGCCGGCTCAGCCTCGCGGCCGGACCGGCCCACACAGCGGCCCGCGTGGGCGCGACCTCCTCGGGCAGGAAAAGGACGGCGGAAGGAAGGCGGAGAAGGGCGCTTAACAAGCTGTGCGGTGTGCGGAGCCAACGCACGGGAAACCCTACTGCTGCTGCACTGTCGAGACTCCCCGCTCTAGAGACCACTCGCGAAGTACGCAAAAAAAGGAGCGAAGTAGAAGATATAGACGCGGCGGGAAAAGAGAAAAAAAGAAGAAAATAGTCATAATGAAAAGATTGATGGCGAAGGTGTCCACCGCGTTGAATTTTCTTGGGAGTGGGACCGTGTGGCTCGCGGACAGGACGCTGCCAAGGCCGACTGCACACCGCGCCGCCGCCGCCGCCGCCGCGCCACAGCCGAGGCGGGGTGTGGCGGGGCGTGGCGCGGCGTGGCGGGGCGTGGCGGGGCGGGAGCAGACTGTACACTCATTTCCATAAACCCTCCGCGAGCTTCCGCACGGAAAGAATTTTTGTTTCGCCTAGTAGTGCTTTCTATCCACTTTGTCGCGTCGTGGCATGTGTGTGTGTGTGTGGTGTCGCGTGTTGTTGGAGTTTTGTCACCCGCGCGCGCGTGTGTGTGTGTGTGTCCAGGATGACGACAAGGCCGGTGGGGCGGTTACACC